>JAANYP010003548.1:600000-1050000 GCA_020465985.1 Centrapalus pauciflorus | reverse complement strand
TTAATCTTAAGTAGTGATTTGGATCCTGACACTAGCCAATAGAATACTGACCCTGCATGATGTATTGCTCCGTTGGATGTTGCAAAACTCTCTAGGTTCGTCTGAATGCTTTCACGAATCTCTGAAAGTGTTAATCTCGAAGTTTCAATGAAATAACACAAATAAGTTTATGATATAACCCTTAAGTTCGTGCATGACCCAAGCCCACGAACTTACAAGTTCAAGCCCATGCAGATACGAACTTACCAAGACTAAGTTCGTGCGAACTTAAGAGCCTTAAGTTCGTGGCCTTGACCTTATGAACTTATTCAGATAAGTTCATATCTCATGAACTTATCACCATAAGTTCATAGCCTCATGAACTTATTCTCATAAGTTCATGTCTTATGAACTTATCTAACAATCATGAACTTAACATGCAAACTTAAACACAATACACAATCATGAACTTAATCCATAAACATGAATAAACAAACATGACTTGTATTAATAAAGCCCTATCTATTACAGATGATGATCTTTTACAAAACTAGACTGCTATCGTCACACCGGGTGAACCAACAGACTCCCCCTTGACGATAGCTTCTAGTAGATATTCATTGATCTACAGATCTAGGCTTATTTAAGTTGCTACCAGCATACAATCCTTGCTCAACATAAACCTTAACCACCCTATGATATTTTCTGCCCTCTGAGCTCCAATTTTCATCAAAGAATATTGACTGGTCATGAAGCTTCTGCAGGTCGTCCTGAGAGAGGTTAACTAGGTGTAAAGGATCATACACTCTCAAAATCACCTTTTCATCTTTATATTCCATGACAGCCTCACCCGTCTCACTGTTGACGTACCACCACATCAAGTTTCCCAAAACATCTTGTGGCATAGGCTTTAATTGAACTTTCTTCAGGCACTTGACTGGCTTGTAATACATTTTTATCCATGGCATGCCAGTCAGTGGATCTATCCTGGATTCGTCCATGACTCATTTGCCAATCCTCGGATTCAGCCTTTTAAACTTTCTAGACCGACCTTCCCTTCTGATGATCTTTGCTGTGACTTCAGCATAGGGGTCGTCTCCAATGTTCACAAGCTCCTTCCAAGCTAATGCCTTAACTTCACATTTTGGCAATGAGTTGAAGTCATTGAGCCTTCTTCTTAAGTACTGAAGACCGTCTCTTCTTTTTAGGATGAAAAGCTGCAGTTCTCTATCATAGAACCAACTAATAATTCCACCTGATAACTTCCCTGGACTTGGCATCTTCATCTTCTTCTTTATCGCCAATTCCTTCTTCTTCTCCTCTTCTCGGAACCACCATCTTCTTTTTTTCTTCTTTAGTAAGTTCCCTGTCAGGCCTTTCAGTATTCGATTCATCATTTAGAGCAGATCTTAGCATCTCCAGGTCTATCAGACTCTGATCTTGATACACGTATTCTTCCGTGACAGGTTGCTTATGTACAACTACTTCATCAACCACATCAACTTCGTCTACGATTACTTCATCATCAGACTTCCATTCAGGTACATCTTCAGGAGCAAACTCACCTTCCTCAAGATCCTCCTGGTCTATATCATCTTTAAAATTGAATCTGATGTCTTCCTCATCCAAATCTAACAAGGCTCCGATCAGTTCTTCTTCAATATCTTCTGTCGCTTCAGGAGCCTTGCCTTTTCCTTTATCATGTCTTGAGGATCCAGATTCCCCCTGAATGTTAGCTTGCTGAGCAGTCTGTTGAGAAAGATCTGCTAGCTCACTTTCTTTTTGTGCGCCAGGGTCGTCTCCTTCGTCTTCTCTACGGCTTCCCCTTAACTCATCGCTTCTACAACTACTCTCCCCCTGAGCAGCACGATCTTTCAATATCTGCTCGAGTAGGGCGTGAAGTGTTGCGATCTGTTGCTGTTGGGCTGCCACATTCTGATCTAAGACTGCATTATGTTGATCTCACTGAGCATTATGGTGTTTGTGGCTCGCTGACTGCCTTTGAAAGTTGAAACTTTGGACTGTCTGGAGATCAACTTTAGTTTTTAGCTGATTAAGGCTTTTGGTGTCAAATGATGTGGATGTTGATGGAGTGGTTGTGGTGGTTGATGATGAAATGGCGGCTGATGTAGATGGGCCTGACTGATCTAAATGTTGGCTCTTAGCCCTTTGGTGCCTTGCAACCAACGCCTCTTCATCTGGCACAAACTCTTCATCTTCCTCTTCTTCGCTGCGGAGACTGAATGATTGTTGTGGAACTGTTTGTGGCTGTACAACGAGTCGAGTACCATGAAGACCAAACGAAGCTGGAGGATTTGCAGCCTTCATTATATCTCTTTCAATTTTGGATTCCGTCTCGGACTCTGTCTCAACTACCACATTTGAATCCTCAGGCTGATAGTTCTCTATATCTTCAAAAATATATCCCAGAGCCTCAGGAGGTTGAAGAATGTCCTAAATCAGCTCTTTGGTGATGGCCTCCTGAGCTGCACCTCCTTGGGCAAAAAATATCCTCTAACGTCTCCTGTATCGGATCAGCTTGGGCTCCCGACGTAGAAGCCACAGCTGCCGGTGCTGACCTCGACGGTGATTGAATCAGAGCAGCCACTTCTTGATGTGCCGCTGCTTGTTGTTGCGGCTCATTACCTATCCAGTCTTCTCCAGCTGGAGCAACAAAATCTGGATCTAGTAGAGCTCCAAACAATGGAGTTAACTGCGGGTGCACATTCTCTGCCCGTCTCTGATTGTAGGTTTGGCAATCAGCAAAAATCGTTTAATCTATTCCTGCTACAACAACCACTTCTGGTAAGGGTGGCAAGTTCGGCAAGAAATGTCGTAGAATCATCATTACAAATCTTGGGTATAGCAAAAATCTCTCCCGACTTGGAGCAGTGATCTGATGCACTAATTCACCAAAAAAGAAGCCTGAGAAACTGAACAACTTGTTATAAACCAACGCGATCATCCTTGACTGGAGTTTGGATGTAATCGAGTCAAAACCTTCCTTCTTAGGCGCAAAACATACTAGCATCACATGCATAAGGTACCTCCATTGACCCATCAAGCCACTTTTTACGTATGATGCCTTTGCCAAGTCCTGAGCATACCCCATCCTTTGAAATGCAGCTTGCCTTAGCGAAGCTGGAAAATCAACTAGACCATCTTCCTGTGCCTCGGTTCCCAGATGTAAAATTTCTCTCAGATTGTTAGCATAGAATGAAACAGCTTGTCCATTTACCGTTGTCCTGAGAACTGGGGGCAGTACGGAGCTATCCAAATGCAACGTATTCCAAAATTGATGAATGTATTGAATTATCAGCGTTGGATTGTGAGTCAACGCATAGACTATCCTTGATCTCGTGTAACAACCCGACTTTTAACCCAACTTAATATCTGATCATTGAACCAATAATGTAATATTATTACATTATTTTGAATTATAATTTAATTAAGTTTTTGAGATATTTAATTAAATTATATAAATATTTAAAATATGAATTATGAATTAATAAATTATTAAGATAATTAAATGAAAGATATATAAGATACGAAATTAACAATGGGTTAAGTAGCAAACGTAACTAGTCAAAATATATAAATGGAATATAATTCATAAAATTAGATTTCACTCTCTCTCTCTCTAGACTCTCTCTCTAAGACTTTCTCTGCTCTTTCTCTCATACGTTTCTCCAAATTCAAATCCATCAAGAACATCATCAAGAAATTGCAACCACAATCATGATTTAAATCAAGAAATCATCAAATCATACTCAAGCAACAAGATTATGTCAAGTTACAAGGTAAATTTCAAAGTTTTTGATATATATATGCTACGACTTCCTGGTAAAATATGTCTTTCATTTATGATCATGAATATATGTTTTGATCATCAAAGTAGATCCATGCATGTCTATATTGTGTGTGTTTGTTCATAAATTAGAGCAACAATTACCATAAAAATTAATTTTAATTTGTTTTTTTTTTGTTGCTGTGAAAACAAAGAAAACAGAAAGAAGATAAAGTGCATATGTGTGTGTCTGTGTTTTTTTTTTTTTTTTTTTTGCATGAACCGAAACCCATCAAAAGGGGAACCGAAATTCGGTATACTCATTACCGAAACCATAAACTCATTACTGAAACCCAACAAAGAAACCGAAACCTTATATGTGTGATACCGAAACCACAAGGGGAACCGAAACCATAAGGTTTCGGTATACCCATTACCGAAACCTGCTGAAAAATACCGAGACCATGGATGCATGCTGAGATGTATTGAAACCTCATGACAGTACCGAGACCAATAGCAGTACCGAGACTCACCAAGCAATACCGAAGCCTTTTCAAGGTTTCCGTAATTCTAAAATCAGTTGAAGACCACCACCGAGACTATATATATGTTATACCCGAAACCTTGAAGATAAACTACCGAAAATTTCAGAAGCCTGAAACCACCACCGAAACCATCAAAAAATCAGAAACCAATACCGAAACCTTTGAGGTTTCGGTAATCCTTTCAATATCGAAGCAAAACAGAAACATATACAATAGGTATATATATATATATATATATATATATATATATATATATATATATATATATATATATATATATATATATATATGCAAGCCTCGAATATGTGTGCAGTGGGTGAAATGTGTGTGCAGTACACTATGCATGCAGAATATATTAAACAACAATGTGTGTGTGTGTCGAAATATAAAACAGAAAGATAGAGACAGCAACCTATATATATCTATATATACAAGTATGTGTGTGTGCAGAAGTGTGTGCACACTATGTGTGCAGCTGAGGGTATCTATATATATATATATATATATATATATATATATATATATATATTCATATAGCATGTGTGTGAGCTGTCTAGTAGATGTAAAAGCAGAAGCAGCAAAATATATATATATATATATATATATATATATATATATATATATATATATATATATATATATATATATATATATATACATCTCAACAGTCTTCCAGTTTCCTTTTTCCTTGCATTTATAGAGTATGTGTAGGTGTGTTGTGTGTATAAGTAAAGTAGAAACAACACCTAATTTATATACTCTAAAGGTGTGTGCCTTGTATGATCTTTTTGACAGAAAAAGAAAACAAAGTCAACCTTTCCTTTTGTTTTCTTTTATGTGCAACATTTATACATAAATTTTATTGGAAAAGAGCATCAAGTTAATTATAAGGCATATAAATATGTAATCATGTATGAATTCATAAATCACAGTCTTGTTAGAATTACATATATGTATTAAAATTAAAGTATAAGAATTTATGTATGTGATCAATATATGTATGTACATAATTCATGATCATAAACACTTAGATTTTTATTCAAATAAAGGTATTGGAATATTAGGATATAAATGTTTATAATTTATCTAAATCACGTTAATACAAGTTCTGAGTTTGATGATGACTCAACAGAGTATAATAGGACAATTATAAACATTGAACCTTGAATGAAAGATTTTAATGAGATTGTTGGCCATATTCATCTCAATACAATTAAAGTATGAGAATTTGGGATTAAAAACCAACGAATGAACATTGAATATGTTATTCACATGATTCAAAAGGCTACTAAATATCAGAAATGATATTAATAACAGATTGAGCAACGAGCAAGATGATGAGCAACTCAAAGTCTGACATAAGTCAGCTTGTGAGCAACCGAGCCAGAGCCAGAAACTAAAAGAGCACAAATAGCCAGTAACTGTGAGTTGTAGATTTCACTTTAACTGCATATTATGTGAATTGAGACTTTTGTTGCTTTATTCTGATTTATTTGATATTCTGATCTTGAGCTTATTGATATATTGTCATAGTATATTTACTATGATTTGTTGAGCTGAGTATTTCTTCCTCTAGATTCGATTCTTTGACGAGTCATTTGATTGTTAAGCTTAACACCATCACTATTGCTCAGTGTTGGGTTAATGTTAGGCTTATGATGTGCTGATTTACGTAATGAAAGCACAGAGGGTAGCTAGAGCTGAGCATTCCGATGATATCCATATAGAGCTTTTACTGGTAGCTAGCCCAGTACGTGGCTGATCCCCACTAATGATGCGTGTGTATGGATTTATCATCATCCGAGCATTCCTTTTTAATTTGTCTAAAAGTCTCAAGAGCAACAACAGTTTTTAAAACTGGAAGCTGAGCAAAAGCCGCGCATCAAAAGAGCATTAATTGGCCAATGACCCTTCGAGATTGAGCTGTGCATGAGCCTAGTGCAGTGCATATAGAGCTGAGCCGTGCATGAGCCGAGTGCAGTGCATGTGCTTCTGCGTTCATAATTGCATGTTAAATGTGAAATTCTACATTCTCACTAAGCAATTAAGCTTACCCCGTTGTTGCATTATTTTTCAGGTAAAGGCAAAGGATTGGCTGGATCTAGTTCTTAGGTCAGGAATCTGAAAGAGCTTGAAGTGCTTTAGAACCTGTTTCAACACCTTGGTACTTGATTGAAGATTGAGCTTTGGGGTTCGGGTCTAGTTTATATTATGATTTTGATGTAATAGTCTAGATGTTTGTACCTTGCTACTTAAATTCTGTCTCTGATTGTAATTAACTTTATTTCCGCAACTGTTAATTTTATCTTAGTTTCATGATTGATATTGCGTTGCTACTGGGCCTAGACTTGAGACCTTTGAGAAATCAGAGGGTCTCACATCTCGTCAGAAATTCAAGAATTTCCCTATACTGGGCTGCTTCTGGCGCTTGGAGGTCAATACTAACCACCATATTGTGCTTATTGAAAAACGCACGATCAACCATTCTTGTACATGCAATAAATAGTTAAATTTTGAAAAAATAAATATTTGGAAAACAGTTAAGACCATACGAACTTAATTAAGTTCGTTCGAACTTAAATGACCTACGAATTTAGGTGTAAGTTCGTGTGAATCAGATAAGACCTACGAACTTGTAGATATTTTTGAAATAAGTGCGTAGAATACTCAAGTTCGTAAGCACTGTTCCTGATGAACAAGTTCGAGATCGGCACTTTGATCAATAAAACCCGTGACTTGATCCTTTTTAGACTTAAATAACTAATGAATCTAGTCCTAAAAGGTTCTAATCAAGTTTATTGATGTTTTATTTTAAGTTTTATAGCCTTAAACTTAGTATTTTAAATACCAAGTTTTCAGTTATTTAAACCTAAAATACACGATATACACACGTTTAAAGTCTCAAATAACACTTACTTAGTTCTTTGTGAAACCAACAACAACTAAAGGTAAGTTCGAGTTGGAACTGTTCGATACTCATTGAACAGAAGCAAACTCGTGAAATCGCGATAAGTTCGAGATCGCTTAACTAAGTTCGAGATCGCCTTTGTAAGTTCGTGAGGAGACAAATTCGTGAGTAGGTGAATAAATAAATGCATTTGTCCTATTTATACCCCACCAACTGTGTCTCGAACTTAGCTGATATAAGTTCGTACGAACTTAAGTTCGTTTGAACTTTGGGTTCCAGGAACTTAAGCCCAAATTTTGAAAAACTTTTGAAAAATTTTCAACTTTTGTAACCTTTTCAACTTTCCCAACTTTTTCAACTTCATCGAGACACTTCACACTAAGCAAACAGATTATCACGCAATTTTTGTTCTTCCAACTTAAATGCATCCTAGTAATTGACCCCGATCCTATTTATTTAACAATAAAATAAAATAAAATAAAATAAAATAAAGTAAAAATAAAATAAAGTAAAAGAAAATAAATAAAACTAAATTGCAAAAATTTAAAAATAAGTACATAAACTAAATCTTCTAGCGAGAGTGTCATAGAAGGTTCAATCAGATAGCTTTGCCAACGCACTTTCGGTGTTGCACTTTCACACTTTGGAATTTTTGATTCCTTTTATTGTTTGTCGTAACGTACACACCATGTCGATTGTCGGTATGTTTGTCCACTTAAACACTCAACACTTAGAATTTTCGTTTGGCCTTTTTATTTATCAAGTAATTTTCTTACGTGTCACACAGTTTGACATATTTCTATGATTAAGACAAACATACAATCATTAATGCCTTTTCGGTATTTGCAAATCACCTTTAAAAGGCAAACGTCGGATACAGTTCTGTATTTACATACAACAGAATGTCTTAGTTTGTCTTAGGGTAAAACATACTTCTTTTATTTTAGCAAGACAGCGGTGACAGGTCTGTACTTACGTACAACAAAGGGACATAACTTGCTAGTTTAAGTCAAAACAGCGGTGACAGCTCTGTACTTACGTACAACGAAGCGACATGTTTTGACTTTCTTTACGTTTCACACTTTGCTCTTTTAAGATATATTTTGATGAATCCATACATCCCCCAGATTGATTTACATACCTCATTCATAAATATTATATGTGAGCCTCTAACACAGAAATTAAGACCTATTGGTCATACATCTAAGTTAGTTACACATATGAACATTTCTTGATTGTTTTATTAGCTTTTAGGAAAATCTTCATGTTTTATGCCTACCAACATATCAGAACATGAACGTGTATATCACTTTGATTTTATAGTGCATTAAGTGTGAAAGTTTAACACTTAGAGTTTGTTAGACTGTGCTAATTTTCGTCACGTTGAACCTTAGACTCTAAGACTTCTTTCTTTATTTTCATTTTTCTCTTTTTTTTTTTTTTTGAATTTTTTAATGGTTTTCTCTATTTTTTCTTTTCATTTTATTCTGCTTCTTTTTTTAAGTAAAATAACTAAAAACTAAAAATATATTAAAAAAATCTACGGAGGTCAGGTTACTCTGGATTACGCATCCCATTTAGTTGGACTAACAACTCAAAGCGTGATCTATCACATACTTTTGTGAACAGATCCGCATTGTTGTCTTCCGTTGGAAATTTTACTAATTTTATTAGGTTTTTCTCGGCACAGGCACGAATAAAGTGATGTCTGATATATATGTGCTTAGTCTTATTGTGCTTTACTGGATTATTGGTTATAACAATTATGGATTGATTGTCTATCATAATGGGAGTGTGAGTATAAGTCAAACCGTAATCCCGCAATTGTTGTTGGATCCACAGAACCTGTGAACAGCAACTACCCGCAGCTACATATTCGGCCTCGCATGTTGATACAGCTACCGAAGTCTGTTTCTTGCATTGCCAGGACACCAGTCTCCCTCCTAGGAACTGACAACCAGCCGTTGTTGACTTTTGATTCAAGCTACACCCTCCATAATCTGAGTCTGTGTAAGCTTCCAATTCCAAATCTCCACCAGCATGATACCAAAGTCCCAGCTTCGGTTTCGACTTCAGATATCTCAGAATCCGCTTCACAGCTTTCATGTGCATCTCCTTGGGGTTAGCTTGAAACCTGACACAAATACAAACAACAAACATTATGTCAGGTCGAGAAGCAAATATGTACATGAGTGACCCGATCATGGCCCGATATAATGTCGGATCCACACCAGTATCACTATCGGTACCCGGTCTGAGATTGTGATTGACTTGTATTGGAGTACTAAAGTGTGTTGTGAGTTTTGTTCCTTCCATCTTGAAGCGCTCTAATATTTCGTAGACATACTTCATCTGATGAATGAACATCCCCTCCTTTCGTTGTTCAACTTGTAAACCCAGAAAGAAGTTCAGCTCTCCCATCGCACTCATCTCAAACTCGGACTTCATAACCTTCTCGAAATCTTTGCACATTTGTTCATTTGATGACCCAAAGATGATTTCGTCCACATAAACTTGTACCAATATGAAATCGTCACCTTTCCTTTTAATGAACAGTGTACTATCTATTCTCCCTCTCTCAAACCCATTGTCCAAGAGATGAGTAGATAGTGTTTCGTACCATGCTCTAGGTGCCTGATGTAATCCATACAGAGCCTTATCCAATCTATATACTCTGTCTGGATACTTGGGATCAGTAAACCCTGGCGTTTGCTCGACATACACCAATTCCTTCACTTTCCCGAACAAAAAGGCACTCTTGACGCCTAGCTGATATACTTTGAAGCCTTTGAAGGATGCAAACGCGAGAAACAATCTGAGAGTTTCAAGCCTTGCCACTGGTGCAGACACCTCATTGTAATCAATCCCTTCTTCTTGGTTTAACCCCTTTACTATGAGTCTTGCCTTGTTACGAGTAACGATGCCTCGATCATCCCTTTTGCACTTAAAGACCCATTTGGTCCTTATTTCAACTTCTCCACGAGGCAAAGGCACTAACTCCTAGACTTCTAGCTAATGGAACTATGAGAGTTTCTCTTGCATAGCTTCAACCCAAGAATTATCCTTCAGAGCCATTTGTACATTCTTCGGCTCAAATTGTGAGATGAAACAGGAGTACAGACAAGTGTGAAATGCCTCGGAGTCATTGATCATTGATAGCAACACTGTGTTATTATTCACACTACTCCGAGTTCTCACACCAGCATTTGGATTCCTAATGATGTCTTCAATAGGATGATCCTTATTTACTCTCGATGTTTCAATTGCATCGACCTGAAGATTGTCTCCCAGATTTAATCCTATTTCGCCTAATGGGGGTGTGACTTTAGACGGAACATCCTCCTCGTGATCACTGTCTTCTGAGGCTGAATTGTTTATTTGATTCTCATCCGTAGGCAACAAAGGTTCTTCATTTGTTGGGGACCCGTCTTCTGTCGATATATTTTCAGATGTCGTGGGAATGCTCGAATTGGAAAATACTCTACCCTCTTCATTAAGATTTAACGTCGAGAAGTCATTCTCCATAGTTCCTGCATCACCACTAAACGGAATGTTAAATGATTCAAACACTGAGTCATAGTCAAATAACCATTCTTGACCAATTTGGGGTTCATGTGAATAACTTGTTACATCAATGTTAAACACAATTTCTACTGTACCAGTAGTTTTATTAAAAATCCTCTTGTTTGGTGAATTTGGGACATAACCTAGCAAGAATCCTTCGTCTGCCTTTTCACCAAACTTAGGTTGATGTTTTGTTTTTAACAAAGTACATGGAACCCCAAATGGTTCAAAACCAGTTAAATTTCTGTTCTTTTATTTAAAATCTCATAACAGGTTTTATTCAAAGATTTGACAGTAAGGACTCCGTTTAACACATGACACGCGGTATTCACCGCCTCCCCCCAAAACATAGTGGGAAGTTTTGAATCCGAGAGCATAGTCCTTGCTGCTTCAATCACTGTCCTGTTTTTCCGTTCTGCCACCCCATTTTGTTGTGGCTCATATGGTGCACTAAATTGATGCACTATGCCTTTGGTTAGGCAATATACACTGCATTTTTAAACTCTGTTCCATTATCACTTCTGATATGTTTTACCCTTTTCCCGTATGAGTTCTCAACTTGGTCTAAGAACCCAATCAGAGTGCCTGCTGTCTCGTCCTTTGTACCTAAAAAGAAAACCCAAGAGAAACGTGAGTAATCATTAGTAATAACTAAACAATACCAACTACCACCTATACTCCTTTTGTTGATTGGACCGAAAAGATCCATATGCAATAGGTCAAAGGTGGAGGAGATTGAGTTCTAAGTCTTCGATTTGTGTGTCTTTTTATGCTGTTTCCCCTTTTTGCACGGCACACACTTATCTTCAAACTGGAAACTTTTCAATAGAACACCTTGCACAAGGCCATTTCTTGTGATGAAATTCATCTTCCTTAAGTGCAAGTGTGCCATTCTCCTGTTCATGAGTCTATAATTTATATCGTTTCAGAGTCGTTTTATGATCATTTTAAGCACCAATACTTTGTAAAATCAATACTATTACTCCAAGTTTGTGTTTCAGGGCCAAGATATTTAAAGAGAGCATTTCGAGGAAATTCAGAGCAAACCGAGCCGAAGGGGGCGCAGGCCTGCGCCACCTTGCACTCCACAAAGAATTCCAGCTGTCCAGATACGTTCCAGCACATGCCAGCAAAACCTTGGCCGCATCCGGGCGCAGGGGGGGGGGGGGGGGGCAGGCCTGCGCTAGAGCGGCGCAAAAACGCGTTTTACAGCTTGTGGAATCCTAATCTCGACCTCTCTATAAATAGAGGTCGAGGGCAGCCTTGGAGAGGAGTCCCGACGTGTGTGAAAGTGTGCCGAAGCCCTGCGGAGTGGATCTACGATACCAGAACGAAGACGGTGATTCGCAAGCTACGCAATGACTCAGATCTACATTGTTGAAGAGCATACGATGAGCGGCTAATCCCATTAGCCGTTTGCGGAGGATCTACGGCTAAGTTTACTCTACTTTAATTTCTCACGCTTTGATATATTTGTATTGAGTGAGATCTATTATGTGTATGCAAATGATAAGCATTCGACTATGATTATGATTGTATGTTTTGATTGGTAAAAGCAAGATAGTTTATCGTGGTACTATAATTTGTGCCGAGTCCATCAGCTTAGGGATTAAGACAAGTATTAATATTGCATACGCTATGCTGAGATTTATTGGTTAAAAGATGTTTGAGTAATTTACTCGCGCAATTAATTATGTCTATGTGATTGTTGCATGAAGTTATAGTGAGTAATACTTATGCCGTAGCGAATCCATGAATGGTTATTCGTCTCTTGATTGTTTATTTACTACGTTAGTTATTTTGCCACTAATTTAGTTACAAAGCGATAGCAATTCATTAATCTAAACAAATCATTCAAATCCATAATTTCACAATTTAAGTTCTTTTAATAAACATATAAGGCTAATAACCTAATTCTAATTACGACCACACTCCGTGTGGATTCGACCCCTTACTTCTCTAAGCTAAATAGTGGATTTAAGGACTAAATCTGCTGGTCACAACGACGACCTGTCAGAGTTTTGACGCCGTTGCCGGGGAGTGTAACGGTAGTTAAGGTTAAAGTTAGTCTGTTGCCTTAGTTTAAGTAATTAAGTTTAAGTTCCTTTCTTTGCTTATTTTTAGTCTTTAGTTTATTATTATTAAAAATCAAATAAAAAAATTTCAAAAAAGTAATTGTAGTCCTCTACTTTACCACCAAAAATATTAGTTTAATTAAGCATTTAACTTTAGCATCTTATTTAGTGTATGCACACACGTCGATCGGCTAATTGATTGCTGCTACAATTCGAACCTGAGATCGAAAAAGTAGCGAGATCGAACCGAAAGACTGTCAGGATTCAAAATCAATAATTAATCACAGAGAATTTAAACGCACAAGAGGAAGAAATTCCTAATTTAGAAATTCCCAATTCAGAGATTCCTAATTTAGAAAGCCCTCCGATTTCGCCGCGAAATCGTGATCAAGAAGAACCCGAACGCATAGCTGCTAGAATGAGTGATCAACCGAGGCGCACGGTTGAGTCGCATTACCGTCCAGGTGATGTGCCCGACCCGTCTCCAATTCGTTATCCCGAAAACGAGAATGAACCCGAAGTTCGTCTTCAATTATTTCAAATTCTTCCGATCTTTCGAGGGATACCAAGCGAGGAACCCTACGAGCATCTAGCTGAGTTCACAGCTATTTGTAAAGCCAACCATGTTCGAGGTATAATCACCGATGGTTTAAAACTTCGATTATTTCCTTTCTCGTTAAAAGAGAAAGCGAAGAATTGGTTCGTATCCTTACCGACCAATAGCATTACAACATGGGATCAAATGAAACGAGAATTCCTTAATGAATATTATCCCATTAGTAAAACAACTAAGAAAAGAAAGAAAATCACCGGAGTTAAACATAAGCCGGGCGAACAATTCTACGAAGAGTTCGATCGTACGAACGAACTATTGAGAGCTTGTCCACACCACGAGGTACCCAAATGGATGCTTATCAAAACATTCTTTGATGGTGTGAGTCAAGAGAGTCGTAATATGATTATAGCTGCCACCGGAGGCACATTTTTAGGTAAAGAAGACGACGAAGCCTGGGAGTTGCTTAGTCAACTCGGTAAAGGTCTTAAAGTCCAAGTTGGTTCTGAAAATTGCATAGGTGTTCAAGTTCTGGGCATAGATAATGCCTAGAAACGTGAGGTTAAAAGTGAGATTTCAGAACTAGGAAGAAAATGGATCAACTGATGAAGGGTCTTTCAAACCTTAGTGCATCAATTTACTGTGTTACATGTGGAGATCCATCGCATCATTCCGACGCATGTCCTCAAGTTCAATCCACTGAGGAATTCGCTAATGAAGTTTACGGATTCAGAGCTCATCGAGAGAGGGATAATCCATTTTCGGAAACATATAATCCGGGGTGGAGAAACCATCCCAAATTTCGATGGAAAAATGATCAGCCTACCGATTATCAATCCAAACTTAGATATGAACCACCAAAGGGAGAATATCAATATGGTTCAACTTTCGCAGCTAAGGATGAGCGATATTACAAGTCAAATCATCATGATCAACCACAATTCCAAGTGGAAACAAATATGACTTCTTCGCAATTCTGAGAGTTTGCTGAATTTATGAAGCAACAATTAGCTGTCAGTACTAAGACCATGGAGATGTTAACTCGCCAGATGGGTCAGATAGCTGAATCGCTTACTAGACGTGAAGAGGGGAAGAGGGGAAGCTTCCTAGCAATACTATTCCCAATCCTTCACATGCTCATCATAACAAAGATAAGAAACATGAGATAAACGAAGATAATGAAGTATCTAAAATAACCACATTAAGAAGTGGTAGAGAGGTAGACAATAAGATTGAGATGCGTAAAGAAAAAGAGGCAGAAGAAGACACCGACACTGAAGTCATGTATGAGGAGAAAGAGGATCCAAAAAAGGAGATTCCTAAGAAAGTTTCTTTTAAAGAGCCAATTAAATCAAATATCCCAACTCCCAAAGTTGGGGAGGCGGATAAGAATCAGGACATTTCAATTCCTCTTCCTTATCCTGCTGCTTTAGAAAATCCGAAATCATCTCCATATGGCAAGAGAGGCCCACAACCAGAGGATCTGTGGGACTTGTTCAATCAAGTTAAGATCAATATTCCTTTGATCAAGGCCATTCAACAGGTTCCCTCTTATGCCAAATTTTTGATAGATCTCTGCACACAGAAAAGAAAGTATAAGGTCTCGCTCCTAAAAGCATAGCAATTTAACTGAACAGTTAAGTGCAGTAGTTTCTAGTTCTCTACCTCCTAAGCTGAAAGATCCTGGATCACCATTGATTCCAGTGACTATAGGAAATGTGCAGATTAAAAAGGCATTGCTTGATCTAGGAGCTAGTGTTAATATTTTACCTGGAAACTTGTTTGATAAACATGATCTTGGCCAGTTACAAACAACTGATATTATCTTACAGCTGGCGGATCGGTCAACTAATTGCCCAAGAGGTATTCTATCAGATGTCATTAAAAAAGTTGAAGATTTTTACTATCCAGTTGATTTTCTAGTATTGGACACCGAGAGTTCAATAGGAGATAATCAACCGGCTATATCCTAGGCAGACCTTTCTTAGCACCGATTAATGCACTAATTAAATGTAGGACAGGAGCAGTAGATACTGCCTTTGGTAATAGGAAATTAAGATTGAAAGTGTTTAATGCTTCAAATGTTTCTGCTATCGATTCATAATGTTATCTTATAGACATGGTGGACGAACTTGCGCAGCATCATAGTTCGTTAATGAACACCAAAGATGCTACTGAGTTATTCTTTGCAGAGAATGAATTAGCCAAATTGAATCCTACCGAGTGTGATAAGCTAGCAGTAGTCATGAAATCCACATTAGAATCGAAACAACCACCGTGGACCCATAGGATTGAAAAATTATCTAATGATTTACCTCAGTCAGCCGAACCTTCAATTAACAACAACCTGTTCTAGAATTGAAAGAGCTGCCATACATTTAAAATACGCTTTTCTAGGTCAGAATGACACTTTTCCTGTCATAATTTCATTAGATTTGACTGACGAGTAAGAAAAAGCTCTACTGCAAGTTTTAGTCAAATATAAAGAAGCAGTAGGGTGGACGGTAGCTGATTTAAAAGGAATCCGTCCCACTTTGTGTATGCACCGAATCATTACTGATCCAGAAGCTAAACCAGCTCGGGATGCACAGAGGAGGTTGAATCCTAATTTGAGAGAGGTAGTTAATAAGGAAGTATTGAATTGGATGGAAGCTGGAATTATATATCCCATATCTGATAGCAAGTGGGTAAGTCCAACCCAAACTGTACCCAAGAAATCAGGAATTACAGTAATCAATACTGAAGAAGGAGACAAGATAACTACTCGCCCTGTAACGGGGTGGAGAGTTTGTATTGATTACAGAAAACTCAATGCTGCTACTTCAAAAGATCATTTTTCGCTACCATTTATAGATCAAATAGTGTAAAAATTAGCAGGGCAGAAGTTTTACAGTTTCCTCGATGGATATTCTGGTTATAATCAAATCCCAACCCATCCAGAGGATTAAGAGAAAACTACATTTACTTGTCCCTATGACACCTTTGCCTACCGAAGAATGCCGTTTGGACTATATAATGCACCCGCCACATTCCAGCGTTGTATGATGGCTATCTTTTCAGATATGGTGGGTGGTTCTCTCGAGATATTTATGGATGATTTCTCCATATTCGATAAAACATTTGAAGATTGTCTGGGACATTTAGAGAAAGTCCTAACGAGATGCACTGAAACCAACTTAGTGTTAAGTTGGGAGAAAAGCCGTTTTATGGTAAAAGAAGGGGTAGTCCTTGGTCACATTGTGTCCGGAAGAGGAATGGAGGTAGATAAAGCGAAAGTTCAATTAATTTCTTCACTTCCACCCCTCACCAACGTTAAAGGAATAAGATCATTCTTAGGCTACCCTGGTTTTTATCGGCGATTCATTAAAGATCTCAGTGACATATCAAGGCCGTTATGCAATCTTCTATCAAAAGATACCGAGTTTAATTTTGATGATGCTTTGTATGGAAGCATTTGAGAAGCTTAAATCAAAATTAACTGAAGTGCCAATTCTGCTATCTCTAGATTGGTCTCAACCTTTTGAGGTCATGTGCGATGCAAGTGATTATGCAGTTGGTGCTGTATTAGGACAGAGATTTGAGAAAAGGCCAGTGGTGATTTACTACGCAAGTAAAACCTTTAATGAGGCACAACTCAATTACACCACTACGGAAAAAGAGTTACTAGCCGTAGTGTTTGCTCTAGATAAATTCAGATCCTATATTTGGGGAGCAAAAGTAGTTGTGTACTCAAACCACAGTGCTTTAAGACATTTATTGGCAAAGAAGGATGCCAAGCCTCGATTGATTCGGTGGATCCTTCTAATTCAAGATATTAACCTAGAAATTAAAGATAAAAAAGGCACAGAAAATTTTGTCGCCGATCATTTATCAAGGCTTCAATTAATCCCAATAAACTCAACTGATCAAATCAGGGACTCCTTCCCTTATGAACAATTATAATCTGTATCTAGAATTCCCTGGTTTGCGAATCTAGTTAATTATTTTGTAACAGGAAGATTGCCAGAGCACTGGAACTCACAACAGAGAAAATATTTCTATGCTCAAACAAGGCAATACATTTGGGATGAGCCTGATATATTTAAAATAGGAGCTAATCAAATTATAAGACGATGTGTCCCTAATTTTGAACACGAAGATATTCTTAAACACTGCCATGCATATGGATGCAGTGGCCATTTCAGCGCAAAGAAAACTGGCCACCAGATATCGCAGTGTGGGTTTTTCTGGCCCACGATATTTAAGGATGCCTACGAGTTTGTTTAAAGGTGCACAAGATGCCAGCAAACTGGTGGCATCGCAAAAAGAGATGAAATGCCTATGATCCCAGTATTCATTGTCGAAATATTTGATGTATGGGACATTGATTTTATGGGACACTTCCTTAAATCCTTTGAGTATGAATACATATTAGTTGAAGTAGATTATGTTTCCAAATGGGTGGAAGCAGACGCTACATGCACTAATGATAACCGGGTTGTGTGTAAATGTGTTAAAAGAAATATTTTAGCACGACACGGTATTCCAAGGGCTATCATCAGTGACGGAGGGTCACATTTTAATAATCAGCATTTTGCTAAACTCCTTAAACAGTATGGAGTTAACCATAGAATAGCAACGCCTTATTATTCGCAAACTAGCGGACAAGTTGAGATCTCTAATAGAGAGATCAATAAAATCCTTGAAAAGACTGTCAGACCTGATCGTAAAGATTGGTCACAAAATCTAGAGGATGCTCTGTGGGCATACAGAACCGCATTTAAAACAACTATCGGTATGTCCCCTTACAGACTTGTTTATGGTAAGCTTTGCCACCTTCCAGTGGAATTAGAACACCGAGCTATATGGGCAATCAAAAACACTAATTTTAATTTACATGATGCCGGTGTTGATAGGAAATTCCAGTTAAATGAACTGGAAGAAATTCGTAGAGAAGCCTACGAAAGCGCCAGAATTTATAAAGAAAAAACTAAAGTTTTCCACGACAGAATGATTAAAAATAAAATATTTATCAAAGAAAATAAAGTTTGGTTATTTAACGCAAGACTTAGACTATTTCCCGGTAAATTAAAAAGTAAATGGACAGGTCCATACGTTGTAACGATTACTTACCCACACGGTGCAGTAGAAATACAAGACCTAAAAGGTGGTGAGCCATTCAAAGTCAATGGACATAGACTTAAATTATATGTTCAATGGGACACCAATGATATGTTAGTATCTGAAATTATCATATTACAAGATCCTAAGGTTAATTAATTAGTTTAGGAGCAGTACGTCTGGCTAAAGACGTAAAACTTAGCGCTTTCTCGGAGGCAACCCAGAGTATTTTGTTTATTTGAATTTAATTGTTTGAGGTGTGTTTATTTGCTTATTTGTGTTATTTGTCCAATTAAGTTGGGGAGGATTGTCCTCCTGAACTTAGTTGTGTTTAGAAATTAGGTTTTGTTAATTCGTTTTTCATGCAATTCAATCAAGTTAACAACAAACATATGAACTATTAACATAAACAATCAAACACAATCTGCTGAATGATTAGAGAAAAATATTACATTGGGTTTGACTTTCTTGCTTGACAATTCTTCTAATCTTCTTATGCAATCATCTGTCCACTCCCTCTCATCCGTATCCTATATTCCTATATATATACTCAATACAAAGTATTGAGTATTTACACAAACAACCCCTGAACTTTATCCAATATAAATTGTTTTTAACTCTATAATAAATTGTACCCAAGAATATCCCCCTTAGAGATGAAAATAATTTTCAATTAAAGTTCTCTGTTCAGGTTGATTCTTTTCTTGAATCTTCTTCTTCTCTTTGATCTCTGAATCTTCTGATAAAATCTTCTTCTTTATTGTCTCACTCTGATCTTCACATCTCTTCTTTTCTGATCTTCTCTTTTCTTGTAAGCACACTCCCCCTTGGATCATGAATAGCTTTTAAATCTCTTCCGTGATCAATTGTCTTGAGATGATGTAGCAATTGTCTTCAATTGACTTCAATCTACTCAACAGTTGTCTCTGAACTTTAGCTTTTCTCCCCCTCATGATGATCATAAGAAATATGAACATCATGCAAAATCTTCAGAGACATTGATTCATTGAAGTTTACAGTAGATGAAATACAAAAACAATTACAATTTCAGAAATATTACAAATTAACTTTCTCCCCCTCAAACTGATATCTACTCCCCCTATACTGAACAAAATATATCTCACTCCCCCTCAAATATTTCACTTTCCCTCGAATTGATACTATATCTTTTCAGAACAAAACCAAAGCTTTTCAACTTTGGGGAAAATGAAACATATTTTTTGTGAAATAACGAGTCCAGGTCCATATAGGATTCCTGTTTTCACAATGTGACCTACGTTCAGTGTTGACGTGATATTAACACTGGTAGGATTTTCAAATAGTCATCGTGAAATCCTTTAACATGAAAGAATCACTCTTATTTGTTCCGGCTTAGTCACTTTGGACTAGCAGTTTATTTTTACGCAGACTGTTAAACTCGATGTGTCCTAAAAGTGTATATATCAGCTCTAGACACAATGTGCAATTAAAGAAGTCGGAGACCGGAGCAACTGTCTTCCTTGTTTCAATATCAATCATATCCAAATGATATATCGATAGAATTATGTTATATCTCCGTGATTATTGAAACAGAAATCTTTTGAGAGATAACTGATTGGTTGGTGGGGTTAAGTGCATGCGTCACTGGGTCCATGACGTCTTTTCAATATCAAGTCGCATAGGGCTTGATAGATTATGTGGTTTACCTAGCAGACACAATGTAGTTAGGATTTTCTTTTCTTCAAATCTTTTCTCAACTCTCAGCTCTCAGCATTTTTCAACTAAGCTCCCTCCGGCTCACTTTTTCTGAAATAAATTTAGTCAGCTTTGAAAGCATGATCTGATGCATCATCAACTCCTTCAAATTTACCCCTCTCATTTACATTTTACCTCTGCTTGACCCTGTCAGTATCCCGTGATAACTGACACTTCTCAACTAAAAGACCTAAAGAACCCTCACCTACACAAACTATAGAAGGTTTGCTCCTTGGGTAGGTCTTCCGGTTCTGGTTAGACCATAGAAGCGATGTTTATGCCTATCACATAGTTAGGTGCATAATCGGAGTCAGCAGATCTAAGTTTATCTTTGAAGCTCAGGGGATATCATGAAATTCAACACATCACAGATGATCTAGGAGATGATATTCAGAAGAAATTTGAATGATGAGATAGAAGATATCAGAATGAAATGAAAAATCTGATATATGATATAAAATGAATCAGATTTTCATGAAAGAATTAGCACTTGGGAGAATATGAAAATGATTGGAAGAATTCAGAATACACGGGAGACAAATGAAGAAAATCTCGGAAGAAATGAGATTATGAAAATCAAAGAGATTAGATCAATTAATCTCAATGATAGATTCAGAGAATTCGATAAAAAATTTTCTTTTCAGCTAAAAAAAATCTTTTTATGTGTGCATAAAATATGTTCGTGAAAAATACACACTATGTTTGTGAAAAATGTGATCGTGAAAGTACGTCTGAAACTCCCACTGGAAATTGGCACATGAAGTTAGTCATCTCATGGAAAGTGAAACAGGAGAAAAAATTTATGAAAAATAAAACTCCCTCTTTGTCAATTTCAGCTTTGGAGTTGAATTCAGGACCGGAATTCCAGTAAGATTTGTCTCTCGGACTCGGGTTCTAATTTGAAATGATTAGAAGCCATATGTCGCGGAAGCTCGAGTTTCAGTCTTATGTAACTGAAAGCCTTTAGCTTTGGTTTTGTACTTGAGAAGTACAAAATCCAGTATCAATGAAGATCTGGTTCTACTCTGTGATAAGTAGAAACCTCTTGAGATGAAGTCCGGGTTCTAGTCTGATATGACTAGAAATCTACTTGAGTTGAAGAACGGGTCCTGAATTGAACTAAACAGGACCATTCTTGAATTGAAGAACGGGTTCTTATCTGAAATGATAAGAAACCTATAACCTACAAAATTTAAGATGTCTTTGGTATCCAAACAGATTTGGATCCAGACTTGTTAGCGCTCTTGGGTACCCATTTCAAAATGGGTTTTGGTACCCACTGGTACTTTGGTTGAGGTACCCATTGCAGATTATAACTATTAGCTTCTCTTTCAAAAGCAGAAAACAAATTTCTTTGAGTATTTGAAAATTGAATATCTGAATTTCTAAAGAAACTTGAATTTGAATGTTCAGACTTTTTCAAACTCTTCTTTATGAACTACTATCCGGTTCTAGCCTGTTTCTGGTAATACTTGGTGTTTTTCTGTGAAATTGTTTTCTGTGAAGAATGACTAGTATTTCCAGAAACTTTAAGAAATTTGACTTCGAAGATTCACTAGTGTAAATCTTTACAGGAAGTTGTTTAACAACTTTATCTTTGGCTCTGTGTATCTTTAACAGATACTTGAGTTTAAGATCTGAAGAAGAATCAAATTTAGAAAATTCAGTTGGATTCTTTTCACTTTCTATAGATAAATCAGATTGATCAACTTTAGATTTTGAACAAATGCCCGTTACTTTTTGACGTTGAAATTTCAGCTTTTCTGTAGAAAAATGGCCATAACTTTTTTCTGGAGTGGACTTGGGCCTCAAAAATTTACGGAACTGGCTTTGCCTATTTTAAAAATTGTAGATCTCTGTTCAAGCTTCGATTTGACGTATGGTAGGCCTTCTAACGATGTTCCAGTCAAAGTTATGGCCAATTTAAGCAGCTAAGGTCAAACAGTCAAAAGTATGATGAAACTTGAATGCAAAAGACTTAAAACTCGATTAATATACAATAAAACTCGATTGACTAAGCATGAAACTCGATCAATTAAGTATGAAACTCGATCAATATAGCATGAAACTCGATCAATTAAACATGAAACTCGATCGATAAAGCATGAAACTCGATCGATAAAGCATGAAACTCGATCAATAAAGCATGAAACTCGATCAATTAAGCATGAATAAACTCGAATGAATAGAGACTAAACTCGAATGGTTCCTTATGCAACTCGATTGATACTTATGTTTTCTCGGGTGATAGGTTTATAAAACTCGAATGAAACACAAACAAACTCGAATAACAACTTGATCAAACTTGATTAAATCAAGGAATTCAATGTTGCCCGAGTTTGAACAGGAACTGATTAAAATCAACTTCAAAATTACAATTTTCAACAAAAATCCACGAATTGATTCCAGTTTGAAATCGAAGCTGCGGTTTTCACACATACACACTTTTTGAAAAACAACTTTGTCTAATTTCATATTAAAATCCAAAAATCGATCAAAAATCTCAAGAACACACACTTTTTCAAAAATTCAGTAAAATCCAAATTAAATCTTGTGTGTTTGGAATTAAAATATGATGTTTATCACAATAGATTCGAATTTAAATGCTCCACCTTCGTTCCAATTTTCAGAACATTTCATCCACAAAATCAAATTCCAAAATTGATTTTCTGAATTTTGATAAAAACGAATGTAACAGTGTTTGAATATTTTTCAAAATTCAGATTCAAATTCACTCAAATTCAGCCATATTTGGCTTTGATACCAATTGTTAGTTCATTTTTCATGCAATTCAATCACATTAACAACAAACATATGAACTATTAACACAAACAATCAAACACAATCTGCTGAATGATTAGAGAAAAATGTTACATTGGGTTTGACTTTCTTGCTTGATAATTCTTCTAATCTTCTCATGCAATCATCTGTCCACTCCCTCTCATCTGTATCCTATATTCCTATATATATACTCAATACAAAGCATTGAGTATTTACACAAACAGCCCCTGAACTTTATACAATATAAATTATTTTAACTCTAGTATAAATTGTACCCAACAGGTTTTAAATTAAATAACCTACATCAGAAAATAAAAATTTTAAGCACGTAGCAGAATTATTTTAACCCGATAATACGAGCGTAAGTTGGGGAGAATACCCGTAAAAATTTAAAAAAATTAAAGAATTAGGGTTTCAAAACCAGTGCACGACCTAGATCACGAATCTAGAGGCCCGGGCGCAGCGGGGTGGCGCAGGCCTGTGCTTGCCCTGCAGCCCGACGCGCTTAAAAATTTATAAAAATAGTACTGATCGTCCCCATAAACCCAAAACCCTAATTCTAGTTCCAGAAACGGCGATTTGCGATTTCTAAGCCTAAAAACCTTCAAAAATTCATCTTTTTCACGTCAAATCTTCAATCCGACGTTAGTTCTTCACTAAGAATCGCAAGGTATACTCTTCCTACTCCTCATAGCTTCCTCTATAGTAGTTTTGTATAGATTTATCATGCATGCATGGGTTGAGGTTTTGGGAGTTACATGGTTTTTATTTGAAAAAAGGGTTATTAATAATTTTCAAATATTCACTTAATTAATATAAATTAATTTTTGCAAAACTTTTTTAAAAATTATGGCTTTTTCCGTGTTTGATATATTTTGAAACTTTTTGTCGTAAAAGATTATGTTTTTATTGTTAAACTATTTATTAAAGTTCATGCATTTGATAGGGTTAGATTGGGCTCACATTGTTGGTGAGACTTAGGATTAGTTTAATTATTGTTGAAAAAAGGGTGTTTAAATGTTCATGCATCATTTACGTAAAAAACCCATATCTACAATCCTTTGCATTATTTTTAGAAGTCAACCCAATTCCACGCAAACGATAACCATCCTGGAAATTCCCAAAAGCCTAGGATGAGAACCCACGACCCTAGGGATGTCCGCTTTGAGAAACCCCTCAATGCGGATTTCCCTAAAATTCCCCCGAATACAAACAATGGTAAACCCCCTAAGTTTATCATAGAGCGTACTTTGAAAACACATGAATTTGATAATTTTGAAATATCAGAGTGTTCTAAGCGATTAGGATGGGCTAGAGCTATACAATGGGAACTTCCATATATCCATACTAGTTTGATCCAACAATGGTTCGCTACTGTTCGAAAAGCAGAAGAGGAAGAGGACCATGACTTTGAGCTCATGGGAATAGCAGAAAACAAGAAAGTGTCTATATCTAGGAAAATCTTTTGTGAGGAATTCGGTATAGACACAGATATTCCAATTTGTAGTAATAATATGGAAGTTACGAAGTATCAGTGCTTAAAATGAGCGTAAAATGATACCGAAAACACATAAAACTATAGCCTTGCCAAACCTCTCCAACTTAACTTTTGGTCATCCCTGAACAAGCCTATGGAATCAGACCTATCTATGTATCGGGCTTATACTACCAGTGTGTCTAGAAATTCCAAGTTAAGCTAGCTTTCGTAATAATGCGTTAAAACTTTTATTATGCAAACCAAAGACATTTTCTGTTAAAATATATTTTCCTTAGAATTTATATAATGTATCTCATTCTTGGGAATTACCCTTTTAGCTCAAGGTTACGAAACTTAAAACACGTGGGTCTTTTGACCATCTTTTCCCTCTATGCATGTTTACAACAAAATTTTAATTCTTAACGCCATGCTTTTATTTATAATTTTCTAACTCAAATTATCTAGCTGGTCCATGTAGCGAGATTTAGGTCAATCACTCCCAAACCAGATGGTTTTAGGGGATTAGGCATGAGTGATACCCCAAGGACTTAATTTCCTGAACTATCTAAACTATAGTTGAGCCGTTTTTTAGGCTAAAAACGTGATTAAGTTCTCCTCATTATTGCATGAGTTTTCCAAAATATTCTGACACATTACTTATATTTAAGCCCTAATACAATTTAACCTACTTGATTTTTCTTTGCATAACAAAAACGTTAACTATTATTACGGCTCTTTTCTTAATTATAGAATATCCTATCAACACTAGTCAATTCCCTCGTACATATATTTTCTATTTATCATCATGTTCCACGGCCTGATCGGCAAACAAGACTCAATTGGGGAAGGCTAGACAAACTATATAAACATTACAAAACTAAAAAGGACTCGGCTAAGATTAAAAATAACACTACTAAAGTAAAATAAATGCAACTTCAAAACTAAAATAAAAATACAGAAAAATAAAGAACAAAGAACAAGGAAAGATGGTACCCGATAATCAGTATGGAGGAGGAGGAGGCGGACCGAAGATGCTGCTAAAGAAATCTTCATAAGGGCCTTGATGCATGGGGTCTTGTGGCTAATGTGGGAGCAGGTGACTAGGGACATGGTCTGGTAAATCCTGCCTGCCATGCGCTGGATAGCGCTGATAAGAACCTACGACAGGGTCATAGGATTGGTAGTCGGGCATAGTGTAATCAGAATATGACTGATATGGCAAACCGGCTACGGAATCCTCGTGATGTCGGACTCCCTCCCAGTATGCCAAATTATGGTGCTGGTAGAAGGCATTTTGATATGCCAAGGCTCTCTGCCCGTCCTAAATCTGATCTACCCGGTCATATAAATGATCGACCCTATCGTAAATATGGTTTATCCTCCCATTCATCTCATCCAATCTTTGGGTCACGTCCTCACGGAAGTCACCTTGACCCACCACTAAATTGTCTAACCGTCTCATAACGCGGTTAAAGTCAGCATCGTCATTGCCTCGACTGTGCGAGGTAGACGCCCCTCTGTTCGGCTCTTCGGGCCGAACCTCCGTCTCATTAGCTGCTTTCTGCTCTCTCTCTCTCTCTCTCTCTCTCTCTCTCCCCTCTCATCCTCCGTGTAACTCTCGATATACGACTGATTTGTCTCTTTGTCGAATATCTCAAATCCCTTATCGACTTCCCTAAAAATCAAGGTAAGGAACATGGCGGCCGAAATATACGTGGCCGAAACTGGGGAGGCAAGGGAATCGGGTGAAAGTGCACCCATCCTCTCAAGAATTTTAGAGATCAACCATCCGTGGGGGATGATCGTCCTCTCTCTCGTATCGTACATAGCCCAAATGTCACTAATGACTATCCATGCGAAGGACAGTCTGAGCTTACTTATGAGGATGGCATAAAGAACAGTGATGTCCCGATGTCTGACCTTAGACAGGTCACTATCACGTGGCAAGATGCTATTCACAATTATCTTGTGAAGCACCTTGCATCTCGGGGACAAATCCTTCCTATTATGGGAAGTGGAAGCCTCTGCTTCCAAAACGGACGGGTTAAACACCTTTCTCACCTGCTCCATCCAATCTCCCGACCAAGTTATATCAGTAAAGGCCAATTGGGCCTTGCATTTGTACTCATACCCACGTTGGGTAGACCCTTCGTTGCCTACCCCCGTATCTACATTAAATAATTGGCGAAGGATTCGTGCATCCATCGCCACGTCCCTACCATGGACTGTGCCTATCAACCTCAACTCGTTATATGAGTTGCCCGTCTCCCTTCGTAGGGTTGACATCCACTCCACTACATCAGCATGCTGAATCAGTGGGACTCCTAAGTCAAACACACTCTCCCATCCCAAGAAGTCAAAAAGATAAGGGATCCCATAAGCCTCAAAATCTGACCTCCTAACCCTCTTTTCAACTAACACCTTGTTAGAATATTTTTTATATAGAAATAAGTGCGATCTAACTTCTTCGGGGTGTTGGGACAGTGATAGATTAGGGATCCAGTCTATTGGTATGTTAACGGGATGAGATTGATATGCTCATATTTATACATATTTTTTGGCATCAATTCCCTTGCAATTTGGTCAGTTTTTCTCTCGAAATATGTGAAAAAGATATCTAATTCATTCATTTTCGTGATTCGTAGGAGAAAAGAGGTTTTATCGACGAAGGAATGAACATCGAAGAAAAACCGACAAACTTTGAAGCCCCGGCGAGTTCTCGTGGATTTTGTAGAAGAAAAGAAGCGAAATTGGTGAATTTTTAGAGCCTACGACCGTAGAAGGGGGAAGCCTACGACCATAGGAGGTACCAGGAGCATTACCGTGGGCTAGGGCAAGATGTTGACCAGGTCAAAGGGGCCTACGACCGTAGGACTTAATGCACACGGTCGTAGGCGGCGCAGAATCCCTATAAACAGAACAGATTCGGCCAGAACGAAGACAGACCTAATTTTCTTGATTTCCAGCCTAGTTTTACGAATTTTTACAGCTTTTCTTCATATATTCAAGTAGGTTTAACATAGTTTTAGTTAAGTAATCATTCGGGAGTTGATATTCGCGTGGATTGAAGCATTCGGTTAGCGGTAATCGTTGGTTTTCGTCACTTTTTGCAAGATTTCGGTACATTCGTTCCTTTTTCTTTCGTATTTCATAATGAATGCTATTAAGTTTTGTTTATTTTCTGTTTTTATTATGGATCGTGAGTAGTTTTCTTGTTCACCCGCTTGGGATGATGAATTCTATGTATTAATTGACATGGTTTTGGATTGATTGACGGTTTATGGATTATATTTACTAGATTTTCGATGTTCTTCATATATTTTTGTTAAAAATCAGATTTTTATCAATCGTTTAGCATTGTTTTGCGAAAATAATTGTTGGTTGAATCTGCGTTTTTAATAAAAATTGAAACTTTGGATGAAAAATTGATAATTGATTATATTTTCTAGGCATTGTATTGCGATAATGATTTTGTGATGAATTATTGATCTAGAACTTTGCGTGTTTCTTAGTTTTTAGGCATTGTGTTGCGATAATAAAACTAATAATCCGTAAAGCTTGATTTCCAAATAAATAAAGTTGGTTGGTTGAATTCTCGGTATTAATTGATAGTTTTTAGCATCTTTTTGCGATAATAAGATTGTTGGTTAATATTGGAATTCAGTTCAATTAACTTTATTGTTTTCACGTGTTTTGTCATGATTTAATCTTTATTTGGAGAAATCTAATATTCGGTAAATTAATCCATAATTCCGTGCTTAATTGAATTTATAATTGGTTATCAACCAATTTGTCTTTAATCAATCAATTCAATCCATCGCCAATTAATTATAGTTTTCTAATTCCAAGTGGGTGACGCTTTCGTAATATAAGAGTTTCGTAAAATTTATCATCGTTCTTTACTCGCTTAAGTTAGTTGATTTGATTTTGCTTTTGTTAGTTGGTTCGTATTATATAGTTGTCCTTTTGTGGTGCGTTCGTTAGTTTAGTTTAAGTTGTGTTTGCTAGACTTAGTTTTTTTTAATGATTTCGAAAAAATCCAAAAATATTAGTTTAACCTTTTATTCTGGTGTTACTTAGTTCGCTTCAGTTATTCGGTTAATTAATTTTATTTATTGCCTCTAGTTGATAATTTTCTCAAAAAGTCCGAAATAGCTAAATATTGGTTTAGGTTGTAGTATTGGAGTCTCCTTTTTTTAATCCGTTCCATGAGTTCGATAAATCCTGGGTGATTCTTAAAGCTATATTGCACACGATTGGTACACTGCCAGTTGTGTAATTTATACTTTGGGTTCATTTAGTTATTAAAACCTGAGGTGTGTTTTGCACGCGTCAAGTTTTTGGCGCCGTTGCCGGGGAACGGTGTGAGCTTTAAGAAACAACCAACGCCGGTAGTTTAGTTGATCCTTTTTAGGGGCAATCCCCCTGAAAAGTTAAATTTTCTGTCTATTTTCGTTTTTCTTTAAAAGGGTGTTCGGTGTATGAGTCGTCGTAATCCTAATATCGTCAGCCCATACTCCGAACCTGAGCGAGCATTCCATAGCCGTCTTCGTGACCAATCACACCCTTTAGTTGAGGGACTGTCTAGTTTATCTGATTCTACTGACCATACTGTTCCTCATCCGGTGGATGAAGGTCACATAGACATTTGTGTCCAGTTACCTCCGATTTCTAGTCCTTCACTTTCTTCGCCGTCTTCATCTTCTGATTCTTCGTCTTCTTCTGAGCCTTCCTCTTTCACAATGGGAGACCGAAGGACAATGCTTGAACTCAACCAACCGGTCACCGATGACTCGGAAGGTGCAATAGTTATTCCAGGGTTCGATGCCGTTAACTTTGAGCTAAAGTCGAGTCTGATCGTTTTAGTTCAGAATAACGCGCAGTTCTGCGGTCTATCCTCTGAGGATCCATATTCCCACCTGAAGAAATTCAGGAAAGCATGCGGTGGGTATAAAGCAAATCAAGTTCCAAGGGAGGTAATTCGTCTGATGCTTTTTCCTTACTCTCTTTCAGGACGTGCCATGATGTGGTATGAGTCCCTTCCCTCGAACTCGATTCGTACTTGGGATGATATGGAGTCCAAGTTTCTCCTCAAATTCTGCCCTCCTTCTCGGACTACTAAGCTTATGAGTGACATTCTCTCATTTAAGCAGAAACCTGATGAGTCTTTGTATGATGCATGGGAGAGATATAAGGAATCCATCATGAAATGCCCAAATCATAACATGACACTTAATCACCGTGTCAAGGTATTCTATGAGAATGTTCACCCCATGTATCACTCACTGATCGACTCAGCTTGTAACGGGTCAGTGTATAAGAGGACACCAGAAGAGGCTTTTGACATAATCGATGACCTCGTTTTAAGCCAAACTCAGACACCTAGTGAATATTTTGGGTGGGGAGCTTCTGATTCAAAGCAAGCTGCTGCTATAGCTGCCCTCACAGCTAAGATTGAGCTCCTCACGCAGACTAGTCAGCCACAGTCATCCCCAGTTGCTGTACACGCAGTACAACACGGATGTGAGCACTGTGGTGGACCACATTCCGGCTATGAGTGCCAAGCTAGTTTTCCTTACCCAAATCCGGAGCAGGTATATTACTCGTCAGGAGATTATGGTGGAGGCATGGCTAGATATGCCCAACCTACTCCGAATTTTTCTCGAGCTCAGAACCAACCACCTCCTGGATTCGCTCATCCTCGTCCTCAGGTGATGCAGAGACCCCAATTTAACCCTCAGCAAGGGTATAACCATGGATATCATCAGGGACAATCTTCTTCTTTCTCACAATTTAATTCTAATCCCAATCAGTTCCATAATGCCCACTTCCCTAATCAGAATCATCAGTCTCAGCCCGTGCAACCTACAAAGTCAAACCTCGAGGAGATGATGATGAAGTTTATTGCTAATCAAGAGGCGTTGTCTAGAAATCAGCAGGCTGCTATTCAGGCCCTTGAAACACAAGTGGGACAGCTAGCATAGTCGAGGAATGTTAGGAATGCTGGTGAACTTCCTAGCAACACTGAGCCCAATCCAAGAGGTAATCTGAAAGACAAGGGTCCTGCTCAAGTCAATGCCATTACTGTACATGATGATGAGCACCCCGAGGATGTTCCTTCTTCTACTTCTTCCTCTTCTCCCCCATTGAAGAAGGAACTGGAGGCTTTAATGGACGAGATGCATCTGAACGCTTCAGGAAGTACCGCATATGTCCCTCCTCCTTTATACATCCAAGGTAAGGCCGACCCTGGTAGTTTCACTATCCCGTGTTCTGTAAAGGCGGCTGTATTCAGCAATGCTTTAGCCGATCTAGGCTCTAGCATCAATGTTATTGCTCATGATATTTTCCAACAGCTTGATTTGGGACCTCTCAAGCCTTCTTTGGTAGCCGTGCAGCTAGCTGATAGTTCCTTGAGACGGCCTGTAGGGATTTGTGAGGGAGTTAGATTGAAGGTTGATAGATTTGAGTTTGTTGTTGATTTAGTTGTGCTAGACATGGATAGCTCGAGTGGCAATCCCCTCATTTTGGGTAGACCCTTTCTTACATCTGCTAGAGCATTGATAGATGTCCTGTCTATGGAGTTGACTATTAGAGTGAGAGATGAGGATATTACATTTCGTATGGCGAAAGCTAATCCATTATATCCATTTCTGCCTGACTCACTTTTCTCCATATCTACTTATGCACCATGTGTTGAGTTAGATCCTATGCAGGGTGTTCATGCCACGAACGAGTTTGATGCTGATAAAGATTTGTGGGAGATTGCTTGCTTGCTTGGACTAGATTGGCAGATGCACATTGATGAGAATGACATCCCAACCGATGAGGATATTTTTGCTTTGTTTGAAGCACCATCACCATCTACTCCTTCTCATATTGATCTTGATAAGCTTGATATTCTTGAATCTGATACTATTGTTGTTTGTGATGGACAGATACCGTCAAGCTCGGTAAAGAGGAAAGGGAAATCGAAGAAGCCAAGAAAGCGAAAGAAGAAGGTGGATAAGATCACAACAAAACCAACTTGTCAATTTCCGAACCTTAATTTTGATCATGAGGATCCGGTTGGTGAGTACATTGCTTTAGTAGGTATGAAAGGTTTGCGAGCTCGTTTCCCAGGTATGTTTTATCAATCTAAGGGCCATGTGGACGAGTCAAGCTAGAGACTCGTCAAAACAAGCGCTTTCGGGAGGCAACCCGTAGATACTTTCATTTGTATATTAAGTTTTCATTTTACGTTTAATTTGTTTTGCTTGATGTGTTGCGCTGTTAATTTAAATTTTGAAAGTTATATGCTTTAATAAGTAGCCCGTGCATTGCGTATGTGTCTTAGGATTGCATGATTGATGCTAGTGGTCTTGTTTTGAAAGCATGTTTGCTTGTTCTAATTTCTAGTTTATTTTATTTTATTTTATTTTATTTTATCTTATATAGTTTATTTATTTACTTTTTTTATTGCTTTGTGTGTGGTGTGCTTGTTTTTTTAATTTCATAGATGGTGTGTTTTTGAGTTCTAATAGTTTGGTGTGTTTCCATGTTTTCTTTGTTTATTTTCGTAGATTTATATTTAGGTATTTATGTTCTAGTCCTTGCATGCTCATGGTGTCACGTATTATGCTTTATTTATGTAAAAGGGATGTCGTTGTCTTGAGAATATTTTGGTGTGCTAATGTGTCATATGATCATGTATGTTTGAAATGAGTGTGGGGTAGTGTATCTGATGTCACATAGTTTGATATGAGTGTGAGTGATGTGCTTGATGCGTGTTTAGACAAATGTATGTGTGTTAGAGTGTTACAGTCTTGGACAGCTGTTGATAGATGTCTTGTCATGACGGGCCATGGTAGAGATGCTCACTAGCAGTCAGTTCAGCCTCATCATTCAGACATGGGCATGCTTAAGTGTATCAGGGGAGTTTTTTCTGTTCCAATTGATTACCTCCATTATTCCATGCTATCTTGAACTGTTCATGACAGTGAGGACACTGTCAGATATAAGTGTGGGGTGGGGGTATAAAAATGTTGATTTTGAGATTTGAATGTACTTAAGTAAAAGTCGCAACATTTTTGTCTAAAATTGGGCTGATTTTCAAAATTTATTCTCTATTTTTGTCATGTTGGACTCTTTTGCAGTATTGTTCTATTTTCTATGCATGCGAAGCTGAGCAAGTGACTTTGAGATTATTTTGTGGTAACAGGATGTTTGATGTGCATGTCACGCTTCTTAACTGAAATTCCATGATTAAGCACAAATAACCCTGTACATTCGTTTCGTGAGAATTTGAGCCCATCTAGCATTCATATTTAATGCTCATTATTTCTTTCGGTGTGAATTTGTCGGTGTTAATTGGATTAAGGTAGAACTTGTTTGTCAAATGCATGCCAAGATCACATCGTTTGAGAATCTAGCACTTATATAAAGGCACAGTTAGGACACCCTTTTTCCCAAATGACACCCTTACCTGCATTATTTCCCATAGTTTCCCCATTTGAGCCTTGACTTTCATTTCGGTGACAACCCACATTATCAGCCAAATAATCCTTTTGTCTATCGTTTGACCAGAATTGGGATCGTGATTCAGTAGCAAGCTTTAGGGATTTATCTGGGATCATTCGTTTGTTAGCTAGTTTATACTCTGTGAGCCTTGACGATTATGCCTTGTTTTGATAGCATTCGAGTCATATGTAATTCTATGCTTTTGTGTTCTTCCTGACTTTTCTAGTGTTGTACCGCGGCAATGCTAGTGTGGTTAAGAAAGTTCTTTTTGGGTACAGATTGCATACAATCGATGTCTGGAAATTCAACGCTATATAAAAAAAGGAAGAGAAAAGAAAAAAAAAAGAAAAGAAAAGAAAAAAGAAAAAGAAAAGAGAAAGAATTGGAATAAGAAAGTGAAATGAATTGTTGTCCTTCTGAGCTGCTATTAGATGTGAAAAATCAAGCGAGTTTATTGGTGTAATTTTCTGAGTTTGGTCTCATGCTCGTTACTTGTTTCTATAGCTTGATGGTTGATCTTCGATCCCAATCTTTTAACCCCACTTTGGCCATATATTCCCCATTTCCTTAGCCTAGCCTCGTTACAGCCCATTAAGACCTTTATGTGCTTTATTTTCAAACATTAAGTGATGGCGGTGTGATTTACTCTCAAGCATATGCTCACATTCTTTTAACATGTCTGGCATTGAGCGAAATTTGGAAAATGTACGAGCCTATACACATGAGTGATGAGTGAAAACTGTGAGGTGCTATGTCATGTAATGAGGTGGGAAGTGGTTGACATTGCAATTCTTTTTGCATCTTGTGGTCTCATTGTTTCTTGCTTTGACTTCAATTTCATAGTCTATGGATCTTTAATGCTATTGAGTCTTGCATGTTTCTAGAGAGTTTATTGAATTGAGGCTTGAGTAAAGACATTTATGCAGTAGTTTGCTTGAGGACAAGCAAAGTTCAAGTGTGGGGTATTTTGATATGCTCATATTTATACATATTTTTTGGCATCAATTCCCTTGCAATTTGGTCAGTTTTTCTCTCGAAATATGTGAAAAAGATATCTAATTCATTCATTTTCGTGATTCGTAGGAGAAAAGAGGTTTTATCGACGAAGGAATGAACATCGAAGAAAAACCGACAAACTTTGAAGCCCCGGCGAGTTCTCGTGGATTTTGTAGAAGAAAAGAAGCGAAATTGGTGAATTTTTAGAGCCTACGACCGTAGAAGGGGGAAGCCTACGACCATAGGAGGTACCAGGAGCATTACCGTGGGCTAGGGCAAGATGTTGACCAGGTCAAAGGGGCCTACGACCGTAGGACTTAATGCACACGGTCGTAGGCGGCGCAGAATCCCTATAAACAGAACAGATTCGGCCAGAACGAAGACAGACCTAATTTTCTTGATTTCCAGCCTAGTTTTACGAATTTTTACAGCTTTTCTTCATATATTCAAGTAGGTTTAACATAGTTTTAGTTAAGTAATCATTCGGGAGTTGATATTCGCGTGGATTGAAGCATTCGGTTAGCGGTAATCGTTGGTTTTCGTCACTTTTTGCAAGATTTCGGTACATTCGTTCCTTTTTCTTTCGTATTTCATAATGAATGCTATTAAGTTTTGTTTATTTTCTGTTTTTATTATGGATCGTGAGTAGTTTTCTTGTTCACCCGCTTGGGATGATGAATTCTATGTATTAATTGACATGGTTTTGGATTGATTGACGGTTTATGGATTATATTTACTAGATTTTCGATGTTCTTCATATATTTTTGTTAAAAATCAGATTTTTATCAATCTTTTAGCATTGTTTTGCGAAAATAATTGTTGGTTGAATCTGCGTTTTTAATAAAAATTGAAACTTTGGATGAAAAATTGATAATTGATTATATTTTCTAGGCATTGTATTGCGATAATGATTTTGTGATGAATTATTGATCTAGAACTTTGCGTGTTTCTTAGTTTTTAGGCATTGTGTTGCGATAATAAAACTAATAATCCGTAAAGCTTGATTTCCAAATAAATAAAGTTGGTTGGTTGAATTCTCGGTATTAATTGATAGTTTTTAGCATCTTTTTGCGATAATAAGATTGTTGGTTAATATTGGAATTCAGTTCAATTAACTTTATTGTTTTCACGTGTTTTGTCATGATTTAATCTTTATTTGGAGAAATCTAATATTCGGTAAATTAATCCATAATTCCGTGCTTAATTGAATTTATAATTGGTTATCAACCAATTTGTCTTTAATCAATCAATTCAATCCATCGCCAATTAATTATAGTTTTCTAATTCCAAGTGGGTGACGCTTTCGTAATATAAGAGTTTCGTAAAATTTATCATCGTTCTTTACTCGCTTAAGTTAGTTGATTTGATTTTGCTTTTGTTAGTTGGTTCGTATTATATAGTTGTCCTTTTGTGGTGCGTTCGTTAGTTTAGTTTAAGTTGTGTTTGCTAGACTTAGTTTTTTTAATGATTTCGAAAAAATCCAAAAATATTAGTTTAACCTTTTATTCTGGTGTTACTTAGTTCGCTTCAGTTATTCGGTTAATTAATTTTATTTATTGCCTCTAGTTGATAATTTTCTCAAAAAGTCCGAAATAGCTAAATATTGGTTTAGGTTGTAGTATTGGAGTCTCCTTTTTTTAATCCGTTCCATGAGTTCGATAAATCCTGGGTGATTCTTAAAGCTATATTGCACACGATTGGTACACTGCCAGTTGTGTAATTTATACTTTGGGTTCATTTAGTTATTAAAACCTGAGGTGTGTTTTGCACGCGTCAGAGATCTGTGACGGGTTCTTCTTGCCATCTACAAGTTACCAATCACAATATGTATGAGATAAATTAAACAATGCAACCTATAATTACATTTTTTTCTCAATTACGCTCAATATGTCCTTAAACATATATCATATGTCAATAAAATCCATTTAGCATATAAAATTCATTTTCTAGCTAATTACCCAAACTTTAAAAATTATAACTTATATGCACATTTAGGCAACCAACTTTATAAATCCAACTTTTTTGTAGAAATTAATCATGACAAATTAACTACAATTAGCAACTAAACATACATATATCAAGATTATCATCAAATTCATGCAATTTCACATACTTTAACTCTAAAAAGTCAAAATCACCATGAAAACTCCATGGATGACCATGAAGTTCAAACTCTCATTTTGCTCAAAAAGTATGAAATAACTTACATTTATACAATAAAAACACTAACCTTGATTGAAAGCTTAAAGACGGTAATGTGGTAATGTGAGTGTTTTGGAGCTTGGATTTGTAAATTTTAGCACAAAAATGGCATAAGGGAGGTATGGCCGCACACAAGCCGTAGGGGGAGTGAGCTCTAGGGTTTGTAAAAGTGAAGAAGGAGGCCAAAATCTGCAACTTAAACCCGTTTGGGCGTAGCCCTGCCCCCCCCCCCCCCCTTGCGCCCAAGCTTTTGATTTTTGGATTTTCACTGGTTTTGGTACGCGGGGCAGCTTATCCTTTTTATTTGTGATTAAAAATGTGGTCTAAAAATTTTTGTGGAAGCTAAAATTAATTAATTAATCATTATTAGAACACTACCCTCCCCAACTTAGACCTTTGTGATGTCCTCGTCACATTTAAACACTAGAATCACTTACGATGAGAAATAAATTGGTACACATTCATTGCTCAAAAATAAATTCAATTAATTCAAATAAACTTTTACAAATTCAAATAAATGCAAACTTAAACTTTTCATTAAAATTAAAATTAACACACCGCACTTAAATATTAAAAATAAGCAACGAAAAAGAATATAAAGTACGGTTACAATCCGGAATCACAACACATAAGAAAATTAAACAACCATAATAAAGCTTAATGTTTCTCATGCAAATTCAAACAAACACACTTTTGCAAATTTAAAATTTAAAAATTCTTCGGTGGAATGATAACTTCTTCTAACTCGCCAACCGTCATTTGGATATTCGTCAGCCAATCAGAGTGCACTTGAAACATCTGCTCAGTCTTCTTTTGTTCCTCTTGCAGTTTCTCGATGTCTCTTAGTAGATCTTTGTTTGCATTAAGTAAGCTACCCATGACGTCCTTCAGATTATCAATTTGAGATCTCAGTAAATCTTCGGTTGTCACTCTTTTCCACAGCCTCTCATCGTCTTCGTCCATCCTAGCTTTTCCCTTACTGCTTTGTCTCTCCTCTGAGTAGTCGGGGGCGACGAATGGGATTAGGGTCACTCTAGAGGTTTTAGGGCAGCGAATTTGGTAACCTAGATGTGTTCTCTCAAATACTAGTCCTAACATAGTAAGCATAGTGAACCAGATCTCATTAGGGTTAAGGTATTTAATCGGTAGCTGCTCCGACACTGCCTTTTCAATAATAAAAACCTCAATCAACATTCGGCAGTGTGGATAGTTTGTCCCTTGACCCATAACATTGCATTCCCAAAAAATTTTCATTATAATGTACCCCAGGGATATGGTCGGGTATCCAATCATCAAGGCATGTACTAACAGAATATCTTGGGGTCTAATAGCAGTTGTATCTCGGTGTCTAGGAAGCAAGTTAAAAATAAAAAACTTCCACAGCACCTTGGCCAGTAGGCACTGATCTCCTCTATTAAAATGAATATACTCTCCTGCCTCCTCTATCGACATCCCAAATACTGTCGCTATTATCCCTACCCATTTCTTAGCCCAACCGCTAATTTTCCTTGCTCTACCCCCTTTAATGTCTAGGGATGACAAGAACTCTCTAGGTCATGGAATATCACCATCTATACCAAACTCATCACACAACTTCTTCATAGAGATTGTCACCCTCCTATTTCCCACTACACCCGTCAGCTCAAAGTCATGATCCTCATATTTTTCTGATTTCCGAACAGTGGCGAACCACTGCTAGATCAGACTGATATAGGGTAGTTCCTACTGTATTTCTCTAGCCCATCCCAACCTCTCGAAATACTCTAAAATTTCAAAACCCTCAAAATTGAGTTCTTTCAATGTGCGCTCAATATGGAATCTAGGTGGTTTTCGGTTATTGGTATTTGGGGGAACTACGGGAAATTCCGCATTGAGAGGTTTCTCAAAGAGGACGTTCTTAGGGTCATGTGTTCTAATCCTAGGGGTTCGGGTAAAACGATTATTAATGGGATGATTGCCATTAGCGTTATATTGGCTCGACATCACAAATTAAATTTACGGAGAAATAGGATAATAAAAATGGGTTTTCTATATGATAATGCATGAATAAATAAAAACCCTTTTTCTCGTTAAATGAACTAATCCTACTTCTCACCGCCAATTGAGAGCCAAAACTAACCCTATTAATGCATGACTTGATTTATAATAATTTTCACAATTAAAAATAACCCGTAGACAAAACTTTTTCAAAATATAAAAATAAAGCATATGGAAAAAGCTAAGATTTTTAGTAAAACTTTTGCAAAAATATATTTATATTAATTAAATGAATATTATTATTAACCCTTTTGCAATGAAAATAATATAATCCCCCAAAAAGTTCATTCCCATGCATGATGACAAAATTCGTAGAAACTCGTGTAGAATGAAGCTAAGGGCGTTAGAAAGAGTATACCTTAGTAATTCTTGCGAAATACTAGCATTGGATTGAAGAATTGACGTAGAACGGACGTTATTTGAGATGTTTTAGGCTTATAAAATCGAGAATCGCCGCTCTGGAGTCGAATTTTAGGGTTTATGGCGTTTGGGGCGCGCACAAGTCTTTAAACCCATTTCTTGAATTTTTAAAATTTTTACGGGTACTCTCCCCAACTTATGCTATTAAATCAGGTTAAAATAATTTAGTATGCGTGCTTAAAAAAATCTAATTTCTGACGTGGGGCTCCTAACACCTAATTTAAACCTAATAAACAACTAAAGTTGAGAGGCTAACCCTCCCCAACTTAGTTGGGTACACACAACTAACACATAATCAAATAAAACACACTTAAGACAAATAAAATCAAATAATCAACTAATCCGCCTTTTCGTAGGGAATCATGATTGCATTTAGCACGTGCAACAAGCCATTAAACCCATTGGTATCCCGAGTGGATGAGTGTTGTCTCGTGAGGGTTTCCATAAACATACCCACAAAGTTCTCTGGGTTGCCTCCCAGGAAGCGCTAAGTTTTACGTCTTCAGCCAGACGTACTGCTCCTAAACTAATTTAGCTGACTTTTGGATTCTCAAGTCTGATGAGTTCAGATTCTAGCATGTTATTGGTGGCCCATTGGACATATAATTTTAGTCTATGTCCATTAACTTTAAATGGTTCACCACCTTTTGGGTCCTGAATTTCTACCGCAACATGTGGGTAGATCTTAGTTACGATGTATGGACCTGTCTATTTTCTTTTAATTTGACTGGAAACAGTTTAACTCTTGCGTTAAATAACAAGACTTTGTTTCCCTTGGTAAATATTTTATTTTTAAGAATTCTATAATGAAAAACTTTTGTTTTCTCTTTATAAATTTTAGCACTTTCGTAGGCTTCTCTACGAATTTCTTCCAATTCATTTAATTGGAATTTTCTGTCGACACCGGCACCGTGCAAATTAAAATTAGAATTTTTAATTCCCAAAGTGCTCGGTTTTCCAATTCCACTGGAAGATGGCATAACTTACCATATACAAGTCTATATGGGGACATACCGATTGGTGTTTTAAATGCAGTTCTGTATGCCCACAGAGCATCCTCCAGCTTTTGCGACCAGTCTTTACAATTAGGTCTTACTTGTTTTCTCGAGAATTCTCTTGATTTCTCTGTTAGAAATCTCGACTTGTCCGCTTGTCTGCGGATGATATGGCGTTGCTATTCTATGATAGACTCTATAATGTTTAAGGAGTTTTGCAAAATGTTGATTTCTAAAATGTGACTCTCCGTCACTGATGATAACCCTTGGGACACCATGGCGTGCAAAATATTTCTTTTAACAAATTTGCAAACGACCTGGTTCTCGTAGCTTCTGCTTCCACCCATTTGGAAACATAGTCTATTGCGACCAAGATATATTCGTACCCAAATGATTTCGGGAAGGGTCCCATAAAATCAATACGCCACACATCAAATATTTCGACAACTAATATCGGGGTCATGGGCATTTCATCCCTTCTTGCAATGCCGCCTGATTGCTGGCATATTATGCATCCTTTAATGATTTCATAGACATCCTTAAAGATTGGGGGCAAGAAAAATCCACACTGCAATATTCGGTGGCCAGTTTTCTTTGCACTGAAATGGCGACCGCATGCGTATGCGTGGCAGTGTTTAAGAACATCCTCATATTCAGAATCAGGGACACAACGTCTCATGATTTGATCTGCTCCTATTTTAAATAAATCAGGCTCATCCCAAATATATTGCCTTGCTTGAGCATAGAAATATGTCAAGATCAAAATCACCTAAGGTTAACCGGTTTTAATAGATCAGAGTTGAATCAATAACCTTGTTTTGAATCAAAGTCCAATTAAGAAGTTTGCGGAATAACACTTAATTGTTTTAAGAAAACTTTCAGAATAATAAAGAACAGATAATCAAATAAACACAATCAATATCGAAATCTGTATATTGCCAAAACTCTGATTACAATCACCTCTAATCTGTTTGATTAGACGAAGACACAAACTTGTTCTTAGGGTTTTTCAACCTTTGAGGCCTTAGAAACTTATACCAGAATGCAATTACAATAAAAAAAAACTTAAGCACCACAATTACATTAGAAAGACCTAGTCTATCTATTTTTATAGCCTTCTGATTTGTTTCCTTGACGAACTGTGATTTCTCTGGTAGTAGATATGCTTGGAAGATCTTCAAATCTTGAAATATTCATCACTTCCTGAATCTTAGCACTTTCTGTTATTTATCTGTTGAGCAACTTGAACTTTGACTCTAGCAGCTTGAACTTTTGAACTAGCAGCTCGAACTTTGTAATTATACAGAAATACTACTAACAGCTTGAGAAATCCTAACTAACAGCTTGACATACTTAGGTTATTTCCCAACAATCTCCCCCTAACTTAAATTCTTTACAAAAGACTTTAAGTTTCTATACAAATAAGGAAATAAAAACAAAGTAAAACTGTTATATACAAACTAAGGTGTAAGGTCTTCACACTACAGATCTATCTAGACGCGACACACACCAACGAGTGCGGAATCCTCGTTAGCGGCTTGACGGTAAGATCACACGCACGGAACACGGAGACTACCACGGCGTTGTACGAACGACTACGAACAAACCTACGCGATGATTCTCTCCAAAACAACTCTCTGATTACTAGTAAACTCGAGATCGCGTTCTGCTAATCACTCACGAAATTCTGCAAAAGTCACTTAATCATTCGAGTTAATCCCTAATTATAGAGACCCATTCGAGTTTGTCATGGGACAAACTCGAACCAGGCCCAAGGCCATTCGAATTTGTCCACATGACAAATTCGAATTTACCTTCTATGCTAAATTCGAATTTACCCTAAATTTGAATTTTCATGTCAAACTTCTATTTGAATATATGTTTTAACTTATGTTTGAATTAATCTTTGGACTTTATGTTTGAACTTCTTGTAAAACATTACATCAAGTTCAAACATACAATCAATAAATATCAAACACACCAAATCACATATATCAAACACTAGTTAATATTCAATACTACGAAATTTGACTTACACAAAATGTCAACTATACTTAGACTGCTATCATCACACAAGGTGTACCAACAGACTCCCCCTTGACGATAGCTTCTAACGATTTACATTTTGATTAAGTTCTAAGTTCTGTTCAAAATACTACTTGCATACAATCCCATTTCTATACACACCTTGACTACCTTTTCATACTTCTTGCCTTCTGATTTCCAACCTTCATGGTAATAGATAGGTTGTTCATGAAGCTTCTGCAAGTCGCTTTGGGATAGGATAACAAGATGCAAAGGATCATATACTTTTAAAATTACTTTGTCCTCATGATCTTCCATGACTGCCTCTGCTGATTCATTGTCAACGTACCACCATTTCAAGTTCGCAAGAACATCTTGTGGCATTGTTCTCAACGGAACTTTCTTCAGGCAACGGACTGGTTTATAGAATATTTTCATCCAAGGTTTACCAGTCAATGGATCTATTCTTGATTCATCCATCACTCTCTTTCCTTCTCTCGGCTTAATCCTCTCAAACCTTCTAGATTGACCTTCTTTTCTTATAATTCGTGCTATCACTTCAGCGTATTGGTCATCTCCTAGGTTTATCAAATCCTTCCATGCCAGTTCTTTGACCTCGCATTTGGGCAGAGTGTTAAATACTTTCAACGTTCTCTTTAGATATTGCAGACCATCTCGTCTCTTTAGCACGAAGAGTTGTAACTCTCTATCGAAAAACCAGCTAAGAATGCCTCCAGACAACTTTCCTGGACTTGGCAATCTTATCTTCTTCTTCACAGCTAGCTCAGCTCTTTCCTCTTCCTTCCTAAACCACAGCTGTCTTTTCTCATCATTCGAAAGTTCCCTTTCAGTCTCTTCTCTCTCAGATTCAACATTAAAAACATCTTTAAATGTGTCAATGTCTATCAAATTCTGTTCAGCTGTAGTATATGTATCTGTGATAGGATTCTGTTGAACGATGATCTCATTTGCCTCATCTTCTTCATCAACTAAGACCTCATCATCAGATTTCCAGTCTGCAATGTCTTCTGGTACGAACTCTCCTTCTTCCAGATCCTCCAACTCCAACTCATCCTCAAAGTGAATATCCAATGCCTCTTCCTCAATATTCATTAGAGCTTCTATCATTTCCTTCACGTTGCTCTCAGTGACCTTTGAGGAACTGGCCTCTCCTCCTTCAGCTCCACTTTGACTAGGCTCCCCCTGAATTTCAGCATATAGAGCAGCAGGAAAATCTACTGGCTCACTCTCTTTCGGTGCATTGGGATCATTGCCATCGTCATCACCTTCCCTTCGCTGCTCCTCAGCATCTCTACAACTTGTCTCCCCCTGAGCTTTTAGATTTTTCATTAGCTGCTCAATAAGCAGGGACCTCATTGTTCTGATTTCTGCAGCTTGATCTGCAACAAAAGTTTTTAGCTCAAGATCTCTTCTTCAATCTTTCCAACAGATTTCTTCAACTCAGCATTCTCCTTGTCAACAGTTGCATTATGTGCATGTATTTTACCAATTGCTTTAGTTAACTGAAAAATTTGGACTTGTTGGAAGTCAACCTTGCTCCTAAGCTAAGAAAACCTTTGATTATCTGTGAAGGTTGATGAAGTGGATGGAATTGATTGGATGGGTGTTGGGATGATTGGTGAGGGAATGGATGTGTGAATATGTGGTGATGGTGGTGGAATGGATCTTGGTTCTGATGGCTGAGCGGTAGGCATTTCTGGCTCAGAAGCAGAGGCTGATGAAGCTCCCTGCATAAAACGGTGCCTTTTGGCCCTATGCCTAGGCACCAAAGGAGTTATTTCTTCTTCCTCAAAATCTGAGTCATCTGACTCCCTCGAAGCTCTTCTTTGTCTGGCTGCTTCATCAGTAACTAAGATTCTGAATCCATATCTGCCTATACGGACAGCCGGATCCTCTATCTCTATTGCTGTTGTTTCTACAGCTACGTCCTCTATCTCAATCTCTTCCATTTCTTCCGACTCACTCTCTTCTTCAGCATGCACATAATCCTCTATCTGCCTAAAAACATCTTCTTCCCCTTCGGGAGGTTCCAAGATATTTCCAATGAGCTTAGAAGTAATTTCCTCATTGGCATGCGGCCCAGCTGCCCAAATCTCCTCCAAGGTCTCCACCCTTGGATCAGTTACGGGGGCTATATTCGAAGGACCCGCTTCTTCAGTATCTTGCACTTGGCTTTTTGAAGGCCTAGAGCCTGAGTCTGTCATGCTGACGGTCTTTGCCTCCTCCTTTGTTGTTGAGGCCTGGGCTGTTGCTGTTGCTGTTGTGGCTGCTGTGGAATTTGAACTTCCCCTGCCCAATTGGCACCTTCACCGACTTGGAAATCCGGATTAACCACCGCACCAAAAAGTGGTGCCTCCACTGGCCTAGCCAGAGCACCTCTGTGTGCTTGGCAATTTGGAAATATTCTTTTATCAATGACAGAAACACTTTGAATAACGTTAAGCTGCGGCAGGTTCGGCAGGAAATGCCTTATCAACATCATCACAAATCTCGGATATAGCAAAAATCTTTCTCGTGCCGGAGCTGTTATCTGATGAACAAACTCTACAAAGAACATCTCTGAATAGCTGAATCGCTGATTGAAAACTAACGCGATCATTCCTGACTGAATCTTTGAAACGATATAATCAAATCCTGCTTTCTTGGCAGCAAAACACATCATAAAGACGTGTGCTACATATCTTCATTGCCCGATCAGCCCACTCTTCATGTACGAGGACTTAGCCACATCCAGGCTATATACCATTCTGATAAATGCAGCTTGCCTAATTGCTAACGGAAAGTCAATCGGCCCATTTTCTTGCTCTGGAGAGCCTAGCTGCAACACTCTACGCAAGACGTCAGCTGAAAACACGAGAGGGTGTCCAGCAATCCTTGTCCTTAGTACTGTTGGAATAACAATACAATCGACTTGTAGCTGTTCCCAAAATTCTCTAACATATGGGATCACTATCTGTATGTTATGCGACAGAGCATATGAAATCCTCGATCTGACCAAAAATCCACCATTTGGCGGTATGCTTGAGCCTCAGGCAGCTCATGGTCCAGAGAAATGACCATATTATGCTTTGGAATAAAAGCTCTATCTGCCATATCTGCACAATAAAGTATATAAAATATTAGAATTATCCATATAAACATATGCTTGTTTAAATTCAAATTTTTTTTATTTTGTACTTGTGTAAGTACCAAATCCAACACATATGAATTTCTACAAGTTTGATTTAAATTTTAAGCAAATAATTTGAATATAATGGTAAACTCGAATGACAAGTTCGAAACAACCCTAGTTTCGAATTTATTGGCTGCTTCGAGTTTAATGACAAACTCGAAACAACGATCAAATTCGAACCATTAAAACGTCAAAATCGAGTGATTTTGGCTAAAATTGAGTCTAAAACCTCCTAAATCTTGTACAATAATGTTGATTATACCTAGACTTGTTAGGAGTCTCGAACACAATTGGACAAAAACTCGACAAATAGTGTAAAATTCGAAAACGGCAAAGTCGAACACACAAACTCGAAATCTCTTAGACTAAACTCGAAGGCTCAAATTCGAAGGTAGGTGATAATGACTTGTCACTGTTGACCTATTTATACCAACCACCTTCGAGTTTGTGACATCTTTCGAATTTAATGCCAAACTCGAGGGCCCTGCCAAATTCGAACATGCATTTCATTTCGATTTTACCTTAAAGTCGAATTTGAACTTGAAAATTTTGAAAATATTGAAAATCTTTGAAATAACTTCAACTTTTTCAACTTTTGCAACTTTTTCGTGTAACGGAATAAACTATGCCAAATCTTTTACCCTAAGCACAAGATTTTCATGCAGTGTTTATTTTATTCAACTAGGAATGCACCCTCAGTAATTTTGACCTTTTTCCTAAGTAAAAATAAAATTAAAAAATGATGTAAAAAATAAAAATAGAATAAAATAAATTAAAGTTAAAATTGTGAACAAAAATTAAACTTTAAACTAATCTACATTATTTTTAAAAAGTTACAACCTAGACTTAACACCAACAACATATTTTTGACGAGTATAGTCAAAGAAAGGTTCAATCAGACGGTGTCAAATACGCACTTTCAGTATTCAAACTTTCACACTTAGGAATTTTTATTCCTATGATTGTTTGTCGTGACATACATTTCTAGCCGATTGTTGGTATTATTTTTCCTTTAAACATGTTACACTTCGGAATATCCCTTGGCCTTTTTATTTATCAAGAAATTACCTTACGTGACTCATACTTAGACATACTTTTATGATCAAGGCATACACACAATGATTTTAACTTTTTGGTATTTGCAAACTTTCTTTAAAAGGCAAACATCGGACACAGGTCTGTATTTACATACAACAAAGTGTCTTAGTTTGTCTTAAGGTTTTTTTTAAAGCTAGCAAGACAGCGGTGACAGGTCTGTACCGACGTACAACAAAGCAACTTATCTTGCTAACTCGAGTCAAACCAGAGACAACAGGTCTGTACTTACGTACAACAGAGTTACTTGTTTTGACTCTTAACTTAGTATGATTTTTCTATTCTTTCCAATTCTTTCAGATGTATCTGATGTTGCTATACATCCCCAGAAATTTTGCATACTTCATTTAGAATCAATGTCTGTATGTCTCTAACATAAAAATTAAGACCAATTGGTCATACATCTTAGTTAGTGACACGTTTGACTTTTTCTTAATATTTTATTAGCCTTGAGACTCCCTATATGTATTATGCCTACCAACATATCAGACTGGATAATGTATAACACTTAGATTTTTAGGTGCATTATGTGTGAAAGGTAAACACTTAGAGCTTGTAGTAACTGTGCTAATTTTCGTCACTTTGAACCTATGCATCTAAGACTTAACTCTTTTTCTGATATTCTCTTTTTTTGAATTTTTTTATGGTTTTCTCTCTTTTTTTTTTCTTTTTGTTTTTCATAAGTAAAAGTAAGAAAATAAAATAACCTACTAACTTACTAAAAAAGGAAACTATCCTAAGCTACACAGTTACTATAAAAAGAAAGAAAGACTACTGCTATAAAAAGAAATAAAACTCTATTAAGGTCAATTCACTCTGGATTACGCATTCCATTTAGTTGAATCAAATACTCAAAACGTGATTTATCAAAAGCTTTGGTAAATAAATCTGCATTGTTATCATCTGTTGCCACTTTTACCAGCTTAATTAAGTTCTTTTCAGCACAATCACATATAAAATGATGTCTTATGTCTATGTGCTTGGTTTTATTATGTTTAACTGGATTATTAGTTATAGCAATTATTGACTGGTTATCTATCCTAATAGGAGTATGAGTATAAGTCAAACCGTAATCCCGCAATTGTTGTTGTATCCACAGAACCTGTGAACAACAACTACCAGCAGCAACATATTCGGCCTCGCACGTTGACACGACTACCGAAGTCTGTTTCTTGCATTGCCAGGAAACGAGTCTTCCTCCTAGGAACTGACAACCTCCAGTTGTTGACTTGCGCGTCAAGCTGCATCCTCCGTAGTCTGAATCCGTGAACGCCTCCAATTCCAGATCGCCCTCCGCGTGATACCAAAGTCCCAGCTTCGGTTTCGACTTGAGGTATCGTAGAATCCGCTTCACAGCTTTCATGTGCATCTCTTTCGGATTAGCTTGAAACCTAGTACAAATACAAACAGCAAACATTATATAAGGTCTAGAAGCAGTTAAATACATAAGTGACCCAATCATGGCCCGATATAACGTCGGATCCACATCGGTATCACTTTCAGTACCCGATCCGAGATTGTGATTCACTTGAATCGGCGTGCTGAAGTGAGCTGTCAGCTTGGTTCCTTCCATCCCGAAGCGCTCTAAGGTGTCATAGACATACTTCGTCTGATGAATGAACATGCCCTCCTTCCTCTGTTCGACTTGCAAACCCAGAAAGAAGTTTAAATCACCCATTGCACTCATCTCAAACTTTGACTTCATTACCTTTTCAAAGTCAGTGCACATTTTCTCGTTTGATGATCCAAAAATAATATCATCTACGTACACTTGTACCAAGATGAAATGTTCTCCTTTTCGCTTCACGAACAGCGTACTGTCTATCCTTCCTCTTTCAAACCCATTTTCTAAAAGATGGTTGGACAGAGTCTTGTACCACGCCCTTGGTGCTTGATGCAATCCATACAGAGCCTTATCTAATCGATATACTCTGTCTGGATATTTCGGATCTGTAAACCCGGGCGGCTGTTCCACATACACCAGTTCCTTCACTTTCCCATAAAGGAAAGCACTCTTAACATCTAGTTGATAAACCTTAAAACCCTTGAAGGAAGCAAAAGCCAGAAACAAACGAATTGCTTCAAGCCTTGCCACTGGCGCGAACTCTTCATTGTAATTGATTCCTTCCTCTTGGTTGAAACCCTTTACCACCAACCTTGCTTTGTTGCGAGTGACTATACCCCGATCGTCTCTTTTGCACTTAAAAACCCATTTGGTTCCTATTGCTATTTCTCCTCGAGGTAATGGAACTAACTCCCACACTTCTAGTTTCCTAAACTGTGACAGTTCTTCCTGCATCGCTTCAACCCAAGAGTTGTCTTTTAGTGCCATTTGCACGTTTTTCGGCTCTACTTGCGAGATGAAACATGAATAGAGGCAAGTATGAAAGGCCTCGAGTCATTTATCATCGACAACAACACTGTGTTGTTATTCAAACTACTCCTAGTCCTCACACCCGCATTAGGATTTCCTATGATACTCTCAATTGGATGATTCTTATTAATCCTAGATGTCTCTATCTCGTCAACCCTAAGATTATCTCCCAAATTTGATCATATCTCTCCTAACGGGGGAACGACTTCAGACTCCACATTTTCTTCCTCATGGACATTTTCCTCAGAGTTAGAAGTTGTTGTCTGATTTTCGTTTGTAGGCGCTTCAGAATCAGTAACTTCTGGAGATCTATCTTCAGTTGAAGTAGGCTCAGATGTTGATTGAAAAGTGGTCCTCAGAAAGCTATGACCTTCGTCATTTAGATTTAACGACGACATGTCCTTTTCGATTGTACCTGCATTTTCATTCAAAGGAATGTTAAATGATTCAAACAATTTGTCATAATCAACTATCCATTCCGGACCAGTTTGGGGTTCATGTGTATAACTTGTGACTTCAATGTTATACACAATCTCTACTGTACCATTTGATTTATTAAAAACCCTTTTATTTGGTGAATTCGGCACATAACCTAGGAAGTATCCTTCGTCAGCCTTTTCACCAAACTTTGGTTGATGTTTTGTTTTCATTAAAGTACATGGTACCACAAAAGGTTCGAAGCCAGGTTAAATTAGGTGGCCTTTTATTCAAAACTTCATAACAGGTTTTGTTCAAATATTTGACAGTAAGGACCCGGTTTAAAACATGGCACGCGGTATTCACTGCCTCCCCCCAAAACATGGTAGGAAGCTTTGAATCCGATAGCATGTCCTTGCTGCCTCAATCAATGTCCTGTTTTTCCGTTCGGCCACCCCATTTTGTTGTGGCTCATAAGGTGCACTAAATTGATGCACTATGCCCTTTGATAGGCAATATACACCAATTACTGTGTTTTTAAACTCTGTTCCGTTATCACTTCGAATTCGTTTAACCCTTGTTCCATATGAATTTTCCACTTGGTCTAAGAACCCGATGAGCTTGGCAGCCGTCTCGTCCTTTGTACCTAAAACGAAAACCCAAGAAAAACGTGAGTAATCGTCAGTAATAACTAAACAGTACCAACTACCACCTATACTCCTTTTGTTGATTGGTCCGAAGAGATCCATATGCAACAAATCGAATGTGACAGCGATGGAGTACTGAGTCTTGGACTTGTGTGCCTTCTTGTGTTGTTTTCCTTTCTTGCACGGTAGACACTTATCCTCGAACTGAAAACTTTTCATCGGAACACCTTGCACCAATCCATTTTTCGTAATGTAGTTCATTTTCCTTAGGTGCAAGTGTGCCATGCGTCTGTGCCATAAAACCGACTCAGTCTCTGAAGCTTTAGATAGCAGACAAATTGGTCCCATTGAAGATTCCGGCTTGTTCATGTCGTGCATGTACAAGTCATTCTTCCTTAGAGCCCTCATCATAATCCACTCTTCAGGTACTTTGAACCCCGGTTTTAGCACTAACGCCTCAGTATCAGTGAACAACACTGAATTCTTTTTATCACAGATTTGAGATACACTAATGAGATTCTGAACCAGTTTATCAACGTGATAAACTTGATCCAACTTGATCGTCCCATTAGTGACCACTCTAGTACCAGTGATATTTCCTCCTTTATTTCCAGTGAATGATACAAAGCCTCGATTCCCTCCCTTTAAGTCTGCAAGTAGACTTCTTTCCCCTGTCATGTGCCTGGAGCAACCACTGTCGATGAACCATTTGTTGTTTGGACCTGTAGTTATCTCCTGCACATGAAAGAAAATAGGTTAGTTATCACGGGGAATCCAAGCCATAACTGACTTGGTAATACCATTCTCGTCCACATACTTAAACTCTTTCAAATACCCATCTCTCCTTTCAGGTGACTTGGGTCGTTGAACTAGAGTCTGTTGTGGTGCCGAGTGATTTAAGTTCACTCTTTGCCTTTGTGTAGGCATTTGCTGTGGAGCTCTTGTATAATTACGATTATATGGCAATTCCGATTGATATCCCTGAGCTCTACCTGGTGTTTGATGTCTAATAGGGGTATGTGACCTAACCGGAGTGTAAGCTCTGCTAGGTATGGTACTCCTATAATTCTGTTGCGGTCCTGACCTAGATTGATTAATGACTCGATTTGGTGAATTAGTCCTAATCACTTCTTTTGGTCGACCTGACACCGGTATTTGTTTCACAGCAGATTTTGGTGTAGCTTGCACAGTTTTCTCGGTATTCTGAGAACTACTAGTGCTTGCAACACTTTGAGAAGGCTTAAGTTGTTCTGGCTTTCCTGTCTTAGGTGTATTATCTACCTTCCTATATGGACAGCTAGAAGCAACGTGCCCCCTTTCGTGACATCTAAATCAAGACATTTTGTCACTTGACTTTTTGTGTGTGCACTATGACTTAGGTGTCTCACTAGTGTCTGGCTCTTTAGGTTCAACTATAGCGACTGGTTCATCATCCTGATCAATAAAGTCAATTTTGTGTTGTCCTACAGGTTTATCACTAGAGGATGGCACAAATTTAACTTTCTTAATCTTGCTATTAGTATCAGTCACCTTAGTTTCTTTTTCCTTTACAGTTTCAGACACTGGTTCCGGTAATTCCTCTGAGTCAACTGATTTCTCTTCTTAGATTGACGCTGTGCATCTAAGATTTTCCCTAGGTTAAGAGATGAGTTCCTAAACTTTTCAAGTTTACTATTGACCTCAGCTACCTTTACCTTAGATTCAGCTAGCTCTATGTCTTTGGTTTTAAGCTCCTTGGTTAATGCCGCAACATGTTCATACATGAGTTCTAACCTAACACACTGTTCGCTCAGTTTGTCCTTTAGAACTATATCATCCTGTGCATTAGCCTTAAGCTTATCTCTAAGATCTTGCTTTATATCTACTAGGCTAGCATTATCGGTTTTTAACAATTCATTTTGAGCAGATATGGTTTGATGTGATTCGAGTACTAAATTTAACCTATCGTTAGATGTAGCACACAAAACACATAAATCACGGAAAAGAGAAAAGTTCAGACTTACCTTGGTATGATCTGATTCCACGTTGGCCATCTGAGCGGTAAACTCCAGAATTGTCTGATCAGCTGACTTCTCCACCCACATCGGACTGCTTTTATTCTGACTGCTGTCCCCTGTGATTTCCTCTGCCCCTTCACTTCCAGTCTCAGTCACTTCAGCCATAAAGGCTCTAGCGTTCGATTCTGGATGTGTACTCCAGTCATAAGTTCCATCAAGCTGTCTGTCTGATGTGACATTGGATAACAGACCAGCTATATTCGCTTGACTGGTAGAAGTACTTGGTAGATATCGCCCTTGCGATTGATTCTGATACTGTCCCTGTTGATTCTGATACTGTCCCTGGTAGTTCTCTACATTCGGTCTCTGACACTCTCTAGCGAAGTGTCCTAACCCCTGACAGTTGTAACATTTAACCTTGGACTTATCGAACCCAATCTTATTGTTACTCACATTAAGATTTCTACCCGTCCTTTTGATGAACCTTTTAACTCTCTGAGTTACCATGGCCAGTTGCCATTGCAGATCCATTTCTTCAAGATCATCAGGGTCTACCTGATCGTAATCCTCATCCCAAAGTGCAGGATCGTTGATTTTGCCCTGAACGCAATTGTCGTAAGCGGCCACGAATGACACCAACAGATTCAGATGGTCTTCAGCCGATTTTGCACTCATAGGCATCTTTGAATATCCTTGAGATGTAGATGCCGGTGTAGCCTAATGCTGCTTTTCTTCTGGTCTAGCAAACCCTAAGAAAGCCCTACTCTGTGAGTCTTCTGTCTCAGCCGGCGACGAAGTCTCTCCTGAAAAGAATGCTGTAGCGGTCTTCAATTCAGTTGCCACTGAAGGCTTTGATTTCCCAAAGTACATAGCTGGATCTTGAACTTGGTCATAATCTGTTTCCTTCTTCAGCAACTCAAAATGATATGCCCTCAGCGTTCCCACAACATTCTCTAAAGTCAGAGTATAGTATTTGTCTTCATCATGCTTTATTAAGGCCACATACATCTCCCATTTGGCCGGTAAAGCATCTAGAAGCTTGTTATTCTTCTCAGTTTCACTATACTCCACGTCATGGCTGTCTAACTCAGTTAGCAGATGATAGAACCGTGTGATAGTCTCATCCAGCTTTTCATTCTTCAATGCTTTGAAGATAGCAAACTGCTGCTTGAGCATCTCCATTCGATTCTTTCTAACCCTCGGGTTACCCTCACACCGTTTCTCCAACGCATCCCACAGCTCTTTTGCTGTCTTCTGATTAAGGAAGGTGTGTAGTATTTCCTGAGGTAATGCCATCTGAATGATAGCGTATGCACGGTTTTCAGCCTCATAAACTTTCTTATCTTCATCTTTCATTTTTGAATAAGGTAAGACTCGTTGACGACCTTCAACCTCTGCAGTAGGTGGAATGTATCCCTCGTCGATACAAATCCACATGCGCATATCATTAAATCGCGCGAAGTCGGCAAACCGATCCTTCCGCCAGTAATAATCCTCAAGTTTCATCAACTTTGGCGGAGAATTTGCTTTTCCAACCTCGTGATCCATCTTCATAAACCTCTGTAGACTTGTCATTGTTTCAAATATATCTGAATTCAAATTTAATTATTTTAATACGAAATTAATTTTAATTAATTCTTTCGAATTTAGGTAAATTCGAATCTAATTAAATTTAAGCCTGTTTGGGATTAAATTCGAATTAAGTTTTTAAATCCAGCTAAAATCAAAATTAATGACAAATTCGAAGGTTCACTAATCTTGAAACTCCACTTAAATTCGAATGTCCAACTAAATTCGAATGTCCTAATTCGACTTTAGTGTAAAGTCGAATACCCAAAGCATATTCGAAATGGCCAAATTCGAAGCAAACTTTTAAGGAAACTCGAAAGGAGCGTATTTTGGTCAAACTCGAAAATGATGAAACCCTAATTTCTCATTAACAAACTCAAGAGCCGCAAATTCGAAAAACGACTAATACTTCGAGTTTTTCAGATTAAATCAATATTTTTACAAGTAAAAATACTGATTTTAGTCAAAAACTTGAACTACAACGAAGAATTTCCCGAAATCTAATTTGATAAGCTCGAAAACCTCAAAAATACGTGATATAAACCGTCCAAAAACGTCAAGAAACCTAGGATGTATCTTATGAACACGACGAACACGAAGAACACCCCGTAGGCTCTGATACCACTTGTAAGGTCTTCACACTATAGATCTATCTAGACGCGACACACACCAACGAGTGCGGAATCCTCGTTAGCGGCTTGACGGTAAGATCACACGCACGGAACACGGAGACTACCACGGCGTTGTACGAACGACTACGAACGAACCTACGCGATGATTCTCTCCGAAACAACTCTATGATTACTAGTAAACTCGAGATCGCCTTCTGCTAATCACTCATGAAATTCTGCAAAAGTCACTTAATCATTCGAGTTAATCCCTAATTATAGAGACCCATTCGAGTTTTTCATGGGACAAACTCGAACCAGGCCCAAGGCCCATTCGAATTTGTCCACATGACAAATTCGAATTTACCTTCTATGCTAAATTCAAATTTACCCTAAATTCGAATTTTTCATGTCAAACTTCTATTTGAATATATGTTTTAACTTATGTTTGAATTAATCTTTGGACTTTATGTTTGAACTTCTTGTAAAACATTACATCAAGTTCAAACATACAATCAATAAATATCAAACACACCAAATCACATATATCAAACACTAGTTAATATTCAATACTACGAAATTTGACTTACACAAAATGTCAACTATACTTAGACTGCTATCGTCACACAAGGTGTACCAACATAAGGCATCCAAAAACTTATATATTACAACTGTGCAAGCTTCTGCCTTATAGCTTTTATGAAATCTCTTTTCAACTCCTCTTTATCACATTCAATCTTCATTGAGCTCATTTGGAGTAGCCATTCTTTTGGCAAATCAAGAAATTCAAAACTGTAGAATCTGCTGGATCTGTCTGCAAGTTTGAGTCTATATGTCATGGACTTTGCATATAGATCAATCTGTACAATCTTCACTTCCTTGGCAGCTTCTACATGCATTCTGGAGGATTCTGGATCAAACTTGCTTCTAAGATCCTTTAGGTTATTCTGAACCCATACTATTGGTGATCTAGAATGGCTAGCCATCCCAATATTGTGTATTTGTGTTAGCTCATATCTAGTCATCCTCTAAACCAGTTAGATCAGACTTTTGTACTCTTCTTCTGGACCAGCTTCTCTTTTAATTACAAAATGATACACCAGATCAATGTCATCCATTGATTTGGCATACCAGTAAATAATTGGTGGTTTGGAGAAGTCATGTTGATCAAGAGCCTTCTCTATTTCCATTGCCTTTTGCAATTATTGATCAAACAGAACTCTCTTGACTTGATAAAACTTTGCTTGATGAATGACTTCAGTTTGAGGAACAACAGCAACAGTTTGAGGGGGATCTTGGACTTGTTTGAAGGTCTTTTCTTTTTTCCTTTTCTCTGTCATATAAGGCCTGAAGTCTCTATGTTGGCCATGATTGTGCAATGACTTTAGAGACACCAGCTGTTGCAGAGAAGTTTATCAAAAATTTTATGTGTTCTCCTTTTGAAGGCCCTGTTGGCCTTTTGCTCTTCTTTTGACTTTCCTTAACCACAAACCCACGCATATAGTCTCCAAGGGTTTCATCATCCCCCATAGCTTGTTGGGCTTGCTGGTCTAGGATTTGATCTTGTTCTTCTACCAATTTTCTGGCCAATTCAGCATCATGAGCAACTTGGGCTTCTTTTGAAATAAATTTGATCTTTGGAGACTCAATCAATATGCCCTTTCCTTTGTCTGTGGTTGCTGCTGAGGCTGCTACTGTGGCTTGGACTGCTGGGGATGGTTCTTGAGTGCCTTCTTTTATGAACACTCCACCTTGCCTTTTAATAGAAACAACTTGAGCTTCTGGACTAACAGTTTGAGAAACTGTTGGGACTGTAAGCCTAGAAGCTCAAGCTGCCAATGGTGAACTTGAAGCTGTTTAGACTGGTAGTGGGATCTCCTGATTCTCCCCCTTCTTGGATGCATTGGTTTGATCAGAGGGACCAAAAACCTTTGCTAACAGGGTTTGAACCAGCTTTTCAAGCGGAACAATTTTATTTCCAAATAGCTTCAACCCAAGCTGAAACTGGGCAAGCTTTTGCTGTTGGATTGATGAGATTTGTTGTCGAGCAGTGTTTTGGGAACCATGTGCAGCAATTATGGACTTGTAATGTTCCAGAATAGCTACAACAGGTTTCAGTTGTTAATCCGTTAAAGCCATTAGTTGCAGACTAGCATTAAGATCTTCAAATGATAGAGGAATTTGATATCTCTCACTGGCACCAATTCCAGAAGTAGAAACATCTGGGCCCCTTTGTTCTTGATTCTGGGGACTTCCAGAAGTGCTTGCACACCCTCTGTTGCCATGAGAGTGGTCTTTGGTATGTTGGTACTGTCCTGTGCCCATTGTGCAGAGACATCAGTAGTACCAGCCACAAAACCCATATGAACATCCTCAGAAGGGATGTTCACCTCCGTATTGAGGATGGGAGTGTCCTCAGTGGGTTCCCTTTCGATATGCTGTGCAAGAGTATCCTCTTGCACAGAGTTATTTGGCTCTGGGGTGTGGACTGAGGAGGAAGGAGCTCTACAGCCCTTTGTCTCTTGTATATTTTTAGTGATGAGGCTGGGGAGGTACGTATAGAAGAAGAATCAGAGGGTATATTTGTATCATGAGGAGTGGGTTGGGATCCTGGGGGTGAAGCAGTATTATGGGGCTGAGCCTGCTCAGGATCCTCTCGTCTGTTTCTTGGATAGATAATCTGCATTGCTTAAGGCAAACAGACATCTACATTATGAAAATTGGCACTTGGTTTTAAAAGTCTTTTTACAGAAGGTAAAGAGTGCCTATGGGAAACATATATCCTTTTATGTAATTTTAAAGAATTGCAAGATTTTGCAATTATTTCAGCCAAAAACCTAAGATACATAAAAAGTTTCCCATTCTTTAAGGCATGGTGCCTTAACATTCCTTGAAAAATCATATTTGAAAAGTTGAACTGTTGGCCTGTGGATAAGCACACTAGAGCAGTGGCAATATTTGATGAAAATTCATACCAACCAGTCCTTTTAGGGCTTAAGCACTGTTGAAGAATATGTACTAGATATTTTCATTTGGGACCAAAATGTGCTTTATAAAAGGTAAATGAATCTGTTGGGCCCCTATACCCTATTTCAAACAGACCTTCATGTAAAGCAGTAAGGGATAGATTAGATATACCTGTAGCATCTTGCAAATGCCGATGCTGTCGAATGGACTCCTCTGTGATGGTAATGGTATTACCATCAATGGTAGATGCAAAAGAAGTGATTCCCTCTTGGGTACTTATAGTGGCTGACTTCCAAAAATACTCTATATGAGAGACGTATATAATGAGATTGACGGTTAGAGCATAGTAGATATGAGAACGATGGAGAAAATCCATCGTTTCATGGAATGGTTGCAGTTCAGCATGTTTGAGGGAGTAGGGTAGGCAGTTGTGTTTTTTTAACAAATTCCATTGGTGATCACAAAGAAAGGACTTAGGGTTTTGCTCAAAAGTTTGGAAAACGCACAGGGAGAGAAAGAGAATGGATTCTGGAAGAAATTTTGCAACTGATAGTTGCAATCAAACGAAACTGGGACTTTTATGGGTTTGGATTTTCAAAAAAAATCTAGTCCCGCGTACATCCTCTGCACTAATGATTGAAATGCCCTGCACACTTAACAGACCAAGTGAAACAACTAACAGTCCGAGAAAATGAACTAGCAGCTTGAGAATAGTCTCAAGCTGTTAGTTGGTTACTGAAAAGCATCTAATGTAACAGTGTCTCCCCCTTAACTAAGCACACATAGTAAATGTTTTTCTCATAGTATAATGGATGGTAATGTAAGATAGATTAATCCATATTTACCATTCCAATATTTGATATTAGAAAGGTGAATCTTCCTAGATCAAATGGTTTAGTAAACAGATCAGCTAACTGATCATCAGTATGAATTTTGGTAACTTGGATTAATTTCTTTTCATTACAATCTCTTATAAAATGGAATCTGATATCTATGTGCTTGGTTTTGGGAAATTTTACTGGATTTTGTACAATACTGATTGCACTTGAATTGTCAATGTAAATAGGAGTAGATAGAAAGTTCATACCATAGTCTCTTAGTTGGTTCTGAATCCACATAACCTAAGAGCAACAGCTGGCAACTGCAACATATTCTGCCTCAGTGGATCAAGTGGAGACTGTGGTTTGCTTTTTGCACTGCCAAGAAACTAGCCTTGCTCCTAGATATTGACATCCTCCAGTTGTGATTTCCTGTCTATGTTGCAACCTCCATAGTCATTGTCAGAGTAGGCTGTTAGTTCAAGAGGAGAGTCCTTAGGATACCATATGCCTAATTTTTGTTGACCTTTTAGATATCTAAAGATTCTCTTAACAGCAAATAGATGTGAATCCTTTGGAGTACATAGGAACCTGGCACAAACACAAACAGCAAACATTATATCTGGTCTAGAGGATGTGAGATACATTAGTGAACCTATTAAGGATCTGTATAAATGAATATCCACATCCACATCCACTCCTTCTTTATCTGCATCAAGCTGTTTATGAGTGTCCATTGGTGTGCTAGCAACCTTGGTGTCCTTGTATCCAAACTTTTCCAGAATATCATTCACATACTTTGATTGGCTGATGAAGAGTCCAGTGGGCTTCTGCTTGACCTGCAATCCTAGAAAGAAAGTTAGTTCTCCCATTGAACTCATTTGAAACTTTTTGTGCATCAGAGTCTCAAATTCCTTGCAAAGGATGTCATTTGTTAATCCAAAGATGATGTCATCAACATAGATCTGAACAAGAAGGATCTCTGATTTGATAGACTTTGTGAACAATGTCTTGTCCAGAGTACCTCTGTTGAAACCATTCTGAAGTAGATAGGAAGACAAAGTGTCATACCATGCTCTAGGAGCTTGGTGAAGCCCATAGAGTGCTTTGTCTAACTTGTAGAATCTGTCTGGATACTTATAGTGTTCAAACATAGGAGGATGACAAACGTATACCTCTTCTTCAATTGTACCATATAGGAATGCAGATTTCACATTCATTTGATACACCTTGAACCCTTTGTAGCTGGCATAGGCTTGGAACAATCTGATGGCTTCAATCCTTGCTACTGGGGCAAAGACATCATCATAGTCTATTCCTTCTTCTTGAGTATAACCTTGAGCTACCAGCCTTGCTTTGTTTTTTTATCACTACACCTCTTTCATCCTTTTTATTCCTGAAAACCCATCTTGTACCAATTGTCCTCTTTCCTTTAGGCAAATCAACCAGTGTCCACCCATTCTGAATCTTGAATTGCAAAAGCTCTTCTTGTATGGCCTCAATCCAAGATGGATCCTTCAGAGCCACAGATGCCTTCTTTGGTTCTAATTGTGACATAAAGCATGCATGTTCAAAGGCAGCTAGACTGAATTCAGGAACTGTTGATTCAGAAGCAGTTGATTCTTTGTGAATCATTGTCCTTGTCTGTACAGAAGTGCGTGGATCTCCCATGATGTGGTTAAGAGGATGATATTTGTGAACCCTGAGTGTAGGTTCACATTCTATCTGAAATGAGCTTCCCAGATTGGTATCATCACCTTCTGCACCACTTGATGATTCTACTGCAGTAACAATTTGATCTGGAGATGGGGCTGTTTCTCTATTTGTTGGAGCTGTTACTTCAGGACATGGGATTGGCACTTCAAACTCTATATGTTTGTCTTGTTGGTTAATCAGAACCCCAGGTGGGTCACAAGTAAGAAGTGGTAGAATAGTATACTCATCCCATCTATCAGAATCTTCAACAGTTGGAAACTTTGTGCCAACAGCTTGAATGTTTGTGTTGGCAGCATGAGGATTTGTACTGGCATTTTCAACATTGTTTCCAACTGCTCCTGCCGAATACTCAACAAAGCTCAAAGAATTTGTTAGTGAATCTAAATCAAACAACCAATCAGGACCAGTGCCTTTGACATTTGCAGTATTTTCATTAAACTCAACATTTGCACTTTCTTCAATGGTTTTAGATACACTGTTATAGACCCTATAGGCTTTGCTTTATCTAGAGTATTCTACAAAGAATCCTTTTTCAGCCTTACTCTCAAACTTACCTAAGTGAGTTTTAGTATGTAAGATAGTGCATGAACAGCCAAATGGTTTTAGGAATGCCACTAGGGGAATCCTGTGATGGAATAGCTCGTAGGGAGTTTTCACTTGTGACTGGACAACTTGAACCCTATTTAGAACATAACAGGCTGTATTTACTGCCTCTGCCCAGAAGGTCATTGGCAATTTGGAATCAGCTAGCATGGTTCTAGCAGCCTCTATTAGTGTTCTATTCTTCCTTTCAGCTACACCATTTTGTTGTGGTGTTCTAGGTGCACTATATTACCTTGCAATTCCTTTTGAATCACAAAAACTGTTTAGGATTAGATTTCTAAACTCAGTTCCATTGTCTGACTTGATCACCTTGACTTTTAAGTTAGATTGGTTTTCAATTTTTAGAATGATGGAGTTGACCAACTCAGCAGTTTCATCCTTAGTTCTAAGAAAATAAACCCATGTAAACCTGGTGAAATCATCAGCATTGAATAAACAGTAGGCTCTTCTATTCAAACTCAAAGCAGATTTTGGACCAAAAAGATCCATATGAATAACATGAAGAGCAGATGAGATTGAATTTACTTCCTTGGCCTTATGTGAAGTTTTGTGTTGCTTACCTTTGAGGCAGGCTACACAATGATCATCACATATGAACTCCTTCTGTGGTAAACCCCTTACCAAGTTCTTTTTGACTAAAACATTCATGGATTTGAAGTTCATGTGACACATCCTTCTGTGCCAAAGAGCAGACTCACTAGATGAAGCTTTGGATATAAAATATCTTAAAGTACTTGATTTGGATAAGTGTTCTGTGTCCAAACAGTAAACATTGTCCTTTCTTGGTGTTCTAAGTAAAACAAGATTTTCAGGTATTTCAAAATCTTTTGATAGGACAATGCATTCAGAGTCTGTGAATAAAACAATATTTTGTTTGTCACACACTTGAGACGCACTTAGTAAGTTGTACTTCAGCTGTTCAACATACAGTACATCATTGAATATCATATTACCTGCTTTGACAGTACCTTTACCTGTTACCTTACCTCCTTTGGAATTTCCACCAAATGCAACAAATCCTCCTTCAAAGCTTTTGAAATTTCACAAGCATTCGGAGTTGCCTGTCATGTGCCTAGAGCATCCACTGTCCATATGCCATCTTGTCCTATGTTGAATCCTGTGGTTGCCCTGCACAAAAAAAAGCTTAGTTAGTAGTGGAGTAAACCCAAACCAGGTTGGTTTTGGGTTGTCCTTGTGCATTGACATAACTAAATACTGTTTGTGTCTTTTTAAACTTAGTGAGATCCACTGGTGGATTCTGTGAGGAGTATTTGGTTATGACATGAGTTGTCCAGGTGTTCTTTCCAATCTTTTCTTTAACAGTCTTAGATGATCCACTACCAGTTCCAGTTTTTGACTTAGCAGTTGGAACTTGATGTTGAGTGTCAGCAGTTTCAGAATTTGCACTTCCAGTTCCAACTTTTAACTTAACAGTTTCAACTTTTGTATTAGCAGTTTGAGCTGTGGTTTGGCCTTTGACACACCATACTTTTTTCATGCTTAATTTAGATTTCATTAAAGCTTGTTTTTGGTGTACATGTTGCCTTTTGTTGACTTTTATGAATATATGATCAACTGTGTTCTTTGGAACTGGGGTGACAGGTTTTGAGGCCTTTGAAACTTTTGAATTTTGTGAAATGACATGTTTTGAAACACAGTCTGTTTTGCAACAGGTGGTTTATATAAACAATGCTTGGCCAGATGGTTTTCCTGCCACAGTGGAAACATCTTTTGATTGTTTTGATAGGGGAACCAGTTTTGTGTGACCATAACTGATTCTTGTTCCTTTGATTCCCCCTTACATGCTGCTGTGTGGGAAACTTTTGGACACCATGATTTTGGCATGTGCATACTGGAACATTTTTTCCATTTTTATCTAATTTGGAAGAAGATGCAATATTACAGTTAGAAGGTACAGTAACATATGAAGCATGATTGCATTCACTCATCTTCTGTTTTCCTTTCAGACTGTTGGTTTCTTCCCTCTGGCTGCTGGGTCTGATAGAGTTGGAAACAAGAGGTTCTATGGGTTCACTCATGGTTTTGGAATTACTCTCTGCTTCCTTACTCTTACTGCCTTCATTAGTAACCAATTCTTCTTTATATTCAGGCTTATCTTCAAGGATAGGATCTATAGTTTTCATTTTCTCATCTAATGGTACATTCACAAGCCTATCAACAACTTCACTCATAGGATGAATGTATTTATTGTTGTATGGAGGTGGAGTAGCCTTATATCCTATTCCTTCCTTGGGATTGAGTTGAGATTTTACCCTATCTTTAAATTGGACTTCCATTAGGTGTTTTAGCTTTTGATTGGCCAGTTTGAAGTTGCCTACGTCTATGTTTATAGATTCTACTTTCTTGTGAGCTTCTAACACCTTCTGTTCAGCCTCATCTAATTTCTTATTAAGGGTCTCTATTTTCTCATTTAATTCCTTTTTCTCCCACTCATGATATCTTCTACCATGTCCCATCAGAATCTCATTGTCCTTATATTCATTGATCTGTTTTTCAAAATCCTCTATTGCCTGCATATACTCATATCTCCTCTCTTCTATCTTAGCTAGAGTTTTACACATGCTTTCATTATGATCTCTGTAGTTTTTAACCATATTTTTGCATGCTTGAGAGCAGAGTGTAGCATTTACCTCAGATGGTAGTTCAGTGGAAGTGACAGTTGTAGTTTCTGCCATAAGAGCTTGATTCTGAAACTCCTCTTCTGTTTGGTCACTCCAGTCAAAAACATTATCTTCTTGAGAAACAAGAGCTTGTGAAGATGGTATTTAACTGGTTTGTTGAGGTCTTGATAGCTGCTGACCTTGTGATCTACACCCTCTAGCAAAGTGGCCAAGCTTGTGACATTTGAAGCACTCAACCTTTGATTTGTCAAATGCTGGCTTGCCTTCTGTTCTGGCTTGAAAATTTGTTCTGCCAGTGTAACATCCTCGGATTTAATTTATTGTATTTGAAGATTATTAAGTTTAAATTTGTAAATTAAGTTAAATTATTGATAATAATTATGTATTTGAATTTATGGAAGTTGGTTGCATATTATGGAAATTTAGAATTTTATTTATTAAGTGAAAATAATTATTTAAAGCATTAAGGATAATAAATAAAAGATAGAAATCTTTTATTTTATAAATCAGTAGTAAATGGGATCTGATGAGTTGAGGGACTAAAGATGTTAAAATAAGGAATTTTGAAATAAAAGACCAAAGGTCTTTCATTTCCAATCACCACTCTCTCTCACTAGAACTCTTTCTCTCTCGGCTCTCTCTCTCTAAAATATTCAAGATCATCAAAACTTGGATTCGAAGTCTGAAAATCTGGATTAAGGTTGTTTGGGAGGAACTAAAACATCTGCAAGAATCGATTTAAGGTAAACATTTCACTAATTCTTCGAAATTTATGGTTTTGGTTCGGATTTGTTAAAATCCGAAAATGAAATTTAAGGTTGCAAATGTTTATGCATGTATGATGTTATTGTGGGTTAGTTTAAATCTAGTATATAAGATGCTATGTACAAAATTTCAGCTTCTGATTCGCACTATAAGTATGATTTTCGAAGATTTGTGTGTGTTTTAGTGTGTGTGTTCGAAAAATGATGAAAAAGGTTGAAAAGGTTGTGATTTGGTGCATGAAAGAGGTTAATGATAGTGTTAAAGTGGTTGAAATTAAGTGTATTTTAGTTGGTATAATTTATTTCATGTATTGAATTAGTACCAAAAATGAAGGAATTAAATCTGGAAATTTTATAAACTTAGAACAAATTCGAATGGGGTTGGGGTCCGAATTCGGATCCGAGATGAACTCGGATCTGGTCCGAATTCGGATGGGCCCAGATTTCAGATTAGCAAAATAATTTCCAAGTAGTGATATTTCGGTTGAGGTCCGAATTCGGATATGGACCGAATTAAGATGTTGTCCGAATTTGACATGTGTCCGAACCTCTAGTGTACAAAACAGAAAATATTTACAAGTGTTTGAATTTCGGATGTGGTCCGAATTCGGTTGGGGACCGAATTCGGATATGGTCCGAACTTAGCTTGGGTCCGAAATTAAAGTGGACCGAATTTGGATTTATGTGGGATCCGAACTGGGGGTCCGAATTCGGGTGGGGTCCGAATTCGGACATGGATCCGAATTTGGGATCAAAAATGATAAAAACTTATAAAAATTAAGTTTTATGGAATGAAACAAGATATTAACATGATGTGTTGTTACAAATGACTTACAGGTCCCTTGTGGTGTTGTTTAACCCACAGTGGGGTACTTGGTTGATCCGGTTGAAATCCCGAGGAGAAATAAAATTTGCTTAAAGATTAATAACGCACCCACTGTGAGTACCTTTGATTTTAACATTGCTGCATCTGCATTATGTTTGCATTGCCTGCTGAGGCATGTTGTTTCATATTCGTTTGGCATTCTACTAACATGCGTATATGTTGATGCACATTCATACTTGTTGCATGTCCGTTCATTTGTTGTGCATCCTTTCGATGGACCTGCGTGGTCGCATCTGTACTCTGATGTTACTGTGCTATATGACCAAGAGTTTGACACCTCTGTGGTCAGGATAGACAGTAGGTCATCCCCGATGTAATGTCTGCCTCAGATGGTTGGTTATTCTTATGCCGAGTGTCAGCTCGAAGGAGCTGCGGCTCGGGTTTGCGTACTTGGAGTACGTGTGGGGTATACGGTATGTGTTACCGCGGTTACCCTGGGTGGCATCATAATGATTTGTAGAATGTGTGAAAATCATCTGGTATTCACTAAGCTTTAGCTTACCCTTTCAGTTGTTGAATTTTTACAGGAAAAGGGAAATCCGCTGCGGGACCGTCTAGCTAAGTTATCAGTTGAAGTGTTTGAAGATTTCCACTGTTTAGCTTGGTATTTGTTTTATGAAATCAATGTTGTAATAATTTGGGGATTATGTAATTCAGTTCAAGTTTATAGATTTAGATGTGTAACCTTTGTAGCACCGTAGAGTGTTAAATTCTGTTGTAATACTTTATTTATGTATTTTGCTTCCGCACTATTATTTAGCTATCAGATCATTATGTTATGTGTTTGTTGGTGATTAATCCTGGGTAAATGGTAATTGGTGGTTAATGTGACAAGGGTGTCACAGCGTATGGTATCAGAGCAGTAGTTTGAGATTCAAGTGTCCGTGAGGTCTTGGTCTCAAACATTAAGTGTTGACATGTAGTGATTCTAAGTAATGATCTGAACTAAGATAGGTTACGATCTAGTAATCGTAAGAATATTGACTATCATACGAGACAATTGGGTGGTGTCTATAAATAAATGACATGTTACTAAATAAGTTATATGTTTCATATTTCAGAACATGTCTGGAGGAGGAATGACACCTGAAGAGACGAGAGAAATGATGCTAGCCTTGATGGCTGAGCAAAATCAGATGATTCAAGATCAGTTTCGGGCTCGAGATGAGGCCGAAGCTAAGCGAAGGGAAGACAAAAGGAAGAATAAGGAAAAGGAGGGAGGAAACAATGACGAGCAAGATGACAACACTGGGTCATCTAATAAGCCCAGGGGTTGTCGTTTCAAGGACTTTAAGGGAAATGGAGCCGTTGAATTTACTGGGTTGGGGGATGCTGTTACTGCACTGGAGTGGATAACAGCTACAGAAAGGACTTTCCGAATCAGCGATTGTGCTGAGAAGGATATGGTCCGATTCGCTACTGCCATGTTCACCAAAGACGCAATAATGTGGTGGAACTCGATGGTGAATGCGTTAACCTTGGAAAGAGTATCTGTTATGACATGGGCTGAGTTTACTGATATCTTCACTCAGCAGTATTGCCCGGCCGATGAGCGCCGAAGATTGGAGGCTAAATTTATGACGCTGATTCAGGGGACTAAGTCTGTGTCCCAGTATGCCGTAGAGTTTACGAGGCTGAGTTTGTTCGCGCCTCATCAAGTGGATACCGAGGAAAGGAAAGTGACCAGGTTTGAGGCTGGTCTTGATTTGGAGATTCGAAGGGTGATGAGCAACGTACGCTACCCCACATTTGCTGGTTTACTGGAAGCCGCCAGGAATGTGGAACAGATCTTGGGTATGTCGGGATACGTGATGGGGTCCGCTGCTGCTTCAGTCAACCCAACTCAACCTTCACCACCGAAACGCCAACGCGAAGGAGGTTATTCTGGTTCTTCACGATCATCGCAGTACTCGCCGCAACAGTCCTTCCGTCGACAGTCTAGTTCTTCCGGTCGCGCACGTGCCTACTCTATCAACACCGAGCCGCAGTATTGTAACAAGTGTCATCTGGAACACTTCGGCAAGTGCACCAACGGGCGTGCGTGTTTCTGCTGCGGAGAGTTGGGCCACTTTCAAAATGAATGCCCACGGAGGTCTGATGCTTGCCATAAGTGTGGAGTATGGGGGCACTATAGTCGGAATTGTCGAAAGAATACCCCAGCAGTTGCTGCTCCAACATCAACACGATCTTCAGGAGGTTCAAGCGGCGGTTCAGTTAACCGAGGTCGGGGTCAGTCGCAAAGAGCACCGGCTCGTGCATTTCAAATCACTGCAGAGGAGGCTAGGGAAAACCCGGAGGTGGTCACGGGTATGTTTATTGTAAACACTTTACCTGCAAGAGTATTATTTGACTCGGGTGCCAATAGGTCGTTTGTATCTACTATGTTTGCACAACAACTTGCCATGCCTCTGTCTAAGCTATCTGCTGTACTAGATATTGAAACTGCTAGTAATACTCTAGTTAAAGTAGATCATGTATACCGAAACTGCACTTTAGTGATTGAAGATGTAGTCTTCAATTTGGACTTGATTCCGATCGAGTTTAGTGAATTTGATGTGATTATCGGGATGGATTGGTTGATAGAGAATGAAGCCCATATAGTGTGTAAGAAGCGTATGATCAAGATAACTACTCCGGAGGGGCGTGAGATCTGTATTTATGGGGATAGGAGAAGTGGGGATCTGTGTTTGTTGACTGTTGCAAAAGCTCGAAAGCTTGTTGCAAAGGGATGTGACGCCTACCTGGCATATGCTATAGATGCCAAGGCTGAGAAGAAGACGTTGGCCGATGTGCCTGTTGTTTCACAATTCCCGGATGTGTTTCCGGAAGACTTGTCTGGCGTGCCGCCTGAGAGACAAGTGGAATTTAGGATTGATCTGATCCCGGGAGCTGCACCGGTAGCTCGTTCTCCTTATCGCCTTGCCCCAACCGAGATGAAAGAGATGATGACACAACTCCAGGAGTTGTTAGACAAGGGTTTTATTCGACCAAGTTCATCGCCGTGGGGAGCTCCGGTATTATTTGTTAAGAAGAAAGATGGCACCATGAGGATGTGCATCGATTACCGGGAGCTGAATAAATTGACGATCAAGAACAAGTATCCGTTGCCGCGGATAGATGACTTGTTTGACCAGTTACATGGAGCTTGTGTGTTTTCTAAGATTGACTTGAGGTCGGGATATCATCAGTTAAAAGTTAGAGAGGAAGATGTGCCTAAAACAGCTTTTAGGACACGTTACGGGCATTACGAGTTCTTGGTTATGCCTTTCGGGTTAACCAATGCCCCGGCTGTCTTTATGGATTTGATGAACCGAGTTTGCAGACCGATGTTGGACAAGTCGGTAATTGTTTTTATAGATGACATTTTGGTGTATTCAAAGTCTGAAGCCGAACACGCTGATCATCTAAAAGAGTTATTGGAATTGTTAAGAAAGGAAAGGTTGTATGCCAAGTTCTCAAAATGTGAGTTTTGGCTGCAACAGATTCAATTTTTAGGGCATGTGATATCGGGGGCCGGAATTTCTGTAGATCCGGCTAAGGTAGAAGCGGTAAGGAATTGGGAGCCGCCTCGCTCAGCTACGGAAGTCAGAAGTTTCCTTGGGCTGGCAGGCTATTATAGGAGATTCATTAAGGACTTTTCAAAGATTGCAGTCCCTTTAACGATGTTAACAAAGAAGAATGCACCGTTTGTATGGGAAACTGTGCAGCAGGAGGCGTTTGATATTTTGAAAAAGACGTTAAGTGAAGCACCGATACTTGCCCTACCAGAGGGTAATGAGGACTTTGTGGTATACACGGATGCTTCGAGGTTGGGACTTGGTGCGGTATTGATGCAACGTGGAAAAGTTATAGCTTATGCTTCGAGACAATTAAAGCAGCACGAAAAGAACTACTCGACTCATGACTTGGAGCTGACTGCAGTTACGTTTGCGTTAAAATTGTGGAGGCACTATCTATATGGGACTAAGTGTCAGTTATACACGGATCATAAGAGCCTGAAATACATTTTCAGCCAGAAAGAACTTAACATGAGACAGAGACGTTCGATGGAGCTAATAAAGGATTATGACTGTGAAATCCTTTACCATCCTGGAAAGGCTAACGTGGTAGCCGATGCTTTGAGCCGCAAAGCATATACTAAGGATTGTTGTTACATGTTGACATCTACTATGTTAACATCCACTATTATTGATGATGTCAAGGCCGCTCAAGAGGAAGCCTTGAAAGACGAGAATGTTGGTGCTGAGGATATAAGGGCACAGATTAAGAATATGGAAACGAGCGAATCGGGTCTGAAAGGAGTTTACGGAAGAATCTGGGTGCCAAAGTATGGAGGCATGAGAAATGTGATAATAGAAGAAGCTCATCAGTCTAAGTTTTCTGTACATCCCGGGAGCACAAAGATGTACAACGAGCTGAAAGCAGACTTCTGGTGGCCCGGATTAAAGAAAGATATCGGACAGTACGTGGAGAGATGCCGAACTTGTCGGTTAGTGAAAGCCGAACACCAGCAACCATACGGTAGTTTGCAACCGCTTCCCGTTCCGGAATGGAAGTGGGAACACATAACGATGGATTTTGTTACAAAGTTGCCGAAGACTAGGCGTCAACACGATACAGTTTGGGTGATAGTCGATAGGTTAACTAAGTCCGCACACTTTATTCCGATTCGGGAAGGATATTCTCTGGAAAGGTTAGCACAGATCTATGTGGCTGAGATAGTTTCTAGACACGGGGTGCCAAAGTCTATTGTATCGGACCGGGATAGCCGATTTACTTCCAACTTTTGGTCGGCATTACAAGAAGGGTTAGGATCGAGGATTGCTATGAGTACGGCTTACCGACCGCAAACCGATGGTCAAAGTGAAAGGACCATCCTAACACTCGAAGATATGATGCGGTCGTGTGTGTTAGACCTCGGTGGCAATTGGGACGATCATTTGCCACTGATCGAGTTTTCATATAACAACAGTTACCACGCGACGATCAAGAAAGCGCCGTTTGAGGCATTGTATGGGAGAAGATGTAGGACTCCTACATGTTGGAGGGAAACCGGTGAAACGCCGATTGCTGGGCCGGCATTACTACAAGAAACGAATGAAAAGATTCAGTTGGTGAGACAGAATATGAAGGCGGCCCAGGATCGCCAGAAAAGTTATTACGACAGGAGGCACAAGCCAATCAGTTTTGATATAAATGATTGGGTTTATTTGAAAGTGTCACCTATGAGGGGTGTTACACGTTTTGTAAAAAGAGGAAAGCTGGCTCCGAGATTTGTTGGGCCATTTAAGATAATAGAAAAAGTTGGAAACCAGTCATATCGTCTAGAATTGCCTGAAGAGATGTCGGGCATACACCCGGTGTTCCATGTGGGGAACCTTAGAAAGTCGTTTACAACCGAAAACGAGGATTGGGCTGATCACACCGAGCTAAAGATTGACGAAAGGCTCCGGTATGTTGAAGAGCCGGAGTGTGTGTTAGATGCGAAAGTAAAGAAGTTGAGAAGCAAAGAAATTGAGATGGTGCTTGTACGTTGGAAGCATCACAAAGGAGCGAATCATACTTGGGAGCCTAAGTCTGAGATGTTAAAGAAATATCCGCAACTTTTTGGATCCGAGTAACTTCGAGGACGAAGTTGAGCGTGGTGGAGCCCATGCTGTAACATCCTCGGATTTAATTTATTGTATTTGAAGATTATTAAGTTTAAATTTGTAAATTAAGTTAAATTATTGATAATGATTATGTATTTGAATTTATGGAAGTTGGTTGCATATTATGGAAATTTAGAATTTTATTTATTAAGTGAAAATAATTATTTAAAGCATTAAGGATAATAAATAAAAGATAGAAATCTTTTATTTTATAAATCAGTAGTAAATGGGATCTGATGAGTTGAGGGACTAAAGATGTTAAAATAAGGAATTTTGAAATAAAAGACCAAAGGTCTTTCATTTCCAATCACCACTCTCTCTCACTAGAACTCTTTCTCTCTCGGCTCTCTCTCTCTAAAATATTCAAGATCATCAAAACTTGGATTCGAAGTCTGAAAATCTGGATTAAGGTTGTTTGGGAGGAACTAAAACATCTGCAAGAATCGATTTAAGGTAAACATTTCACTAATTCTTCGAAATTTATGGTTTTGGTTCGGATTTGTTAAAATCCGAAAATGAAATTTAAGGTTGCAAATGTTTATGCATGTATGATGTTATTGTGGGTTAGTTTAAATCTAGTATATAAGATGCTATGTACAAAATTTCAGCTTCTGATTCGCACTATAAGTATGATTTTCGAAGATTTGTGTGTGTTTTAGTGTGTGTGTTCGAAAAATGATGAAAAAGGTTGAAAAGGTTGTGATTTGGTGCATGAAAGAGGTTAATGATAGTGTTAAAGTGGTTGAAATTAAGTGTATTTTAGTTGGTATAATTTATTTCATGTATTGAATTAGTACCAAAAATGAAGGAATTAAATCTGGAAATTTTATAAACTTAGAACAAATTCGAATGGGGTTGGGGTCCGAATTCGGATCCGAGATGAACTCGGATCTGGTCCGAATTCGGATGGGCCCAGATTTCAGATTAGCAAAATAATTTCCAAGTAGTGATATTTCGGTTGAGGTCCGAATTCGGATATGGACCGAATTAAGATGTTGTCCGAATTTGACATGTGTCCGAACCTCTAGTGTACAAAACAGAAAATATTTACAAGTGTTTGAATTTCGGATGTGGTCCGAATTCGGTTGGGGACCGAATTCGGATATGGTCCGAACTTAGCTTGGGTCCGAAATTAAAGTGGACCGAATTTGGATTTATGTGGGATCCGAACTGGGGGTCCGAATTCGGGTGGAGTCCGAATTCGGACATGGATCCGAATTTGGGATCAAAAATGATAAAAAACTTATAAAAATTAAGTTTTATGGAATGAAACAAGATATTAACATGATGTGTTGTTACAAATGACTTACAGGTCCCTTGTGGTGTTGTTTAACCCACAGTGGGGTACTTGGTTGATCCGGTTGAAATCCCGAGGAGAAATAAAATTTGATTAAAGATAATAACGCACCCACTGTGAGTACCTTTGATTTCTAACATGTCTGCATCTGCTTTATGTTTGCATTGCCTGCTGAGGCCTGTTGTTTCATGTTCGTTTGGCATTCTACTAACATGCGTTTATGTTGATGCACATTCATATTTGTTGCATGTCCGTTCATTTGTTGTGCATCCTTTCGATGGACCTGCGTGGTCGCATCTGTGCTCTGATGTTACTGTGCTATATGACCAAGAGTTTGACACCTCTGTGGTCAGGATAGACAGTAGGTCATCCCCGATGTAATGTCTGCCTCAGATGGTTGGTTGTTCTTATGCCGAGTGTCAACTCGAAGGAGCTGCGGCTCAGGTTTGCGTATCTGGGATACGTGTGGAGTATACGGTATATGTTACCGCGGATACTCTGGGGGCATCATAAAGATTTGTAGAATGTGTGAAAATCATCTGGTATTCACTAAGCTTTAGCTTACCCTTTCAGTTGTTGAATTTTTACAGGAAAAGGGAAATCCGCTGCGGGACCGTCTAGCTAAGTTATCAGTTGAAGTGTTTGAAGATTTCCACTGTTTAGCTTGGTATTTGTTTTATGAAATCAATGTTGTAATAATTTGGGGATTATGTAATTCAGTTCAAGTTTATAGATTTAGATGTGTAACCTTTGTAGCACCGTAGAGTGTTAAATTCTGTTGTAATACTTTATTTATGTATTTTGCTTCCGCACTATTATTAAGCTATCAGATCATTATGTTATGTGTTTGTTGGTGATTAATCCTGGGTAAATGGTAATTGGTGGTTAATGTGACAAGGGTGTCACACGAAGCATCACAATATACCACAAAATCATCGGTACCCTCCGGCAAGGCCAACACTGGAGCCTGACACAATCGGGTCTTTAGCTCTCGAAACACACGCTCCTGATCCTCGGACCACTCAAACGGAACAGACTGCCGTGTCAATCTCGTCAACGGCAAGGCAATCCTCGAGAAATCCTGGATGAAGCGTCTATAGTACCCGGCGAGACCCAGAAAACTACGAATCTCAGGCACTGATCTCGGAGGCTCCCAACTCATCACTGCCTCAATCTTGGCTGGATCCACTTTTATTCCCTCGGCACTGACCACGTGACCCAAAAACTGCACTTCCCGAAGCCAAAATTCGCATTTGGAAAATTTCGCGTATAGTCTCTCCCTGCGCAGCACAGATAAAACCTCTCGGAGGTGCTGCTCGTGATCCTCGGCACTCCGCGAGTAGATAAGGATGTCATCAATGAACACGATCACGAATCTATCCAACATAGTTCTACACACCCGGTTCATCAAATCCATGAAAGCGGCGGGTGCGTTAGTCAAACCGAAAGGCATCACAAGGAACTCGTAATGCCCATAACGAGTCCGAAACGCCGTCTTCGGCACATCCTCGTCCCTGACCCTTAACTGATGATAACCAGACCGCAAGTCGATCTTGGAGAAGAAACTCGAGCCCTGGAGCTGATCAAACAGGTTGTCGATACGTGGAAGCGGATAACGATTCTTCACAGTCACTTTATTCAATTCCCGATAGTCGATACACATCCGCATACTACCGTCCTTCTTTTTCACGAAAAGCACTGGCGCACCCCACGGCGACGAACTAGGGCGGATAAATCCACGATCCAGAAGCTCCTGCAACTGAGACATCAGCTCTCGCATCTCTGTCGGTGCCAGCCTATAAGGCGTCTTAGCAATCGGCACCGCCCCGGGAACAAGATCGATCCGGAATTCTACTTGGCGATCTGGCGGTAACCCAGGCAACTCTTCTGGGAATACCTCGGGGAATTCACGAATCACCGGAATATCCTCTAAGGTCTTCTTTTCCTTCCTCGCGTCAACTACATAAGCTAGGAAGGTCTCGCACCCCTTAGAGACATATCTCTGAGCCCTGGCCATAGACACGATCCCAATATCTCCCTTACGACGCTCCCCATACACAATCACACTCTCACTGTCAGAAATGGGTATACGGATGATTTTCTTGGCACACAGAATATCAGCCCGTCTGGCAGTCAACCAGTCCATACCCACAATCACATCAAAGCTACTGATCTCAATCGGCAGCAAATCAATTTCAAACTGATGGGAATCTATTTCTAACACACAGCCCCGATAAACACGACTCACTAACATTGAACTCCCATCAACCCTCTCGACAATCAACGGAACAGATAAAGAAGAAGCAGACATACTAAAATACGCACAAAATATAACAGACACATAGGAGCGATCTGCCCCGAAATCAAATAACACACGAGCTCGAAGTCCGTGAAGGATGTACGTACCCGAAACAACGTCTGTAGCATCCCGTGCCTCCTCTGCGGTAGCCTGAAACACTCGTCCGCGGCCTCTCGGAACTGACTCACGGCGGCTGAACGACGACGGCTCTGCCCTGGTCCCACTTAAACTAGCCCCCTGTACTGCCGATCCCGGCTCTGGACAATCCCTAACCCGATGCCCTGGTCGCCCACATCTGAAACACAACGGCTCAGGCACCGTACAAACTGAAGCGGCGTGGCCCCGCTGGCCGCACCGGAAACAACGTGGCTGCTCCGATAAACACTGTCCGGAATGGCGCCGGTGACATTTCGGGCACTCCCGATCACCATACGAACTCTCGACACGACTGCCGGACGCCTGGGACCCCTGTCCCACACTACTCTGGCTCTGTGATCCAGATCCCTGACCCTGGCCCTGACGCCTCGATCGGCGATCTCGACCCCGGTCCCTATCACGTCTCTGACCCGACCCTTGCCCTGAAATCTGCCCAGAACCCTGACCTGAAAACTGCCACTGATCCGGACGCTGGTCACTGGGGGCGTCCCCGGAAGATCTCCATACACTGGACGGCTGCTCGAAAGTCCCAGTCCGCTGCCTCTGAGATGAGGGCTGCTCCCTCTGCTTGAGGATCTCCCGCTCCCTCATGCGGGCCATCTCAAGGGCTCTAGCAAATGTCGGGGTATCGTGTAATCCCACAAAATCTCGGATATCAGATCGGAGCCCATCAATAAATGCGTATGCCTTACGGCTCTCCGTGTCCACATGCTGAGGCGCGAACTGTGAGTACTCATTAAATCGGTCGACATACTGCTGGACCGTCATATTACCCTGCTGCAAATGGAGGAATCGGCGCTCCATCTCCCGTCTCTCATCCCTCGGAATGTACTGTAACTCAAACATAGCTCTGAACTGCTCCCAAGTCATGGCATAAGCGGCGGACTCAGTCATCGAAGACTCAATCGATTTCCACCACTGCAAAGCACCGCCTCGTAACTGATATGCGGCGTACCCAACCATATCTCTAGGATCCACATGGGCCACTCGGAACGCGCCCTCAATCTCACGCTCCCATGCGATGGCCGCCCCCGGCTCACCGTCACCCCGAAACTGCGGCGGAGCTCCTGTCATAAAATCCTTGAAGGACCCGCCCCGCTGATAAGATGACGAAGCACCACCCCTAGACTCAGTCTCGGCATGCTGAATAACTGGCCCCAAACTCTGACCCTGCTCACGCTCTTGCTCTTTCTGCTTCCTGTAAAACTCGGTAAGAACATCTAGCAACTCGGATTTACGAATATACTCGTCACTGGGCGGCTTACCCGCGCCCGAACCCTCTCCTTGAGCTGCCATGATAATCTGCACAAAGCAAAACGATTAAGCACAAAGGATAAATCACCCAGCGTTATACACTAAGTCAGGTCGGTTAATCCGCTATATAATCGCAAAATGATCCCCCATGGACCGGAACAAGGTCTAAGTTAAGCATCCACTAATGATACTCAAGCTTCAAACCACAAGCTCTGATACCATGCTGTAACACCCCTCCCGATCCCGAAAATGCCACGTCAATACAATATCATAGGTGGCAATAACGCAACGGATCCATAACGCACGTGTCATAGGACAATGCAGATTACGGTTAATTAAAACTTTAAACTTCATACATAATAACCCATGATTACATTTCATAATCCCATATAACAAAACACATAATCCCGATCACTAATTACATTGTTCTATACAGACACAAAACCATCACAGATCTTCAATCTATCTCGGATCTACCTCGGCTGTAGCTGCGGTCCTTTCTGATTCCCTGAACATGTTAGACTCGATAACGTGAGCTATAAAGCCCGTGAGCACGCGAGGGTTGACACTGCACATAAGCACATAACACACAATCCCTGTCCCTGTCCCTGTCCCGATAACCCAACACATATCTCAGGTATAAAGCACAAGTATGAGATCGGAGTACACATAGCCCTGCGGGGACCCCTCCCCGGTGGACACATTGCACACAGCAATGGTCGGTAATACCCTGTAGCACGGAAGCTACCCGGCTACAGGCCATGCCGTATATATACGCCCCAAGGACTGTAAGGGACAGTCAACCCGCGCGATTCCCCTTCGCGACTTATCGTCCGTATGGAACTCATCACGGACCCCTGAACCGATCTCGTATCTCATACATAACACGTATAAGGAATAGAGCATACCTGTGGTTCACGTCCCTGTCCCGCATAGATATAACACGCACAATATAGCTATTCAACTATAACGTAAAGGATGGCGCGCGTTTTAGAAAACGTCTCGAGTACTCACCTGATTGGTTCCCCGAAGTTTGGCCTCCCTGTTCGAACCCTGCTCGAGATCCACTAGTCCCTGTAATCACACGGATAGCCCAACAATCAATCGCAATTCCCAATTAACACATATCACACAATTACACTAACCCGAACTCAATTCGAACCCGACACCCCACGGAACCGAAACTCGACCGATACCCGAAACCCGACTCAACTCGATTCAAAACAACCTCAAACAATACCCCAAACATAAGCAAAACCCATTCAAGCAATCCCGACACTAAACCGACCCAAACTCATTTCACTAGGCAAATTTCGGATTTCCCCAACAGGTTAATGGTCGCGCCGCGACCCCGCGAAAACCTGAACCCCTGACCTGCGATTTCAGCTTCAACCCAGGAGCATCAAACTCCTTTCAATCACTAATTCCATCAAAATTAAGCATATAAAACTATACACAACTGTCCCTTATGAACTTTCAGGTCAATTCCCAATTCATTACAACATATGATGCAAAACTAGAAACCAATTCATGAAAATCTTACCTCTTGAGCTCAAAGACACCAAAGAGGAGATGAAGATGATGAAGTAAAGCTAAATCTCAGATTAGACACACAAATTTTGGAGCTTGGGCTATGGCTTTTCTCTGCTGGAGCTCACATAAAACACACACATATACTTTAGGGTTATCTCACAAATGGGTAAGGGTAAATGAAGATAAACATATATGTACGGTCCTATCTCAATCGGTCCCGAACCCAATAACCCGAACCCGATATCACATTTTCAATATTTATGTCCATTTAACCCATTTAATCCCACGATCCCAACAATATAATCCGTTCATTAAATTTATAACCCGATGACACGCAAGCCCAATCCCGACACGTATTAATCCACGAAACGGGATATAATTGGACCAACCCAATATTAATAAATTATTCATCCACTAAAATAATTCCACATACCAGGTCAAATTAACGGATGTTACAGTGTATATATAAGAAAGCTTCAACATCTTGTACGTAATACCATGTGCATTTTTATATCTTCAATTTTGTCTTTTAAATATCTTTTCATTACCATGGATACGTGTTTTCTAGTGTATATGTGTACTGAATATTGACAACGTACTGCTTGCACAAAATGTCAAAAGCAACTTCATATTAATTCGAGAACTCGCTAATTCATGACTCAGACAATTTATTAAGTATACGATGATCTAACATTATGAGACAAATTATTTATGCTCAGTTTGGTAGGCTTTTTCATATAATAATACGCAGGCCGTTCAGTGAATTTTAGGGGCCTATACATTTAAAATAGGTTCTTAAATACAAATGTTTTAAACGTATAAAAATATTACTAATACAAATAATGGTATAATTAAATATCCAAAAAAGTAATATAAATATAGCAAAATGTGTTCATTTAGTCTATATATGTGACATCTTCTATAAATGTAAAATGGGTTTGACGTTTTCATGTTGCACAAGAAAGAATAAAGTATCGATGAGACCTTAACAGATCGGGGGCCCTGTGCGGTTGTCCCTATTGCCCTCCTCAAAAACCGGCCTTGATAATACGTAAATGGATATGAGATCGATGCTCTAAGAAAGTAAGAAACTTCCTTTTGGCTCTTTCTTGATTGAAGGTACATGGAACTTTCTTTAGTTAAAATTTGAAGATAATAGTTATAGGTTACTCAAACCACATGCATCAATGACATCTTTTCTAGAAACTCCTACCCGTTCTCCTCAAATATCATGCAAGTATGATGTTTTTCTTAGTTTTAGTGGATCAGATAGTCGCACGGCCTTTGTAGATCATCTCTACTTGGTTTTAGTAAAGCATCAAATTCAAACTTGCTTGTACGATGATACACTTATTGGTAGAGGCCCTTTGGTCCCATCCAGCGTTAAGTCTATCAAAGAATCACGAATTGCAGTAATCGTATTCTCAACAAGCTATGCCAGTGCTTTACGATGCTTGAATAAAGTTACATACATCATGAAATGTATGGATGAGATAGGGCAAATCGTTATGCCATTATACTTTGACGTGAGTCCCTTGGATGTGAGATACCAAAGAGGGGCATTCGGGAAACAATTTTCCAAACAAAAGCAGAATAACAGCGGGCCGTATTCATAAGGCTTGGAGGATGGAATCTACATTATGCTACATTATTCTTTGCAGGTTCAAATGTCCAAATTCTATGCAACATGCATCACTCTCAATTTTTTTCTACTTTCAGACACAATTAGTGGTTAACTTTTTTTAGTTTATTGAAATTTGGACATTAGAACCCAGTTTTTCAGTTTTTAAAAACCCGGTTTACTAATTATAACTGGATTTTAATGTCCAAATTTCAATAAACCAAAAAGAAAAAAAATAATTTTAGGACTTTTATGAAAAAAAAAAAAAATAACATAGAGGGACGAATACGCAAAAAACATTAAACATGTTGGCTTTTTTATAACAAACAATTTCTAAATTAACAACATTAAAACCAGCTTTATTTTGTTACATTAATTAGCTTTTTCAAAGGGAGGTGATTTGTACACAACTACTTTTATCCATCCACAACAATTTTACTTAAATGGACAATTATACTCTTCCTATCATTTTTATCAAATTTACATATTACTCCTTCCATTAACTTTGTTTTAGATAATGACAATTTTTTTAAATATAGAAGATTTAATAATATTTTTTTACGATATTCAATTCCATAACATTTTAGAAAAAAAGATTTTATTTTAAATTCCAATTTTGACCGGAGCATGTTTTTTTAATGTTTCTTTTACAAATTCCAATTCACAGATTTGACGATAGCAAATTTTGGAAAAAAAAAATTAAAACAACATTTCACATTAATCTACATTTCATGGCAATACCACTTAAAAACTATAAAAACATCAAAAAAATAAAAATAAAATATCAATTCACAGCAATCCAACTATGACCCTTAAACAAGAAAGAACATGCTCTTTCCACTATTAGTAGACTTGTGAACCAATCTGATATTGTTTTTGAGCTGGCAATTCAACGACCGAAAGGAAGAAGACCTCCAAAATCAAAAAACAAAAGGGGAACAACTTTTACAACACGATATCCTTCGAGATTTGAATTGGTGGAATCATCACAAAGACACAATTCTTCGAGTTCTACCGATGTACTCCATGGAAACAATGTGAACGACGGAGAAAACAAATTAATTGATTTGAATTCAATATCTAGATTTTTAGATGACTTTATATGAATATGATTGGAGCAACATGAATTTTGAGGAGCAACATGGGTTTTCAGGTGCCTTTTGATCTTGTAGTGGATTTTTGCGAGCAGCATGATTTTTCAGGTGATTTTTGATCCTTGGAGCATGATTTTTCAGAAGATTTTATGTATTCTGTTATTTTAATTATCTAATTTGTGAAGTGTAATTAGAATTTTGTAGTAGATCTTGCAAAAATTAGATTAAAAATCTTTAAAAAAAATAGAATTGTTGTGATTTGGTATTTTATTTTTACTTTTTGATGTTTTTATAATTTTTTAAGTTGTATTGCCATGAATTGTAGATTAATGTGAAATGTTGTTTTAAATTTTTTTTACAAAATTTGCTATCGTCAAATTCTGTGAATTGGAATTTGTAAAAAAAAAAACTTTAAAAATCTGCTCTGGTCAAGATTGGAATTTAAAAAAATCTATTTTTTAAAATGTTATGGAATTGGAATTCGTAAACAAAAAAAATTATTAAATCTTCTATTTTAAACAAATTGTCATCATGTAAAACAAAGTTAATGGAATGAGTATTATTTAAATTTGATAAAAATGATAGGAATGGTATAATTGTTCATTTAAGTAAAATTGTTGTTGATGGATAAAATAAGTTGTGTACAAATCACCTCCCTTTTTCAAAACCTACTAATTTATAATTACTTATTTGGTAACTCCAGAACAAGAATCGTGACTACGGTGTGCTGATCCTTTTTGTGTTGGTTCTTTTGGTTTCGATTTATACGGGTTTGATAAACAAATTAAAGGGTTGTGTTTTGATGATTTAAGCGGTTTATCCATCAACCATTCAAACTTGTTTAATTTTATTTTTGAAAGTCGGCTGGTGGCTGGTGGAAGGATATGATATTGAGCCCACCTGTTTTGGCGTTGGTCCATGTAGATGTAGGCACAAGTTTGTTGTTTTGGGATTCAAGCCATTAAAAATATTAGTTGATTACTTGATGTACGAGGCCTTAAAAATATTTTTATGGATTTTTTCATTATTTTTTTTCCCAGCCTAACACGTACCATACGTGAATTCCTCCATATACCACAATCGACATACTTGGTTGTCACTTCACTGCCTACCAGAGTCCAAACAAGGAACTGTGAGAATGTTGAAACGTTGCTCGAATCACGATCCGCGAATGCGCTTCAACATGAATGTCCATGCATACAATCTGATGTTACTGGTACTCTCCTTTTAATTAATTTTATTCTTTACACCTTTTGATGTTCTCATTGCTACCTATTCTTGATAAGAATTCGATATGTCGATATGCAGCACTAAAACCTTGAAACTAATTTTTATAAAAAATGTGGAAGATCGATTCCTTCATCTGATCTGTTATTGTCGTATTTCCTTTTCCTGAATCACATGTTATGCTAATTTCTTAGTTTATTAATTACTTCCTGTTGATGAAACCCTAACATCATTTGAAATAAAACGTTTTAGGGATAGTCAATATTAATTTGCGTATCACTGTAGTTTTTTGAAAAGCGGAGTTAATCATCTTTCATTCGCATGCCAAGGTTATTGCTTGGTTAAAAACAATGCCGGACATCTGTCTAAGGCGTATCTGTTTAAAGGGCACTGGTAAAGAATATCTGTAAGCTATATATGTGAAAATCATCTTGTCAATAACAGCTTTCGATGACGTTTTTAGGATCTTATTCCACTAAGTAGTTTTACTTGTATACTTTAATTAGAACTTTAGAAAAACATTTAGGGGCCGTTTGGCTCACGTAATGGATTTTGAAGGAATTGGAATTGTTCATGGTGTATTTTGAAATTTGGATTACATAAACAATGAACAAACATGTGTTTAAATTCCATCAAAATGTATGATTGAAGGAATCTATCATTCCTAGTTATCTGTAAATGAATCAAGATACGCCATTACACAACTCAACAAATCAACTAATATTTGGTATAAATTAAATTCCAATTCTTTTAAATTCCATTTCACCAGCCAAGCCCCCGTTTAGATTTTATTCTAAAGTATTTTGTTATAGGTCTAGAATCATATACAATAATACAAGTGTGTGGAAATTTTATTGTACACAAAAGGAACATGCTTTGAGTCAATTTTACGTAATATTGAAGTTGATTGAAAGTACATTTATTTTCTTTACATGCAAATTGCCCTAGAAACAGGGGTGGATCCAGAAATTTTGGTTATCGGTGTCACTTTTCAGAGTAAATTTAATATTTAAATTTTTTCTAAGATGAATCGGGTCAACGAAATGGATTGCCAACACAAATTTAACAAATAACAAGATTTTTAGGGTTTTTTTTAAGGTTTTGGCTGATTATTTGCTTCTTCTATCTTCTTCTTTTAAAATTCTATTGGGTTTTTTTTTTCTTTTAAAATTTTATGATTAAAACTCAGTAATATTTCAATAAATTTGGGTAATAAAAACAACAAAATATAAAATATATGTATATAATAATTTTATATATTTTTCGTAGGTGTCACTCAAAAAAAAAATCTTAGGTGTCACTTAAATTTTGATACATACGTAACTCAGTATTTTGAAAATCTATCGGTGTCAAGTGACACCCATGAAATTATATTGGATCCGCCCCTGCCTAGAAAAGTAATAATTCCTTCTAACTTGCCACACATTCTCTGTGATGTATGTGTTTATAAAGAAGGGAAAAATAACTATATTTTTATTCTAATACTTGTTCTAATATACAGAGACTACAAAGCACACTATATATAAACTGATATTGGAATCTCTCACAGCTTAAATTTAGGAACTAAAATCTCCCTAATTACAGAAATATAGAACAGATTATTTACTATCCTTATTTAGAATCCAAAATCCCTGGAGATTGGATCAATGATTTCTCCATGATTTTCTACACTCCCCCTCAAGCTAAGAATGGATGTCCACCATGCTTAGCTTGCTCTTCAAGCCCTCAAATTTTCCCAATGGAAGAGCCTTTGTTAATATATCAGCAATTTGAAGTTTCGTTGGAACAAATTCCAAATGCAGTTTATTTTCTTCAATGTTTTCTTTGATGAAGTGCTGGTCTATCTCTACATGTTTGGTTCGGTCATGGTGTACCGGATTCTTTGCTATATCTATAGCAGCTTTGTTGTCACACATGAGAATATCGGGTGTTTATTCTCAACCTTTAATTCTGACAACATTCTTCTTAACCAAATTCCTTCACATATCCCATGACTCATGGCTCGAAACTCCGCTTCAGCACTGCTTCGAGCTACTACAGTCTGTTTTTTACTTCTCCAAGTAACTAGATTTCCCCATATAAAAGTGCAATACCCTGTAGTCGATCTTCCATCTGTTGGGCTACCTCCCCAATCAGCATCAGTGTAAATAATGGTGGTTCTATCGGTTGCTTTTCCAAAGAACAATCCTTTGCCTGGATTTTTCTTCAAGTATCGCAGAATTCTGAGTACTGCTTCAAGATGGTTCTCAGTTGGATTGCTCATATACCTGCTGACCATCCCAACAGCAAATCCGATGTCTGGTCGAGTGTGAGCAAGATAAATCAGCTTTCCCACAAGTCTTTGGTACCTTCCAATGTCCGTTGGAGCCCCGTCTTTTCCCATTAAGGATTTGAAACTTGGATCCATCGGGGTGTCAGCTGGTTTGCATCCAAGCATCCCGGTCTCATTTAAGAGATCAAGAGTATATTTTCGTTGTGACACGGAGATGCCCTTGTGAGACCGTGCAATCTCCATTCCAAGGAAATATTTAAGTTGCCCCAAGTCTTTGGTTTCAAACTCTTTTCCAAGGACTCCTTTTAACTTTGTGATCTCGTCCATGTCATCACCAGTGATGATAATGTCGTCCACATAAACTATCATGATTGCCCTTTTTCCATCAGCCGAACACTTGATGAAGAGGGTGTGATCAGATTGACATTGAGTGAAGTTAAGTTGCTTTACAACCTTAGTAAGACGTTCAAACCATGCCCGTGGAGACTGCTTTAATCCATAAAGTGACTTTTGAAGTTTGCAGACTTTGCCGAAGTTCTGTGGTGTCTCGAGGCCTGGAGGAACATCCATGTACACATCTTCCTCAAGTGTGCCATTCAAGAATGCATTTTTGATATCCAACTGGTACAATGGCCAATCTAGATTTGCTGCTAATGATAAGAGAACTCGTATGGAATTGAGTTTTGCAACAGGAGCGAATGTCTCCGAGTAGTCAATTCCATAGGATTGGGTAAAGCCCTTGGCGACCAATCGTGCCTTATATCGATTCACAGTCCCATCAGAATTATACTTGATCAAGAAAACCCACTTACATCCCACTGTTTGCTTCCCTGGAGGCAGATTAGTAAAATACCAGGTTTGATTCTTTTCTAAAGCTTGAACTTCTTCAATCACAGCTTGGTTCCATTTGTTTTGACTACGAGCTTCATGAATTGTTGTGGGAATCTGTTCTCTTGACAAGTTAGACACAAAAGCTCGATATTGCGTTGATAATTTTTCGTAAGAGATAAAATTACCAATCGGATGTTGAGTGCAAGATCGTTTTCCTTTTCGCAGTGCAATAGGTTGGTCATAATCAACATTAACTTCGTTTGAGACACTAGGAGATGGAGAAGTGTTGTTACCTGTATGTTCAGACGTTGGTTGCGAGGCAAGGTCCGATTCTTGGCAGTGGTTTGATGAGTTGTCGTTCCCTGTCTCCTTCACACATTTACTCCTCCTATTATAGACCACATATTCCTGGACTTTTTCAGGTTCATTTTCCTTAAGAGAGTTGGTTTGGGAGCATGGAAATGGCTGATCTGAAGCAGTTGTAGGACTTGCCACGGACTTGTTTGGGGTTATTATCGGACTTGGGACAGATTGGGTATTAGAGATTGGTTGAGAGACAGACTGGGTTGATGGTGTGATGGACGGTGAAGGAAAATCTAGAGTTGGTATGAAACTAGATTGAGAGGGAAACCGATCCAGATCTGGGTATGTCAAGAACTCGTATTCCTCATGAGAATCCTCCCCCTGAATACTAGTTCTAGGGTAGAATGATTGATTCTCAAAAAAGGTGACATCCATGGAGTTGTATGTCCGATGAGTGGTCGGAGAATAACACTTATAACCATGTTGATTTGAAGAATAACCAATAAGATGCATTTGATTGAACGAGGTTCTAATTTACTGCGATTGGGCTGGACGTTATGAACAAATGATGTACAACCGAATACTTTTGGCGATAGATTGGATATGGTTCGGACATGCGGATAAGTAGTAAGGAGAGACAAGTGAGGAGTTGAAAATTTAAGCACTCGTGATGGCATTCTGTTAATTAGATAGGCTGCTGTCAAGACAGCCTCACCCCAAAAATGTTTAGGTACGTGAGTTGAGAAAAGAAGGGACCGAGCGACTTCTAAGAGGTGTCGATTTTTCCGTTCGGCTATGCCATTCTGTTGTGGGGTATTAACACAAGAGCTTAAGTGAATTATTCCTCGATCCTCCAAGTATTTTCCTAATTCTTTTTGGAAATACTCTTTAGCATTGTCTGTTTTCAGGACTTGGACTTTGGCTTGAAATTGGGTTTGAACCATGGCTAGGAATTTTTTGAATATTTGACCAACCTCAGACTTTTCCTTCATTAGATATATCCAGGTGACTCTAGTATGGTCATCGATAAAGCTCACAAACCATCTAGATCCAGAAATATTTTTGACTCGAGAAGGTCCCCATATATCGCTATGAATAAGATAAAATGGATGAGATGATTTGTATGGTAGAGGTGAATATGAGTGACGAACATGTTTTGAGAGTTGACACTCTTCACATTGGAGAGACTTAAAATCTTCATTGAATAATTCAGGAAATAATTTTCTCAAATACACGAAATTTGGGTGGCCTAATCTACGGTGCCACAACATTATTTCTGAGATTTGGTTTGAAGCAACAAATGAAAAAGGCTCGGCATTGTCTATTGAATCTGCATGAAGGAGATAGAGTCCACTGCTCATCTTAGCACTGCCAATCGTCTTCCCTGTGCTCGAAACTTGAAACGTGCACACATCAGGGGTAAACTTAGTGAAACATTTGAGATCTTTTGTGAGTTTGCTGATTGACAACAGATTGTAATTTAGATTAGGAACAAAGAGAACAGAATGTAGAGTTATTTGTGTAGAAAGAATGACGGAGCCTATGCCAGATACAGAGGATTTTGTGCCATCGGCTATGCGAACAGCAGCACCATCCTTTTTAGAAGTAAACTCAGAGAACAAACTAGCATCGCCAGTCATGTGATCTGACGCGCCTGAGTCAACAATCCACGTACCTTTGCCATTGAAAGTAGCATTAAAGGCGTTTGGAAAACTACCTTTTTGTGCCATTGTTGCTGTAACCTGACCTCCAGAATTCAAAGCACTAGTGATTGTGTTTTGAAGAAGTTGTTGAAGAACTTCAAGTTGTTCCTTGTTAAATGGGGTTGTTGGTTCTTGAGTTTCGGCAACATTAGCACTGCTTGAATTTGAGGATGAATGCGGATTTGGCTTTCGGTCAACAGGTTTTCCGTGAATTTTCCAGCAGGTTTCTGTGGTGTGCCCAGGGCGTTTGCAGTGGTCGCACCATGGTCTTCCATTGCGACGCTGAAAACTTCCAGATCCATATACAGACCTAGGCTGAGAGTTTGGTTGTTGGTGCCCTCCATGATTTATCTTTGCTGCAAGTGCAGAACCTTCTCCAGTGGGAGCAGATTCTATGCCTCCCAGCATAACTTTCCGACGGCTTTCTTCTCGACGAACCTCTGAGAAGACCTCTCGGACACTCGGCAGTGGCTTTCTACTAAGGATTCTGCCTCGCACTTCATCAAGATCATGATTTAGCCCAAGAAGAAACTTATAGATCCTTTCAGTTTCGAGAATCTGGCGATAAAGGTGACCATCTGTTGGGCAGCTCCACTTTGTGTCGTCAAAAACATCTAGTTGTTGCCAATATCGAGTAAGAGTAGTGAAATACGATGTTACAGATAGATCTCCTTGTCGAAGATCATGAAGAATTCCTTTGATCTCAAAGATGATTGAGGTGTTGTCCTTGTTGGAGAAGGTCTCGTGAGCAGCATCCCAGATCTCTTTTGTCGTCTTGTAGTACATAAAATTTTCGCTTGTCTCACTCGTCATGGAGTTGAGAAGCCATGACATGACCATATTGTTTTCCACCTTCCATGTCTTGAATGATGGGCTGCCTTCATCAGGTTGAATTGCAGTTCCAGTAAAATATTCTTCTTTTCCCTTCCCGCAGATGTAGATCATTACTGAATGAGACCACTGATTAAAATTCTGGTCGTTAAGTTTATGGCCAGTGATGTGGAGGATTGAGGAGTCTACTAGATTTGGGGATGGAGACATGAGAGGTGAGGTCTGGCTATCTTGTGACGCAGTAGTGCTAGCGTTAGTGGTACTAACCAAACCAACAGCAGATTGAGGGAACTTGGCCATGTTTGAAGATATTTTGGAGAATTGATCGTTATGCTCTGATACCATAAAGAAGGGAAAAATAACTATATTTTTATTCTAATACTTGTTCTAATATACAGAGACTACAAAGCACACTATATATAAACTGATATTGGAATCTCTCACAGCTTAAATTTAGGAACTAAAATCTCCCTAATTACAGAAATATAGAACAGATTATTTACTATCCTTATTTAGAATCCAAAATCCCTGGAGATTGGATCAATGATTTCTCCATGATTTTCTACAGTTTATAAATTCCCATGTATTAGAAATTACAAGGACTTGACATTAATTCTCTCCTAATCATCCACCTGCCCATCTAATTACATGGCTTTCATCGATGCTGAAGACTTGCGTCTTAGTTCAGAACTGTATGAAGCAGCGACGTATGGAGATGAGGCTAGAGTTATTGAAATATGTGCAAGCATTCCCAAGGGTCCATTGTTTACACCTACGATATTTGCAGAGACCGTTCTTATATTGGTTACTAACCTCAAGAAAAATGATCTAGCATTAGAGCTCCTTGATATGGTGCCTATGAGCGATTCTCACAAACTCACTTGGCAAGATAGTGGTGGGCATACCATCCTCCATGAGGCTGCCACTAACAATAAGACCCTCGAGGCTGCAGCGGAGATGCTACGCAGAGCGCCTATGTTGCTCGGCATGACCAACAGACTCGGAGAGACTGCTTTATTCACTGCAGCTTTACATGGCAAGGCCAAAATCTTTAAGCTACTTCATGATGAAGTCTGTAGAACAAATCAGGGACCAGATCTTAAAACCTTTCTTCAAAGGGATGATAAATCTACCATACTCCACAGCGCAATTCTTAGTAGAAACTACTGTAGGTATTTGTGTGGAGAGTCAGAGAGACACAAGCTGGTTTCATTGTGTTTTTTTATGATAAATATTATTAACATACGTTAAACTGCTTGTATATGCAACATGCTTTCACATTCATGACTTTTAATCTATACAACAGTCTTTTATTTACCATTTAATGTAACAAACTTACCATTCTTTTAAGTTTACCAATTCATGCAACCGTTTTACATGTTGTCTGGGTTGAACAAAAAATGGTAAGTTTGTTACATTAAATGGGAAAAAGACGTATGTTGTATAGATCAGTAAAAAAGTAAAAGTAAGTTGCAATTTCTTGTACTTAGACCTACTTTTTATTTCATATGTATGTTTTTCAGGCCTGGCTCATGAGATAGCGGTCAAGCACAGCCATTTAATTCATGAGAAGGATGGAGATGAGATGACACCTCTTCAACTTCTTTCGTGCAGTGCACCTGTATTCGGCCCTAAGAGCTTTTACTTGCGCGTGATATATAAGTGTACGATGATATACTAGTTACTCCTTTACTAGGACTACAGATTAATTGTCCCTGATAAGTGTAGATTTAGTTTTTGAAATTCAATATGGCTTAATTACCAAAAAAAACCTAAGGATAATAAGTTATTCACCAATTTAACAATGTTGTCCAATGACTTTAGTCAGTTTGACATTTTTAGCAAAATGGCTATAGCAATACCATTCTTTTTGGGGGATAAACTTAACCTTCCTATATTGGTGTACCCCCTCGGGGAAAGGGTTGTTGCACTAGAGTTTAGAATTTAATGTACATTGTACCAGATTTTGTTCTGGAGATTCTTCTTTATAAAATCAATGATAGGATTAGGCAATTCCTAGAACAGTGGATCCTTTAATTGATTATAAATTTACAACATAGACCAATAAAAAATTAATCATTGATTTTGAAAAGACGATGCCTGGAAGAAAAATTAATGAAAGCATTTACATTTTGATGCATTTAACCTTTTCTGGTTATTTAGCGATAAAATACTCATCATTTATGCAACTTTTCATGTTAGTCATTGGTGTAGATTTTGAAGATACGAGCAGAAGGTTGTCATGGTTAAGAAGGATAAAGAAAGAAAAGCATAGATGTGAATGGGCAATGAAACTTGTGAAACTGTTGGTAAAAGCTGACTTGTCATGGGAAATGACTGAAAATTGGATAAAGAAGTGTAGATCCACAGTTCACTTGTACAGAAAAAGTATGCCCGTAGTTGAGCGTGAACAAACAATGGCAGATGCCCATAAGCCCGACACTCCACTGTTATTAGCAACCGTACATGGCTGTACAGAGATTGTTGAGGAAATTCTCAAAGTGTATCCTCAGGCAATAGACCATATTGATCAAGAAGGGCGTAACATTTTAAGTTTGGCTATATTGTATCGACGCATTGAAATCATGGACCTCTTGGACGATATGCGTATTCCAAAAATGAGAGTGACTTGAAACATTGACAACTATGGAAACACGTTGCTGCATTTAGTGGGTGAAAAAGTAGACGATTTGACGGAAGACATAAAAGGTCCGGCTCTAGTACTGCAAGAGGATGCACTTCTGTTTAAGGTAACTCGGTCTTTCTAATGCCTATTCATCACATCTTTTGTGCTAAATTGAACCCAAGATGTTTCAGAATTCAGATGCACCAAAGTGTAACCTAATTTCAGTCCATTCTTATTTGGTTAAATGAGTAAAATAACAACCTAGTTTCAAATTTTTTATATTATGGTATATACACATACACTTTATCTCTTACCATTCATAGCCTGATAGCCGTATGCTTTCACACTTATACCGTTTTTTTGCAATGTAGTCTCATCTTTCTACCATTTATAGCAATTTAATTTTTAAATTAAATTGATAAAATAACAAGTTACTTTCACCTCTTTAGTTTTTACACTAAAAAATAAGGGCTTTTTTTTACAGTTTTAAGTTACTCATTACTATATGTGTGAATATTTATGAAGAATGTTGTTATGAACAGTAAAAATAAAGTATAATCATCAAAATAGAGATAGAAAGTACGTTTTGTTATGGTGCAATCTACGCTACGACAAGTGCTCAGTCTTTAAATTGACAGACATTTGCATGTCGATTTGTGCAGAGAGTGAAAGAGTTATGTAGCACCTTTGATGCCATGAGATTGAAATCCAAAGAACTGCAGAAAAAGTGTTCTCTGAGAACAATCATAAACTTCGCTCAGAGGCGAAGGAATGGATGAGTGAGAATGCGAAAAACTGCTCCATTGTTGCTGTGCTGATTGCCACTGTCGCATTTGCTGCAGCTTACACTGTACCAGGTGGTCCAGATTCAAAAACTGGTCAACCGGTCCTCAAGAACAAACCCCTTTTTCTCATCTTTACGATAGCGGATGCAATTTCACTCTCCTCAAGTTTGACATCAGTTATCATATTTCTCAACATTGTCACGTCGTCCTTTCATTTTAAGGATTTCGAAAGAAATCTTTTTCAGAAGTTATACATAGGGCTCACATTGCTTATCGGGTCCGTGGCAATGATGATGGTGGCATTTGCAGCAACGCTAATTTTAACCATCAGTAGCGGAAGAAATGGACGGACATCACTTTGTACACTGTTTCATTCTTCCCGGTGCTTATTTTCATGTCCACATATATCCGATTCTACAAGCAACTCATCGTGGCTGTTTACCGGGCATTCAAACAGATGTTGGAATCAACACTCTCCCATTACCATACGGCTCCCGACACTACAAGAAAGAAGCCTTTTAGTGACTAAAAAAAGTGTCAGTAAATGTCCATGTTCAGTCACTAAATCCACCTAGACATTTTCCTTCTAAAAATAAATTAGTCACTAAGGACACCATCACTAAAAGTCTTTGGTGACACATTCTTTCAGTCAGTAAAGACCATTAACTTTAGTGACTAACATATTTAGTAGGTATAGGGTGCTTTATAAAATGTTTGAATTCATCCTTTTTTACTTACACAATTCTTTAGTCAGTAAAGGTTGTGCTTTGGGTTGGTTAAAATGAACTTTTTGTGACTAAACCTTTCAGTCACTAAATACTAAATTATAATTAATATTATTATATTATATTATATTATATTATATTATATTATATTATATTTATTAATTAGAGTATATACTAAAAGCAATTAAAATTACATAGCATATACCAAAAAAAGAAGCAATTTCATTTCTTGAACCATATTGATTTAATTGAAAAGTTCAATATTTGTAATACATAGTTGCAAAGTTCTAACTATAAAACTAGATACTAATAAATGAAAATCTTCGACAATCAAATCATTCTTGATGTTAAAACCCTTGCAATTTTCTTAAAAAGCTTCAGAGAAAGTATCATCAACCTGAAACAAGGAAAAACTTTGTTAAATAAAAGCATAAAAAAGTCATAATCACAATAAGTATCATCACTTTAGTATGTTTCTGTGCAGGGAATTTCAAAAAAGTATCTGCACAAGTAAAGAAGTATTCTGTCTGTTTTGGATTGCTTGTACCTGAGGATTAAAAACATCACAAAAGAGTTAATTGTAAGCATTACAACTTAATACATTATAGCTTATTTTGGTCCACACAATTTACTTGGATCAAAACCAGCAGTGATGAAAAAAGAGTAGAAACCAAACTTGCATCTTTCCAGAATTCCGAAATAGTGAAGTTAACATTACTTTTGTCGCATAGAGACGATGAATGATTGAGACAGTAAACATTTTCATCAGCTTGATCAAACTTGATGAAAGCAAAATCCTCTCTTTTCTCCAAGAGATACTAAACAAATTTTCTATAAGCATTGCTGATTAAGTGTCAGAAACTTAATTCGGCATCAGTTCCCTCACAACAAAAGAATTTTGAGTCCGTAACATCAAATTAAGTAACGAACTGATTGATGAACATCAGTATATGTGAATTTTGATCCAACAGATTTAGGAAAAATTTTGCAGTATCAAATAAACATGCTGTTATTGAACTCTACGAACTGATTGAGAGGGGCAAAAGTGCACTCTAGGAACCATAAAACTAACAATTTGATGCAATAATTCAGAAAGTGAACGTACTAAACTATCCTTCTGATCGATGGATTCTAATCGTTAAAACTAATCCATGTCAAAAAGGAAAAATCATTGGCTTGAAACGTGTTGTAGGGGTTCCTTCACCTGCTCGGAAGCAATCCTTTTGAAACAACACTTGTTTAGGAAAAAAAAACTCTAGATTTTTCGTTTCTCATATTGCGTAAAGAGGAAGTCTAAAACTAAACAAGAGAAACCAGAATCATATTGAAACTGATCGGATTAGATCTACCGATTCTAATGTCATTCCTCCTCACTAATCCAATCTTCTTCTCTGAGGCAATAAAGTACTAAATAGCTTTAAAATGCACCAAAACTTATTCAAATCACAAATTATGTTCCAGATATAATAGACCCATATTGTAATCACCACGTATAACAAGTTTTTACTGATGTTAGAAGGAACATAAGTAATATCGAGCAATATTTTGCATTGAACATAAACTGAATAATTAATCAAGGAATGTTTCCCTAAAATAGAAATAGACAGAATGTAGTTATACAAAAAAAGGAAAATATGACTTCCAATGGCTATATGCTTTTGTGTTTATACATATTTAAGCTATGTGTTTTCTTCTTTTTTTTTTCTTGCATATATTCAAACTTATAGAAGTGTTCCAATCATACAACAAAAGTGCATAAAATAAACGTGTACAAAACACAAAAGAGGCATCATTGTTTGGTAAAAGACAAGATAGGTATAGCCTGTGGCTACTTATCTTAACTCCAAGGTCTGAATAATGATCATAAAATAGGCAAAAAAATTATGCAAATTCCAACTAAAAACTAGCATAAAGAAGCTTAGAAACAAGACGACAAATGAAACTAAAAGCAATCAGGCAAATATAGTGTATATATAGTATATAATATGAAATGATACCGGTGGTAGTGTCAGTTGCCTCAGCTTCAGAAACAGAACATTTTATGAAACTGTGAGGTGGGTTTCTTGTTGAATGCGAAAAAGATGGAGACTTGATGGTGGAAAAGGAATAAGAAGATGGAGTGCGAGCTAGAGGGAGTTGGGTTCTGAGGAAAGGTGAAGAAAAAGAGGAGTTTCTGTGATAATTAGGGTTAAGTGTGGGAGTGACATAATTATGAATTCCAACGGCCATCTCCATTGCAAAACTTACTCAATCTCAGTTCACAGTTTATGAACCGAGAAAGAGGGATTGGATGATGATAGCAAAATCAAAATGGGATGATGTAATGTAATCGGCAATTGGAATTGAGAGGTGGTTATTGTGTTTTGTGAATTTAACGATTTGGAGAAAATAAGATAAAACGTATGGCTCTGTATCCCTCTCTCCTCGTGTCACAATGTCGAGCCAGTGGAGTTTTAACTGGGTTTGGTGTAGTTGGGCATGGTATTCTACCACTCATATTATTTGATTACCAACCATGGTATTCTACCACTCATGCAAGTCTTAGGTCGACATCAAGCTGATGACTGCCGCATTAGATTTTCAAAATTACAAAATAAGCAAACAAACAAAAAATGACTATTGCTCATCGCTAACAAAGTAACTAACCATTAATCTGAAATACATAAATGTACCAGAAACACACGCGCACACACATAGATTGAAACTCCACTATAACAGAAATACATAAGTTGGTTTTGGATCATTAGGGAAATATTCAAATATGACAGGGGTTATGTTACCTGTAACGAGTATGTTTCCTCTCAAAGATGGAGGCTTGATTTATGTTTCCCCTATAACAGACCCTTAAAGCTTTCCTCTATTTCTTGATGCTGTTACAAAATTCATCAAAGTAAGTTGTTAAAACATTATATTGGGTTACACTAACAACTATTAACAGAATTCTACATATACCGCAATTGCGAGTATAGACGCTGCATGAATCATTCGCAACCTGAATCATTTAGACAATTAAAGATGTTATATAATTATACATTTAAACATCAACAAAGAAACTTTTGTTATAAGAGATTACCTCCGTGTTTAGACCATCAAAGTTCTCATTTCTTACGTGACCAGCTTTCATCATTGTCATTATACGAGCCATATCCTCTTCCATATTCTTGATTTTCCCTTCAACTATTAATTGTGTCTATCATCATTTTGAGAGTTTAATATAGAGACTAAAAAAAACAAAACTCAAAGACTTTAAATGGTCTCTGTTTCATTGTGTTCTGCAGTCCCAGAATGAAGCCAAGAAAGGTCCTTAACCTTTGGCCTAAATTTTTAAATACTTTTATAATGATTGCATGATCATGTATGTAAGTGTGTTGTTGTTCATTTAAATTGCAACAAATGCCTCTTAAATTAATTTTGTTAAGTGCCATATATATATATATATATATATATATATATATATATATATGTATAGAATATGGTTCGTGTGAGTACCTTAAAAATGCAGAGTACCGTGAGTACCTGTGAACACACGGGTTTAAGATGTGAACATGCTCCGAAAAAAAGTTTTTTTTTTTAAATTTTTTTTCATATTCATTTAGATACAAATAATATAAGCATATTTGTAAAAGAATTACACACATTCACACTTCGTAGCCTCTTAAAAGTCATGTGAACGTTGAAAAATTCATGTGAACATGCTTAGCTGTGAACATACGTTCACAACAATGCAGTTCATGTGAACTTGCACGTTTCACATAGTTATAGTGTGTATTTATGTGTGATTTTTTGCAAGTAGTCTTATATTATTAATTTAAACATGATTATGAAAAAAAAATTCAAAAAAAATAATTTTAAGCGAGGTACCTCCGGTACTCCGCAAAACTAGTGGTACTCATTTGAGCCCAAATCTATATATATATATATATATATATATATATATATATATATATATATATATATATATATATATATATATATATATATATATATATATATATATATATATATATATATATATATATATATATATGTTGAGATAGATCCGAGATTCAAAAAGAATGGGAATCTCGGATGTGGAACAATCTGACAGAAACAGTTCAGCAGCACACACATACACAAACTCGGATGTATGTAGATGTTAAAAAAAAAAAAAACAGAACCCACAGCACCTAATAAATTAAATAAGACAAGTCTTTCATGTGTATTTGTGTGTGGAGCATACATACATATATACACAAACAGTAACAGCATTTCCTTTAAAATTCGTACACATACATAGCTTATGGGACTGAAAAAAGCATACAAATTTAAAAAAACAGAACCCACAGTCCATAGCTTACAAACAGTAACAGAAACAGCATTTCCTTTCTTTAATTTAAGCTTTAATCTCAAATAAAAGTGTGTGATATGTGAGCCAAAAACCATCCCAACAGCCCTTAATTGGAAAGCAAAACAGGAATGTATGCATATAAGTGTGTGCTGTGAATTTTAAAACAGAAACTAAGGTTTCGGTAATCCATTTTCATACCGAAACAAAAATCAGAAACAGTCTAGGATGTATACATGTGTGTATGTCCAGCAGTATAGTACATATATAAATTCATGTGTGCTGCGTACTTTACAGAAACAATTTATAGCAACCTTTTGACTTTTTTTTTCTTTGCACAAATTAAGGATGTGTGTGCAGTGTGTGTGTGTGCAGAGCTTCATATATGTGTCTTCCGTTTTAACAAATCCTAATGAACGAGTTCACAACAAACATCAATGAACATCAATCGAACGGTAAACAACAATAAAGCGAGAAAATCGAACCTGATATAGAAATCGCAAACTTAGGGCTCGGAATTAGAAACATTATTCAATATGTTACAATTAACAAACCAACCAGTACGCACAAAAAAGAGGGTAAAGAGAGATTGTTATGAATCTATTAGAAACCAACAATAATATCTCTCGTTGTATCGATTTTTTGGGTAAAATCAGAAACAGTACGCATAAAAAAGAGACCGAACAAAGCGATTGTTATGAACAATCGATTGACAACAGAGAGAACTTTTACCTGAGCAGATCGATTTCATTAATTTTAGGGCTTGATCAGCGAAGTGGTGTAGGTCTAGAGCAAGGCCGGAGCGGAGGCGCAGGAGGAAGCAGAGGCATAGTCGCAGGGGCGGCCAGAGGCGGAGGCGCAGAGGAGGCTGGAGGCGGAGGCGGAGGCGCAGGGGCGGCAAACTGGAGTGACGAAGAGGCTGGGTCGTTTCCTGAGAGAATAAGGTGGTGTTTGGTTTGAAGGATTTAAACAACCCATTTAAGATTTGGATTTAGAAATCCTTCATTGTCATTTTTGGATACAATATTAAAAGATAGGATTTAGCTCATTTAGGATTTTAAATTCACCACTTCTCCACATTTCATAATCCATCCATACCCCTAAACATTTCAAAATCCTATCATTTCAAAATCCATCATTTTAAATTCATTCAATCCAAACACCACTTAAGAGGTTAGGTTTTTTTTTTTTCTTTTTTCAGAGAATCACCTGCTAATAATTTTAGTCAGAATAGGTTTTAAAAACACATTTAGTGACTAAAAATATATAAGTCAGTAAAGCTTTCAGTCAGAAAATGGCTTTTTCCTTGTAGTGCGAACCTAATGTTTGGCATTACAATCGTAATACTCGACCACGAAGCAGCAGGCGTCGTGTGCTTGTTTAAGTCAGTAACCTCTCTGAGAATAATTTTCCGATAATTGAAGGCATTCCTTCAAGTATTATCATAGTTTGAAGGTGTATGATAAACATATTTTGTTCTAAATATAGACCGTTTGCAAGGTCAGGTTGCGGGCTATGGCTTCGGCTTAATGAATCAGAAGTTGGATGCTAGAAACCTTTGTCCTCCAAGTCTGGCTTATAATTGAATGAATACCAAATTTGTTGTATCTTTGTTACTGAATGTTATTTTTAAAATGATAATTTTAGTCGTAAAACCATAATAATTGGACAAATTATAAATTTTGTTGATGTGGTTTACAAAATGTTATGGATCGAATTCTTTACCTTTAAAAATTATACTAACATTTTTGTGGTTATAAGTTTCGTTCTTTGACCATTTAAATTGATCATTTTACCATTAGTTGCTTAATAGTTATTATTAATGTTGTATTTAGTACTAAGGAATAAGAATAATCTAAAAAATTAAAAATACCAGTAACAATATTTATAAAAACATAAGAATAATTATATCACTAATTAAAAACTATAAAACGTTTGGAGTTTTTATTTTTTGAATTTTATAAAAAAAAATGAGCATATTCAAAAAACATTAACGAAATTTTGGCTTTCTTAAAATTTTTTAACTTGTATAACTTTTTAACATTTCAGTAAATATTTAAAAGCATTTTTATAGTTTTAGCGTTTTGAAAAAATGTTTTAAACTTAAACATTTTTTAAAATTTAAAGTTTATAAACTATTTGAAAATATTAAGTAAATTTTTTTCAACGTTTTCTGAAGAAGTTCTAAAAAATTATCAAATGTTTTTGAAAAATTTAAATTTTATTTATCGTTCACGAAAACATTAAATTTTTTGTACAAAAATTCAAAAAGAATACTAAATGTTAAAAAAGATTATTATAAGTTGGTAAGCTCGTTCAATGGTGTAAAGGCAATGGCATGGTGAGGTTTTTTCATGTCAGAGCGCGAGCCGCATTGTCCGCGAGTGGCATGCAGGCGCACTTCGCGCTTTGCTATCGGACCCCATGCTAATTATTTTGTGAATATAATGACCAAGATGTAAAAAGTAGCAACATACTTTGGGAACAAACAACTGGATATACCCGTTCATTGCTAGAAAATCAAGTGTTTCACTGATTTTTTTAGGTTATACTTGACTGGGTTTCATGAAATTTTCAATAGTCTTTTTCTATATATATGAAGTCTCGATTGGCACAACATATTCTAGAAAAATCCTATTTGAACTTTTCCCTTCAAGGATGCAACTTTTCGCTCCAGTAAGTCGCAAAATACGCGTTGTCTCATATAGCATTTATCCTCTGGTTTTCGTCTTGTTGTCATCTCCATGTGGTAAAGGATACTGCCTATACACCACACATGTGTTGCATCATCCTGGGGATTAGTCTCTGTGAAGCTTGCAGCGTATCGAGAGGCGTAATCCTTGAACGACATGAATACATTTTGTACAGTGAGTCAGTGAACTATTTACTTCTATGATTTCGATTATTTATCTGTTTTGCAGTTTCATTTCCTACTTATTACCCTCTCGTCACGTGCTTGAGTAGGAATACGTTGTGGTTACATATTACCTGATACAAAAGTTAAAAAGAATTAAAGTAACGATGTATTAATCCATGTGTTGTGACAGTATAAAAGTTAGATATTACATTCACATATATCGTAAAATGTTTGAAACATTACTGTTTTGTTTATTGAATACCTTTGGTTAATAAGTTTACCTGAAATGTTAATTATAAATATGTGTTTGTGAATTAGGACTTGTATTTTTAAAATTTTATGATATTCTATAATTAAATATAAAAAAATAATAATCTGTGTATTTTGCTATTTATAATCAGTCACATCTATTTTTTCATGTTTAGACTTTTAATTTATTTTATCAACTACAACCGTAAATTGTAACTTTATAATATTTGTAACAACTAACAAATATTTATATTGTTTATATGATTCACATTGTTATATTGTTTTATCAGTTTTAAAATGTTAATTATAAATATTTGTTTGTGAATTAGGACTTGTATTTTTAAAATTTTATGATATTCTATAATTAAATATAATAAAATAATAATCTGTGTACTTTGCTATTTATAATCAGTCACATCTATTTTTTCATGTTTAGACTTTTAATTTATTTTATCAACTACAATCGTAAATTGTAACTTTATAATATTTGTAACAACTAACAAATATTTATATTGTTTTATCAGTTTTAAAATTGTTTTTTTTATAAAAATCATAACATCTAGTGAGGCTTAGAGTTTTTTTAATTTAAAGTTTTATGTATATACTAAATTTTGGTTTGAAATTTTAAGAAATATGTTTTCTGTTTTTGAAAAATTTAGATTCATAATTATTTTAAAATAATGGTAATTTTATGCGTTTTATTGTTATAATGTTTGTTAAAATAAATTTTAACAATAATTAATTAGAAATAAATATTGAAAAATAATAAGATTTGGATGTAAGGACATGTAAAACATGAAATAAGTTTTATCAAAATATCATAAATTGAAGTGAATAGTGTCATTTAGTTTTACAAGTGATTATATTTTTATATTAATATTTACTGGGTAGATTATCGTAATTAAATTGATTAAAACCAGTAAAATACGTAAATGAATATTCAATACTTCGGCGGCCACTTCAGTACCAGAAAGAGTCCAAACCAGGAACTCCGAAAATGTGGAAAGGTTGCTGGAAATGGAATCGTGATCCGCGAAAGAGATTTAGCATGAACGGCCTTGCAATTTCCAGGTACAAGCTTAAGGTAATCTCCATATAAATTTATTCTTTACACTTTTTTATGTTCTAAAATGCCCTATTCGTAATAAGAATTCGATACGCAGCACTAAAATCTTGTAAATTATTGAGAATCGATTCCTTCAACAATGTGTTTTGCTGATCTGTTATTGTTCTGTTTCGTTAATCCTACTTTATTTGGCATTTTGTGAATCACGTGTAATACTAAATCCTTCCTTTTGATGAAACCCTAACATGATTTGTAATCAGGGGTTGTGATGAGAGTGTGCAAATTGCTCAACGGTACGGGGATCCAAAGTTTTCGGGCCTTTAGTTATTTTATATATCTAATGAACTTGTGATTAGTCTAAATCACATGCACCTCTGTTTTATAAACACATTTTGTGACCATTATTTTAATTATTCATGATCTTTATGACAAATTTCGTAGTTTTACTAGAAATTTAGTGGATACTTAATAAAATTTATAATCATAGGGCCAACTTTTTAATTATAGCACAGGGCATCAAAATTATATAGAATCCATGGGATGACCGTTAGGTGGCGTTTGGTTCGTGGAATGAAATTCAAAGGAATTGGATTCTAAAATTTAGTTGTAATATGTTTGGTGGTGATGGATAAAAGATAATATTTATTGTTGGTGAAGGATGTAGGTTGGAATCTAAGTCATCTATGGGTTGGAATCTAATTCATATATGAGTTGATAGGAATGTCAAAAAATTCCTATAAACAAAGAAATTGATGGCAAATAACTATAATTTAACTCTTTATCTTTGTTATCAGAAATTCAAAACAAGCTATATCTAAATTCCAGTTACTTCGAATTCCATTCTATGAACCAAGCGCTACCTTATTGTAATTAAAAGGTTTTCGAGCAAAATAGGTGACAAAACTCATAATTGCATTATGCTCCATCTTTTGTTACATGTTCGAAACAAATGATGATCATCAGATCTTTTATTTGTACTTTTTTCATTTTGGTCTAATTTTAGGTTGCGTTCGTTTGCTCTTTATCAGACTCTTATTTGATTGGTAATTGTCGCTAAGAGGTAAAACCTCTTACCGTGTTATTATTGAATAATAAGCTAGTGAAACTCTTATCAGACAACACATTTATTATTAAATTTTTTAAGATTTGATGTGGAAATCATCATGCCAATACAACATTTGATGCCTTTTAAGATTTTATCTGCTAAGTAGTTTTTGATTATCTACTTTGAAAAACCTTGGAAAGGCATTTAGTTTCTATTATACATATTTTGTTAGAGGTCTAGAATCATTGTGCTGGAAAATTACGCGTAAAAGAAACATATATTGAGTCCTTACTCGATTATATACTTATAACATAGACCTTTAAATGCCATTTTTGAAAGTATTTTATCTAATATTGAAGGTGACTAAAAGCACGCTCGATTTTCTACATGCAATTTACTCTAGAAATGCTTTGTACCTTGCCATACATCCTATGTAATAAATGGGTTTATAAAATCCTATGGGCCTGATAATTACATGAACTTGACACACTCTCTTCATCTCCCCCTCCCCCTCTCCTCTGTCTCCTCTAAATGGCTCTCACAGAAGCTGAGGACTTGCGGATTAGTTCAGAACTGTATGAAGCTGTGACATATGGGGACGAGGCTAGAGTTGTCGAATTATGTGCAGGCATTCCTAAGGGTCCTTTGTTTACGCCTACAGTATTTGCAGACACTGTTCTCAGTTTGGCTGCTAACCTCAAGAGAAATAACCTAGCATTAGAGCTCCTCGACATGGTGCCTATGAGCGATTCTCACAAACTCACTTGGCAAAATAGTGGCGGGCATACCATCCTCCATGAGACTGGCCTTAACAACAAGACAGTCGAGGCTGCAGCAGAGATGCTACGTAGGGCTCCTATGTTGCTTGGCATGACAAACAGACTCGGTGAGACTGCTTTATTTACTGCAGCTTCACACGGCAAGGCCAAAATCTTCAAGTTACTTCATCATGAAGTTTGTAGAACAACTCAAGGGGCAGATTTGAAAACCTTTCTTCAAAGGGATGATAAATCTACCATACTTCACCGAGCCATTCTTAGTAGAAACTACTGTAAGTGTGTGAGACACTAGCTAGTTGTGATTCTATAATGATCTTTAGGATTAATTGCAAGCAAATGCAACATACCATCACCTTTTTACCAAACTGTGCATTTTACTTTTCTTTAACCATCAAATGTAACGAACTTAGTATTCTTTATGATTTTATGTAAAACTTAACCATTTGATATAACTAACTTTTCTTTTTACCAATTTGCACAACGAGTTACGTGCTGTCCAGGTTAAAATTTACATAAAATGATATAGAAGTGGTAGGTTTGTTACATTAAATAGTAAAAAAAGTATGTTGTGTAGATTGGTAAAAAAGTGAAAGTGTGTTGCAATTTCCTGTACTTAGACCTACTTTTTATTTCATATCTACGTTTTTTCAGGTCTGGCTCACGAGATAGCGGTCAAGCACAGTCATTTAATTCATGAGAAGGATGGAGATGAGTTGACACCTCTTCAACTTCTTTCATGCAGTCCACCGGTATTCGGCCCTAAAAGCTTTTTCAGATGCATGATATACAAGCGTACGATGATACTGCCACTAAATTTTTTCTCCTATAAGTGTATATTTTAGCTTTTGTAATTTTGATATGGCTTAATTATTAAAATAAGTTTCCCAGGTTCTTCACTAATTTAGCAATGTAGTATGATTTTAGTCAATTAGACATTTTTCTTGGATAAATAACGCCTCCTATATAGGCAACTCCCACTTCAGAAAAGGCTGATTTCACTAAACATAGTGTACTTTCTGTGAGTTTTATTATGGGGATCATATTTATAAAATCAATCTATAATGCCAATGTTACAAGTTTATAATCAAATAAAGGACTCACTTACCTATTGAAAACACGTTACAGTTTGGTGCAATCAACCCCTTCTAGTTATTTAGTGATACGACTTATCAAATTTGCTACTTTTTCTTGTTAGTGATTGAAGTCGATTTTGAAGATACGAGCAGAATGCTGCCTTGGTTAAGGAAAATGAAGAAAGAAAAGCATAGATGTGAATGGGCAATGAAGCTTGTCAAGCTGTTGGTAAAAGCTGATTTGTCATGGAGAATGACTGAAAATTGGATTAAGCCGGGTAGATCTACAGTTCACTTATATGGGAAAACTATACCTGTAACCGAACGCGAACAGATGATAACAGATGTTCATAAGCCTGACACTCCATTGTTATTAGCAACCATACATGGTTGTTCAGAGATCGTTGAGGAAATACTCAAAGTGTATCCTCAGGCAATAGAACATATTGATCACCAAGGACGCAACATTTTAAGTTTGGCTGTATTGCATCGTCGCATCGAAATTATTGATCTCTTGGACCATTTGTTTATTCCAATGCTGAGAATCACACGAAACATCGACAACTATGGAAACACGTTGCTGCATTTAGTTGGTGAAAAAGTAGATGGTTTGACAGAAGACATAAAGGGTCCAGCTCTAGTACTGCAAGAGGATGCACTTCTGTTTAAGGTAACTTGATCTTGCTAACACCTATTCATCACATTTATGTTGGATTTTTTTGAGTTAGATTGAATCTAAGTTCTTTCCTATATAAGTTAATTGCACCAAAATGTAACTTACTTTGCGGCAATTTCTATTTGGATTAAATCCATACAAAGCAACCTACTGTCATATGTTTACTGTTTATAGCAACGTATTGTCATGCTTTAGTTTTTTCATTCATAGCATTTAGCCATTTGCTTTGATCAACTTTTAGTTTTGTAGCATCGTATTTTCATCTTTTTACTGCTTTTAAAACTTACTAGATTGAGTGTGTAAAATAACAACATACTTTTACTTTTTTGACATATATTGCAACATCTTCTTTAAAGTTGTAAGTCGCTATATATGTGAATTTTGGTAATATATGTCTCTATAAAGGGTATAAAGTTAAATAGGTTGCTATTTTATGCATTTTAGCCTTAGTATTTTGAGGATCATACTTTTAAAATTATCATTTGAGAGCCTATGCGATAATTTTAATATCAGGCATGGACCTCGTTATCAAATAAGGACACCATTTACCAAATTTCTATTTCTATTTTAGGTAACTGGATCCTTACTTGAGTCGTTTAGTCCCCTTTTTATTATTATAAACTTATACATAAGTTTTAAACATTGATTCGAAAAGTATGATCCCAAAATAGAAATTGACAGGTTGTATAGCTTGAAAGACATTTGTGTGTGGATTGTGCAGAGGGTTAAAGAGTTCTGTAGAACCTTTGACACCATGAGGTTAAACTCCAAAGGGATGACTGCGGAAAAAGTGTTTTTTGAGAACAACAATATGCTTCGCTCGGAGGCAAAGGAATGGATGAGTGAGAATGCAAAAAACTGCTCCATTGTTGCTGTGCTCATAGCCACCGTTGCGTTTGCTGCAGCGTACACTGTGCCAGGAGGTCCAGATTCAAAAACGGGTCATCCGGTTCTCAAAAACAAACCTCTCTTTCTCATCTTTACCATAGCTGATGCGATTTCACTGTCGTCAAGTTTGACATCGGTTATCATATTTCTCAACATTGTCACGTCATCTTTTCGTTTTAAGGATTTCGAAAACAATCTTTTTCAGAAATTATATATCGGGCTTACTCTGTTGATTGTTGCTGTGGCAATGATGATGGTGGCATTTGCAGCAACGCTTATTTTAACAATCAGCAGCGGGAGAAAATGGACGGATATCACTTTGTACTCTGTTTCATTCTTCCCAGTGCTTATTTTCATGTTCACATACGTACGATTTTACAAGCAACTCGTTGGAGCTGTTTTCCGGGCATTTAAGCAGGTGATGGAATCAACACTCTCGCATTACCATAAACCCGAACCTAAGGTTTGGCATTACAAACGTTATTCTCGACATCAATCTCGTGGTTCTCATTCGATTGTTTAAGCTCTCAGATAATTTGTCAGTGAATAAAATTGGGCATAGCATGTTTATTTATGTATTTTGAAGGTGTGTGATGAACAAATATTCTGTTCAAAATGTGAGTAGTTTGCAAATTTATGTAATTGATGATAAACTTTCTGGAATTCTTTTGGAGTGACATATAAATTGTTGAGTGTTGAGGCTCCTCACAAGAAGCAGTACAGTCGTCCATGTTAAAATGGGTAATGAAATGTATAACATTCGTTGCTATATGACGTTTGTATCGAAGTTTGTTGCTTTCTATTTTATATAGAGATAATAATGTCGACCCAATGAGCCAAACGGGCGGGAGGGTCAAAATGATCCGTAGTAAAAAACTAAGATAGAACATAAGTTTTTGAAAAACTGAAATTCTAGAAAATAATGCTTTAAACAAATTTTTTTTGAAAAAAAAAATTCAATTGTATGTTAAATTTTTGTCTTTTGATTATCAACCTGTTTCCTTGAATCTACCGAAATTGTCACCCTTAATTTTATGTGATTTGCACTTTTACTTATTACATTTAGTTTTTATCATAAAGCTTTGTTTTTAAATTGCAAGAACTATGTCTATCTAGTTGTATCAATTTTGATTCGAATCAATACAATCCAAATCCAGTTACATGTTAATCTAACGATCAACTTTAAGATCCAATAGATTAATCTATTTAGTTGGATCAGCCAGTGGATCGATCCATGATCCGTTTGAATCAATCCATTTAATCCATATCCATGATCCGCTGCCGCCCCCACCACCTCCACTGCTGCCATCGCGTTGGTTGCAACCAACACCACTATAGGGTGTTTCCACAGCCTCCACATTGGGGTGGGTTTTATTACTCTAAAAAATATTTAAATATTACTAATTTATATATCTACGTATATTACAAAATAACTATTGACCATAATATTCACTTGATACATTAATCATTTATATTCTTCATTCATTATCCTAGAATAAAAAATCTACTATTTAGATAATACATATAATTGTTTAATTAATTAAAAAAATTATAATTAATATTTTTATTAAATTTAAATTTGGTTACCAATAAATAAATGATTATTTATCATGTCTTACTTTTCATTAATTGTTACTATGTTCTAAATAAAAAATATTAACGATTTCACATATTTCATTTTCAAAATTTTTATCATTTATATAAGGGTTTATTATGAAAAAAAAACCAACATATTTTCATGTTTTTTGCGTTTTCGTCACTCCATGTTATTTTTTTCCATAAAAAACGTTAAGTTATTCTTTTCTTTTTGGTTTAGTGAAATTTGGACATTAGAACCCGGTTTTTTGTTTTTTAAAACCCGGATCACAAATTATAACCGGGGTCTAATGTCCAAATTTCACTAAACCAAAAAGAAAATAATAACTTAAGGTTTTTTATGGAAAAAAATAACATGGAGGGATGAAAACGCAAAAAACGTGAAAACATGTTGACTTTTTTCATAATAAACATTTATATAATTTTCTAACATTATAATTTATTAACATGTTAGTATGAAATAGATATAAAATTGATGGACTCAGTCGTATGAGTATCAAAAATATAACCCAAAAACACTATATAGATAGGGTAAGTGGGATCGAATCCACAGGGAATGATAGGTCGCTAAACTAGTTCAGAGACTGTTTGGATTAGGATTGAAATCATTTGTTTTTTACTAATTTCCTACTGTAAAATACTATTATGGCGATGTCACACACAAGAATTGAAATTACGAAGTGTCACTAGAGGAAAGAGGGTGTTTGCTCTCTCGTTATACATACTATGACAATTCAGAATGTTATGGATTCCATTTACATGAATTGATACGAATTTGCAACTTATGCTCCAAAACAACGTATACCACTTTATTGACTGTCTTCCTCCCCTATAGAGAGTGGGCACAACCAATGACATGGATATCAACCATTTCAGATACACTCACTGTTCATTCACATTTATTTATGCAAATATAATCCCTTTTTCAGTTTCCATATAAATGAATTGGTTTTCACAACAAATACTCTTAAGACGAAGTATGCAACGTCTATTAATTGTCTTCCCCATATTAATGAGCCGGCACAATTAATGATATCACTATACCCCGTTATATACAATTCCCATTGATTACAACCATTCGTTCACATGCGTGTTTCACAACTAATGTTCTTAAGACAGCGTATGCAACGTCTATTAATTGTCTTTCCCTTCGTCACAGAGTTGGTACAACCAATGATATCACTATACGCTGTTATATACAACCCTCGTGGTTCAACACACATTCATTCACAAATAAGATCCACAACCCCTTAAGCGCAAATGGAAACTGAAATTAATTAAACATTCATTCACGCCATAATATGCAAACTAAAGAACAAACACCACAAAGTATTTAGCCAAGCATAGCTTGGATTAACTTACAAAGACCTACATTAGCAGTACCAATTATCTCACATTTATACATTAAAACATAGCAAAAACACATGAAAATAGAAGTGATTTATATCACTGATCAAAAATAATTTATAAATAGATTTTAATATATACTTTTATTTATATAATTTTTATTTGTATAACTACCAAATATTTTCTATTTATACTAAAAAATGATAATGAAAAGCATTTAGTGACTTGTATTATATAATTATAAATTAAATATATGTATGCAATAAAATATATTAAATTTATGATCTATTACCATATATTTTCTTTGTATAATTCATATGTTATAATTGTTAAATCTGTATAAATTATCTTTATATCAACTCATGTAACACATGAGTTAATAAATTTTTATATATAATAAAATAGAGCATTAGATATCAATGTGTCAATTCACGTTTCATCAGAAAAGATAAATATAAATTTATAAATATAAAAGTAATTATTATTTATATTTATTTATAAAACTAGAAATCTAATAGTTTTCATATTCTTATTTTTTCTAAATAATTAATACTTTTATATTTTGTTTGTTTACTTTATATGTGTTTTATGTTACTTAATATGTGTTTTATGTTAACATTGTAATATGCCCTTCTTCTAACACCTAATGTAAGTTACTTTCTGTTTGATATGGATTTATGTAATGGTGATTCTAAATACGCATTCTTAGCTTGCTAATTACACAACTCATTCCTTAATATGAGATGAATGATTAAATTTAATCAGTGATCCCATGTCATTAACGAATATCATGTGAAAAAAGAGGAGTGTGTGATTAACAATCAGGGGGTAATTAATATAGTAGAATGTAATGAAATAGTTTATGTTTACAAGGATTTTTAACCAACGATACTTACATATAAATGAATTAGGGGTGGCAATTCTAACCCGTTTAAGTAAATGGATCGACGACAAAAAGACAAAAATCTAACATAATATTGAAATTTTTTTACAAAAAACAAATTGTTTAATACATCATTTTCTAGAATTTTTCTAAGTTAGTTTTTTAGTACATGTCCTTTTAATCATTCCACCCGTTTTATCCGTTGGGTCAAAATTGTTACCCCTAAAATGAAGAAATAAATGAAATTTATACTGAACTTAAGTTTTTATTCTTTTTCATGAAAAATCAATGTCTCTCATCATTTGATAGAAAAACTTTAGAAATTCTTTCAAGTATAGAGTTTAATAAGATTTAAAGAAATTTTAATTCATTACTTCTAGAATTCAAAACTTTAAAACATGCTCTAAACAAGTTTTAGAAGTCTTCAAAGTTATTCCGTTCGTCAGACAAGAAATAATTTTTCTAACTTGGTTTGGGCTCGGGCACAAGATAATTTGGGTTGGGGGCCCAATTAAACAATCACTTGAAATAGCTCATGGTTGACCATAAAAAATTTTATTTTGGCATTTTCTACATTATTATTTTTATGTTACTTTTAGCAATCCACTATCTTTATATGTCAAATAAAATGATTAATATTACATTTGAAGAAAATACAAGATTTACTCAAAATAGAAAGGGAGCAAACTAATAAAGAAAGATTATAGCATTTCATCCATAATTATAACCACATTCATTACCACAGATTGAACCTAGATGGTAAGACGTCCACATTCATTCACTCCCACACGGACTACATTCATTTTCATTATAACTTTTGTGTGCGCTTGCTATACTATGCATATAAATAAACCGTATGCAAGCAACTGCACCTTCTATCTTCATTATTCTTGACTGGTGAGCATTTCGATTCCCTCACCTTTTCGAGGCGTTTAATTTTTGTATAAATCCAGAAATCGATCGGCGAGTCTTCGTTGATTGGTGTTGGGCATTTCAATTTTTAATGGGGAGGTTTCGGAGAATGGCGGAGGCTTTTGATGTGACCGCCCAGGTGAGGGATTGCGACAGCAGCGGCAGCGAGCACTCGCCGGAGACCATGATGGATTTGTCTGATTTGGTTAATTCATTCATCGAGAGCGGCGGTGGCGTTGTTGATGGGGATTTTGATATGAGACTAATTAATGACGATGAGTTTAGTTCTGATGGAATCGATGATGATATGGAGGAGACGAAGGAATCATTGAAGCGATTATTTCGTTCTCAAATTGATGATGTGCTCAGGAGAAATGTGCTTTTCGAAGTTGATAAAGCATGGCAGCGCGTGATCGGAGATGACTCATCGCCACCGTTGTCAGGATTAAAACGGCGATTAATGTCCCGTCTGCGTGATCAGGGTCTCGACGCCGGTACTAATTTGGTTTCATTTTCAACCTTTTTTTAAAGATCTTAATTACTATATAATTAATTATTGTATTATATATATGCGCAGGTCTTTGCAAATCGAAGTGGGAAAAGAAAGGACGGCTTCCCTCCGGTGATTATGAATACGTTGACGTTAACGTTGAAGGAACTCGTTACGTAGTCATCGTGTCCCTCGTAGAAGAATTTGAGATCGCTAGACCGACTGATAACTACGCTTCGTTGCTCGAGATTCTCCCTCAAATATCAGTTTGCAAAGTTGAAGAGTTAAGAGAGATTGTGAAAACAATGTGTAAAGCTATCAAGAAGTCGATGAAGCAAATGAGAATGATGATGCCACCATGGAGGCGACGTGAGTACGTTCAAGCTAAATGGTTTGGGCCTTACAAACGAACCACCAATGATGAGTTTGGAACGAAAATGGCAACCGATCATTTGAACGAAAACAAGAAGAAAAGTAGTATCGGGTTTATATCGATAGGAGCTTGCTCTAGTCGATGGCATACAAAAGGTTTTGGTTCTAGGAAGGATTTTGGCTTGAAAATGGGTAATTTGGCAATGGTTATGAATAGAGCAAGCTAGCTAATTAATTAATGGGAGAATTTCATATATATCCTTCCAAAACTTCGTAATATCATATATATCCAACCTAAAATTTTAATATCATATATACCCCTTCTAAACATCATAATATCATATATATCTAATTTTAATTATTAATATCACATATATTCCTCTTAAACATCATTAATATCATATATACCCAAATTCATTAATTTAATTATTTTTAAAACATTTAAAACTCATAATTAATATTGCTTATTAATTAATGACCATTATACCCTTACTCATTTCTTCTTTCAACTAAACTTCAAAATATCATATCTATCCAACTTAAATTAAAATATCATATCTCTTTTAATAATTTTATATAATTTATTTTTGTAAACTTTACTAAATAAATTCTTCAAATTAACATTAACAATAAAAATAAAAAAGTTGTATCATGTTTTCGCTCGTTTGTAATCAAATCGTATCGTCTTATTATATTTTCTTATTTGTTTTTTTTATACAGTAATCTATATACAATCAACTGATTACATATTATGTTCTTTCTTTTCTTTTTCTTTTTGAATTTTAAAGTTGTATCGCATTTTTTGAAATTTCGTATATATTTTTTGTTTTCTAACACATTAGTTTCAAATTGTTTTCAAGTTTGCATTCGTTTTATAACTATTGTTTATTTAGATTACTTTTTTAAAATTTTTATATTTAATCTAGTATATGAGTTATAACTTGTTATCCGATGTAATTAGTTGTGTATATTTTGTGTTAACGATAAGATTAAACATATATATATATATATATATATATATATATATATATATATATATATATATATATATATATATATATATATAGAGTCCGGTTTTATAATAATTAGTTTAATAATTGATGAATAGAAAATAATTCTAATATTAAATTTACCGGATGAATTTTGTATATTATTAGTAAATTAGTTTTTTATTATAAATATATGGTTATTTTCATTAGTAAAAAATTCAGATTTTTTTAAACAACATTTTAATATTAAAATATTTTCTAGTTACTAATTAATAAAAAATTTATTGTAAAATTGGACTTTAAATATATAGGATTATATATATATATATATATATATATATATATATATATATATATATATATATATATATATATATATATATATATATATATATATATATATATATATATCTTGTAGTTAACACAAAATATACACAAATAATTACATCGGATAACAAGTTATAACTCAGATTCTAGACTAAATATAAAAATTAGAAAAAACTAAACTAAATAAATGCGATGCAACTATAAAGTTCGAAAAGAAAAAGAAAAAAAGAACATAATATGTAATCAATTAATTGTATATAGATTACTGTTGAAAAAAACAAATAAGAAAATATAATAAGATGATACGATTTGATTACAAACGAGCAAAAACATAATAAAATTTTTTTATTTTTATTTTTAATGTTAATTTGTTTTAGTTTGAAAAATTTATTTAGTAAAGTTTACAAATATAAATTATATAGAATAATTAAAAGGGATATGATATTTTAATTTAAGTTGGATAAATATGATATTTTTGAAGTTTAGTTGAAAGAAGAAATGAGTAAAGGTATAATGGTCATTAATTAATAAGCAATATTAATTATGAGTTTTAAATGTTTTAAAAATAATTAAATTAATGAATTTGGGTATATATATGATATTAATGATGTTTAAGAGGGATATATGTGATATTAATAATTAAAATTGGGTATATATGATATTATGATGTTTAGGAGGGATATATATGATATTAAAATTTTAGGTTGGGTATATATGATAATTCATGTAAATTTTGAAAAACGATGGTAATAATTAATTCTCATCAATATAAAATTTACATTATTTACCAAACTAAAAATAATAATTTAAATTTTTATATTCAGCTAACAACTATTACTTTTTTTAGTTATTTAGAGAAACTGTAAACTAAATTATAATTATGTCTCTTAATTTCATTTTTTAATTTCATTTCAGATTAATTAAAACCTATAATTATTACATTGACAGTTTGACACCTCTTTATAATTCACGTAAGTACCAATTAAAAATATTGTTGTTAATTTCATCAAATTAAATTTTATATTAATATCAAGTCGTCAAAGTATAAACTAATTCGTAATAATCTCTTCTAATTATGATTATGATTTTTTCTATTTTCGTATTAATAAACCCCTTTATTAATATAAATTGATTCCGATATCTACAATTCATACATCAATCTATATAAATATTAATATTTTTTTTGTGTCAAATGTTAAAGAGATTTAAATTCTTCTAAATTTGTAAATTTTTAATTATCCAATTTATAACTTTTTAAAAATTCAAAACTGAATCTATTATAAGTTTAGTACTTTAAATAAAAATAATATATATTTTTTTTTTCAAAAAAAAAATCGAACTATGTAATACGACTAATACGCTAGTTCTATTTAAGTAAATTAAATACGATAATTTTTGGTTGAATGATGATATAACAATAAATAAAAAAATTAATTAATCTATCATATATCTATGTGTTTGGCTGTTTGCTCTTATATGAATTGTGTTCACTACGAGGGTGTTTGGATTTACGTTTTAAAAACTGTTGTAGCGTTTTGAAAACTGATAATTAAATAATTGTTGTAACAAAAAGTGCTGTTGGAAATGTAGTGTTTGGTTAGCTTCTGTTGTTTGATATCATAATTATCAAATAATCAATTTTTAAAGTGTTTGAATTTGCGTTTTAACTTGTAAAATAACCAAATAATCATTTATTAAGTAAATAAGCTATACATTTTAATTAACTTACGAAAGTGTGGTATAATCACTTATTTGCGTAGCCGTGTAGGCAATCCAAACATTTTAAACCAACCACTTACGTAATTGTAACGTAATAATCTAATAATTTTTATAATAACGCAAAACCAAACACACCCTCCACAGTGGTAAGCATGTAGTTAGAATATTCCATACGCAAAACAAATATTCTGCAAATAAAACAAAATGAATTTATACATTTCAAAAGTTTAATCATGAAAATAAAGCAATATCTTATCTTCACATACAAACCCTTTTCCCTACACATGCAAGGATTAATTGCTTAATTTGGTCTATATTTTATATATAAGTCGATCACTCTCTCGATCAATTTCTAAGATTATTCATCAGCTAGCTTTTATTTGAGTTATAAAAAAATTCAATAATTTATTAACACTTATATCAAATATATATCGCGCACACAATCACATTGGAAATATATATGTATGTGCAAAAGATATAAACATGTTTTTGGGTTAATTTAATATTATAAACATACGTTTTGAAAAGTTAATTATCCATTTATTATATTTTTTTGAACGACAAAATAACTTACTCTTACACCTAAACTACTCATTTGCTTTAAACGAAGCTTCAGAACTTATCTTCACCGCCTAAATTCCAACTTTTCTTCGACGGGAGTTGAACTGTGACCTCACACTTACATCACACCCCTCTTACCAAATGAGATAAACTCCATTGGTATTCATTTATTATATGCATATGGTTGATGGGTAGAAGTGCATAAATGGGTTAATTTAGACACCATATATTCTCAAGTCGAGTTTAATATACTGATCTTAGCATATGATGATTTTTTTGTCTATTTAATTTTATCATATTTAAAATATTACATTATAATTTATAGAGTTAATTACAAAAATGGTCCCTGTGGTTTGTCCTAAATTTTGGATTTGGTCTCTAAACTTTCAATTTTGCAGAATCGGTCCTTAATTTCATAGTTTGTTTGCAATTTTGGTCCCTCAGCCTATTAACTTTTCTAATATGACCAAATTACCCTTATTTTGATGCAAACTATAGGGACCATTTCTACAATTAATTTTTTAACTCTTCTTTATTCTTAATTAAATAAATTATTTTTTAGTGTTATTTAAATTTAATAAACTATAAATAATAGAAAAGAATTATTTAAATATTTATGTTGGTTCATAAATAATTTAGATATTTTAGTCTTAATTAATTTTAATTTACTATAATCAAAGTGTAAACCAATCAAAATTTATAATCGAAAAAATCATTTATGTTTAGAAATTATTTTTTAAAGGTTTCATAAATAAGAAATTTTTTCTCTATAATTATTTATATTGGTTTATACATTTATAATAAAAAATATTTATGTTGATCAAACCACAAAGATCATTTATATAATTGACTCTACTTTATATTTAGTGTTAATTAACTTTAACAAATTATAAAAAAAATTTATTTATGAGCCAACCGTTTAATTAAATTTAAAAATATTAAAGAACTTAAATAAATAAAAATTCAACATTTAATTTAACCGAGTTAAAAAAACTTCCAAATGGTCTTATACAACTCAAATTTTTTTATTTAACGTATCAATTATTTTATCGTTTTAATTTTAATTGACACCAAAAACGATTTAAAATTTTAGGTCCATATAACATTTTTGATATTCATGATTAACAACTTTAATAATCAAACTTTGGTTTGTTAGACCTTTATATAAAAATCAAGAAATATAAATAGGTTTTTAATATTTTTTCGTCTTTCAATTTGACTTTTCATTTCAATCTGATTAAATCAACACCTTTGTCATTATCACCTTGCTTTGATACAAATGTGAACGGATTATAAAATAGAATCTTTTAGCCGATTTTATTTAAGAAGAAAGTAAAATATATTTGACTAACAAACATATTTTTATTATAAATTTATGAAACAACATAAATAATTATAGAGTCAAAAAATTTTATAATATTTTATATACGAAACCTCTAGAAATTAGTTTCTAAACATAAATGATATTTTTTTATTATAAATTATGAATGGTTTACACTTTGATTATAGTAAATTAAATAATTAATCAAGACTAAAAATATCTAAATTATTTATGAACCAACATAAATAATTAAATAACTTTTTTTCTTTTTTTATAGTTTATTAAATTTAAGTAACACTAAAAAATAATTTATTTAATTAAGAATAAAAAAGAGTCAAAAAAATTTAATTGTAGAAATGGTCTCTATAGTTTGCATCAAAATAAGGGTAATTTGGTCATGTTAGAAAAGTTAATAGGTTGAGGGACCAAAATTGCAAACAAACTATGAAAATAAGGACCGTTTTTGCAAAATTGAAAGTTCAGGGACCATATCCAAATTTTAGGACAAACCACAGGGACCATTTTTGTAATTAACTCTAATTTATATATATATATATATATATATATATATATATATATATATATATATATATATATATATATATATATATATATATATATATAGAATATGGTTCGAGAGAGTACCACCCTTATGCAGCGCACCAGAAGGTACCACCTTTAAAAAAACTTTTTAAAATTTTTTTTTTCATAAACATGTTTTAATTAACGTTATGAAGATCATATGTAAATTTCACATAAATTCACATCTCCTAGCTCCTAAAAAATGATGTGAACACACACTTACATAATTTTGAAGACATGTGAACGCGCATTTATGTGGTGCGTGTTTTCATGCACTTAGAGTGATCGGATTTGCGTGAAATTCACATATGATCTGTGTAATGTTAATTAGAACATGTTCATGAAAAAAAATATCAAAAAACTTACTTTTAAGGGTGGTACCTTCTGGTGCGCTGCATTAGAGGTGGTACTCACTTGAACCTAAATCTATATATATATATATATATAGTATAACTTTTTTGACTTTTTCGATCAGTTGGTATGCTATTTTATCAAGCACTCATAGGACAAGATCGAGATGTGGAGAATAGAGACCGTGCAGGGAAGAAGTATGACCAGGTTCTTTGATCCTCCAAACCACGTCTACATACATTGAATCTGTGTATATATATATATGATCAAGTTGTACATTTGAGACTATCTAGCTAGTAATTAAGTACTTCTCATTAAAAATTATTATCCATTTTTATCACTACAAAGTTTATGTGCATGTGATCAAAAATCAACCCTAACTCTATTCCACCGGTCTATTTAACTTTCTACAACCAGGCCACATGAAACGTGATTGATTGTTTGTGTTCGTTCATTAAATTAGTTGAACAAATCAATAAATATTAATGTTAACTTGGTCGTGATCCTTCATTAACATAGTAAACTAACACTCTTTGACTTTTATAAATACTTAATTTCTATGCATTTTTGTTTTTTTAAATATACATATTATGCTTTATAGACATATGTCCTTTATTTATTTTTTTTTCATTTACAGGGTCCATTTAATAGAATGAGACCAAAAAATAAATTGCATATTAATTTCTCTTTAAAGTCATATACTTAGCAAACTTAATTATACGAATGATCTGTTAATTATATTATTTGTTATTATCATTTTGAATATCATATTATATAGATATATTATATATTCTTCATGGTACGTTGTCGGTAGAGGTGTGCACGTTTCCGCGTTTCGGTCCGGTTACTTATTAAAATGTGAATCGTGTTTTTGGTTTCGATTACTCGGTGTTTGGTTACCCATTAGAAGACGATTACACGCGGTTCGGTCCACGGTTACACGCTATATGTTTAAAAGCAAATAAAATTATAGAAATATATATTTTTTAAATACAAATTATTTTTTAGTACAAAGTCATAAACAAAACAATTAAAATAAAAAAATCATTTTAAAATCTAGTATTTAATATATTAGAATGACTAAATGAAATTTTAAATAGAAGCTACTAACTTGTATAAATATAATCGATTCGGTTCATTATATACGGTTTTCTATAAATGAAAACCTAAACCGTCCCGTGATGTTTCAAATCAAGCGGTTTAAACGGTTCGGCTCGGTTTCTCGGTTTTGTTAGAACACCCCTAGTTGTCAGTAGGGGTGAGAGACGGGTACCATTTCCCGAACCCGAACCGGTACCGACCGATACCGAATTAATATATTCGGTTTTTAAATGAGCTAAAATTCGGTATTCGGAACCGAACAGGCACCATATTAATTTATACGGTTCGGTATTCGGTTCTTTCAAAACTAATAATTGGGTTTCGGTATTTTCGGGATCGGTCCCGGTTCGGTACGGTCCAGTACCGAGCTCACCCCTAGTTGTCAGAACATTTACAATAATAAATCAACTTACAAAATAAAATTAGAGGTCAATACAACATTTTGCATTCAAGACACATACCTTCAATTCCAGACTGAACATACACAACACAAATACCAATCACAAATAACACGAAAAAGAGGAAACAAGAAACAGTCGCATAATATATAGATAGAGGCCCTACATTAACAACATTTTGAGTCACAGCACCATGACATCAACAAAAGCTACCATGGCAGCACTTTTATGGATCGAGCTCTTCTATATATATCTTATAGGCAGACAAGAATAAGATTATTGTAATACTAGCTGAATAAGTACTTAGTAATTGAAATTTATACATTTATACTTATAATTATTTTAAATACAACAATTAATTGTTGTTATTTTCACTTATCGTAATTTAGTCAAATAAACAATTAATTTTTTTGAAAGGCCCAATGAAAATTTATTACCAAGAAAAAAAACCTTTGAGTGTATGGTAGAACATTAAAACTAGAAAATCAATTGGAAACAACTTCAACATCGTTGCCTCAAAAAACCAAAAGACATATTTTTTATTTTTTATTTTTTTGAACAGCAAAAGATTGAAGTAACCAGGAGCTTCGACAATGTCATCACCGCCTCTTAAAATACCAAAATATAATATTTAATAAAACATCAAATACAGCTAGCCAGAAACTAGCTAGCACAGTACAAGAAAAACAAAAGAGAATCAAAAGAATCTTTTCCAGTTTTCAGAACTACCTCTTTCAGTATGCTTTCCAGATTAAAGATTTCATCTATCAAGCAACTTGCAACCTCAACATTTGACCACTTCCAAGTATAGCTAATTACACCATTGTTGTAAACAATTCTCCTATTCACCGAACATGATTTGTCTATTTCTAATTCATATAAAAATGGAAATAGAACATCCAATGAACACCATCCAATCCATCTATCAGTCCAGAAATTAATTATGCTGCCATCTTTAAGATCCAAATAGATTAGATCATCAAGATACAAATTAAAAGAGAGAGAGACATACCTGCTTTCACAATCTTCAGCCACGGACCAACACCATTTTTCTTTGCCATAGAATTTATGTTTCTCTCATCAACATTATGAATTGCTTTAATGACTTTAGTCCTAAGAGCTCCATCTTCAATCTTTAGTCTCCACCACCATTTGCTTAATAACGAGAGGTTTGCAGCTTTTAAAGATCCTAAACCCAACCCACCAAGTTTTTACGGAGCCATTACTTTATTCCAATCGACCCATTTTATTTTGGAAATTCCTGATTCATGATTTTCCCCAAATAAAATTCATTCTGATCATATCCAAGGAGTCAATGATCTTTTGTGGGGCTTTATAAATCGACATAAAATATAGCGGCAGACTGTTCAAAATGGCTTTACAAAGAGTGACCCTACCTCCAAATGATATGCATTTAGCTTTCCAAGTACACAGCTTTTTCTCCACTTTGTCTAAATACAGGTTTCCAGAATTTTGCAGTTGACATATTGGCTCCAATTGTAATACGAAGGTAATTGAAAGGAATAGATTATGTGTGTGTGTGTGTGTGTATATATATAAGTTCAAGGTAGTAGCACATCTTTTATGGAATACCGAAGGTAAAAGTCTTATAAAATTATTTTTCTAAATTTTTACTAATAATGTTTAAATTAATAATATAAAACTACTTGTAAAAAATCATACACAAACACACTGAAATATGTGAAAACTTACAAAGTGCATGTTGACATATACTTTTTTATATTCACATATGTGATATAAATAGTCCTTGTATCTATATGAATAAGAAAAAAAATTATGTCGTATGTATGTTCATACGAAAAACTTATGCGTTTACATTCGTGATTTTTTACAAGTCATCTTCTATTGTTAATTTAAACATTATTAGAAAAAATTTTAGAAAAATAAATTTATAATTACCTTTAGTATTCACAAAAGATGTGCTACTATCTTGAACTTATACACACACACACATAATAGAAAGGATCATCGCAGAACCTAAATTTGGTACAAAACTGTAAAACTGTTAAACCAACTTTAAAAATTAAATAACATAAGAATTATTAATTTTTAAAACAAAAAAATTATACCATAAAAACAAAAATTTTATCATTTTTAAAACGTGACTGATGATTTTATATTTTTTAACTTTTTTTGAATATTCATTCTGAATATTCGAAATTGAACATTCAACATTGGATCGTCTGAATTTTATATATTCAATATTGAATAAACGTTATAAATTTGAACATTCAACATCAAATATATAGTTCTACAGTTCTGTACACATACATATAAAAGCAGGGTTCTTAGATGGAAGGTTCTTAGTCTAATCGGAAATAGATTCCGTTTGTAACCATAATCGGAATTGAACCCCACTACATACATACAAATATATAATATACTTGTTTAATATATAATTTTATAAAAACCAAATTTAGTTATAATACGATACATCACTTTGATTTTTATAAATTTGGATTCTCAATTGATAGAGACTATTATTTTAAATCTTATTCTAAAATAAGACCATATTTGAATACTTGTCAATATTAAGGTGTTTGATTGAAGAAATCAAGAAAAAAATTTATTAGTAAGGGAAATTGTATTTTTTATATAAATTATTTATAAATACCCAAGTCGAATCAATATATATGTGATTAAATTCAGTTCTTTTGTTTCTTTAACAATGATGAATAATTAAGTATAGGCCGGATAAAAATATGAAAAGAGAATTGTATACAATTTTTTTATGGTGTTATTGTGTTTTTAATTGTTATAATTTAAAAATTATTGATTATATTCTCGTCATAATTGATTTCTCTTCATTTTTATATCTACCAACCGCTACTTAAAGCATCGTATTAAATCTTTCATTGGAATGACCTTTATTGTTTTCATTGTAAAGTTTATAAACGCATTGATCTTTAAGATGTAATAGTTATGTAACTAATAATAATATCTTTAAAATGCAAGATATATACGTACCAACTAATGCATTTATATATATATGAACAAAAAACCATTTTATACATATATATAAATTATTATAAAGAAAAGCTAAATGACTGAAAAACATATATGATGATATAATCCAAAATTTCATAACAATAATTACTACATTAATTTATAAATTCAGACTATACACAAAGATATCTATAATATTAGCTTGCTCCATTCATAACCATGGTCAAATTCCCCATTTTCAATCCAAAATCCTTCCTAGCACCAAAACTTTCTTTGTATGACCTTCCATGGCAAGCTCCAGGATGCCCCATCGATATAAACCCGACGCTTTTCTTCTTGTTTACATTCGAATCATCTGTTGCCCTTATCGTTGCAAACTCATTGGTGGTTCGTTTATAAGCGCCGAACCATTTAGCTTGAACATACTCGAGCCGCCTCCATGGTGGCACCGTTATTTCCATTTGCTTCATTGACTTCTTGATAGCTTTGCACATTGTTTTCACTATCTCTTTTAACTCTTCGACTTTGCAAACTGAAATTTGAGGGAGAATCTCGAGCAACGAAGTGTAGTTGTCAGTTGGTCTAGCGATCTCGAATTCTTCTACGAGATGTACGTTGATTATGTAACGAGTTCCAGCAACATTAACGTCAACGTATTCGTAATCACCGGAGACAAGCCGCCCTTTCTTTTCCCACTTTGATTTGCAAAGACCTACGTACGTACATATATTATATTTATAGTTGTTTCGTCGATCAATTATGTTATTATACGGTATTTAACAGATAGAATTGAAATTAAAAAAGTTAGAATAGAAACGTAAATAGTACCGGCGTCGAGTCCCTGATCACGCAAACGAGCCATCAACTGCCGTTTAAACGACGGTGATGCTTCATCTTTGTTCACGCGCCACCACGCTTTCACTACATCTGAGATCACATTTGTCCTCACATCATCATGATCACCATTTTCAGACAGAAATAATCTCTTCAATGATTCTTTTGTCTCCTCCATATCATTATCGATTCCATCAGAAGAACATTCATCATTAATTTTGGTATCAAAATAATCTGCGTTGACAACGCCATGGCCGTTCTCAATGAACGAATTAACCAAATAAGACAAATTTGTCATCATCTCCGGCGAGTGCTCACTGCCGCTGCTGTCACAATCACTGGTCACCTTAGCCGCCGCCGCCACCTCAAACGCCGCCGCCACTCTATTGAATCTCCCCATTTTTGAAAAATTGATCGATAGTATATGCCAACAATTCAAGAATATTCTTCACTGATTGGAATAATCCGGCTGTGGTTTTTGCTATGATTTATATAAGAAAATAAATGTCCGGGAAATGTGAGAAAAGTGTTGACATGAGAGAGAATTAGAAAGTCAAGAATTGAAACACAAAAGGTGAGTAAGGATGATGACATTATGGGGTTATATATATATAGACAGACACCATATACGTATATATGTACGTTATACGTATATATGTACGATGAGTAGAATTGGTATGATTAGCAGAGATGAATGGCAAATGAATGTAGTCTATGATATGTGAATGAATGTGGACATTTTCTCATCTGGGTTCAATCGGACTCCCATGATTATCCATTCCATCGAATGGGTATTAGCGAACACATTTATTAGAGACGGAGTCTATTTTTTCGTATACCAGATATAATTTATTCATTTAATTCATTTGGTTAATTTGATAAAATCATCAACTAATCGCATCATGGCTATCGGTAGGGGTGTTCAAAGAATTTTGAATCCGAATATCCGAAACCAAATTCCAAAAATTCGATCCGAAACTATCCGAAATTTTGGATATCCGGATTTTCGGATATTAAAAAACTGGGTTATCCAAAATTTTGGATTCAGATGGTAAAATTTTAAATTTTCGGAGAAAAAAAACTGAACCTGACGGGGAAAACCGATATAATCGGGGCAGGTTTCCCCGAACCCAATTAAGTTAACCGGGGGATGGGGCGGGTATGGTATTGATAATATCCGCCCTGTATACCTGATTACATAACCCGTTTAAATTCCCGAATACTTCGATTACTTTTTTAATAGCAACATGTTATTTATATTGTATGTATATTAGATATAAAATGTGAATATTTTATCTATTAAGCATATAAATGATTATGTATAAGAACTTATATATTTATATATAATTTATTAAAAGAATGTTTTTTTCTTTATATATATATATATATATATATATATATATATATATATATATATATATATATATATATATACATCATTTATTTAGTATCCGTATTGTAATTTTAAACACATAGACGTTTTAAGCTTTAATTATGAACCATGTCGTTAAATTTCATATTATTGATTTATAAATGGGTTTCCCCGATTCCCCGCGTACATGATGGGATCTCCGTTTAATACCGCGATTTTAATGGGGATGGGATTTCCATTCCCGGCCCGAACCCGCCCCGTTGTCATCCCTACCGATGGGAAACCCGTAACTCGACCCCGATTTGACCGGAGAATCCCAAGTTGACCGCGGATGCAGATGGAGACAAGAAATCCCCGATTTAAAATAACAAGGGTGGGCAGGGACGGTGGACACTTTAATCCTCGACCCTGAACCCGACACCGATTATATTTATGTTTTTTATATAAATTATTATGTATATTTAACTTTATAGTGTGAATTGCTCATACCATTTTATTTAATATATTAAATTTCAAAAATATCATTTCAAAACTTTATAATGTCATATATACCCAGCTTAAAATTTTAATATCATATATATATTTTTTAAACTTCATAATATCATATATACCTTACTTAAATTATTAATGTTATATATACCCATCTTAAACAATATTAATATCATATATATCTCTCTTAAAAGTTATTAATATAATATATATCCATTCATGGCCCGATCCTAAGCTTTTTAATGTCCTGGGCGAAACAATAGGAAAAATGTGCTATCTAAATACTCAAACAAAAAAAGAAACCTATTGAAGTTTGCATGGAGGATTAGCCAAGCACTTAGTCACTTATTGATGGTCCATAAGTGAAGCAATGGAGGTTAAAGTTAGATTATCACACAAAAACAACCATCATTCCATATTGATTGAAATTATTTCAACATATAAATTAATAAGACATTATCAAAATCATACATATAATATTTTCAGTGGGAATCATGCATTAAATTATTGATGAGAAAGATGAATAAGACTCTTAAAATAAAATACTAGTATACTACTCGTGCATAAAACAATAAAACCATATCAAAATAAACAATTTAGACCTTTGTTGCTTTGAAATCAAATTGTAGTCCACTGTTGGTTTGAAATCAGATAGTAATCCTCTGTTGATTTAATAATAGTTGAGCAAATCAGATGTAATTTTCGGCAAATAAATAAATCTGATATAATTCTTATTTTCAGTAAACAATATATTCAGATTTCATACACTAAATGCTCCAATAGATATAAATATGGAATACCAATGGTTGAAAAACTTGGAAATCGATACCGTGCAATACCAACAAATCAACAATAAATGAGTTATTGGTTTGCATTTGGTAGCCAAGAAATCGATTAACTGGTTTGCATTTGACAGCCAAGAAATCGATGAACAGAGCCTAAAAATCAATGAACAAAGCCAATAAAAATGATTGGTAGCCAACTAGCCAAGAGATCGATGTTGATGAACAGAGCCAAGAAAGTGAACAGACATACAACGAATCAATAAGACAAAGCAAAGAAACTGATTGGCAGACAATAAATGAAGAAATCGATCAACTGTTGTTGCCTGTTGGTACATAAAACAGAGTGTATTTCAAGAAAATGAAGAAATCGATTTGACGATCACCAGAACATTGAAATCGATTTGCTTAAGTTTTATCAAGAAAATGAAGAAATCAATGAATTTTGAAATCGATTTGCTCAGATTTTATCAAGAAAATGAAGAAATCAATGAACTTTGAAATCGACCACCTGATAAGAATCGTGAGTGTGAGCCTCGACGCCTTGTCGATTGGCGATTCCAATACTCCACGCTGCCCACGCAGGACTAACTGCTTCGTTTCCATAAACACTTCCATGCAGGTGCAGCGGCGCATCCAATGAGAACTCGAGAAGGGCAACCGCTTTGTTTTCCTCAGATGTTTTCTATAGACGCTTGTGGCCCCTTTCTATGTTTTCTAATCGTTATTATTTAAATTGGTGTTTTAGTAATTAGTTATATGATTTTCTCTATAATTTAATCGGTTGTCAAATAAATATAACTTTACTGTATCTATTTTAATTTTAAAGAAATTCTAATTTTAAATTAGCTAATAAACATCAACTAGATAATAGATATATATTTAGTCAAATTTAGGTTATGTTCTAATTTAATCTATATTTTTAGTGAATACTATCACATAAATAATTTAACCTATAATATAAGTGCAAATAATTTATTAATTTGTCAATAACATATTAACTTAAGGTTTGATCCTAGTTGTATAATTATTGTAATAATTGTTAGTTAACCTATTTAGACTTGTACCAACTATATATATATATATATATATATATATATATATATATATATATATATATATATATATATATATATATATATATATATATATATATATATATATATATATATATATATATATATATATATATATATATTTGTTGGTTTGTTAAAGGATTTAGACAAATTTATTAACAATATCAATGGTTTATAAAGAATAACCATATAAAATAAAATCAGATTATATATTATATTATGGGGTTAATCATGAAAATAACCAATATGTTTTCACGTTTTTTTGTGTTTTCATCCATTCATGTTATTTTTCCATAAAAAAAACCTCAAGTTATTTTTCCATAAAAATACCTCAAGTTAATTTTTTCTTTTTGATTCAGTGAAATTTGGACATTAGACCCCGATTATAATTTGTGAACCGAGGAAAAATTGAAAAACCGTGTTCTAATTTTCAAATTTCACTAAACCATAAAGAAAAAAATTTACTTAAGAATTTTTATGGAAAAAAATAACTTGCAGCGAGAAAAACACAAAAACATGAAAACATGCTGATTTTTTTCTCAATAAACCCCGTATCATGTGTATTTCTACGGCCTTGTTTGTTTTTCATTCAGACCCTCTTAAAAGGGTCTGAAGTCTAAATTTCAGATCTGAAATGAATTAAGACTGTTTGTTTAGTTTCAGAGTTAAGAGGTTCAAACTTCTGAATTTACCTCTTAAGTTTAAGAGGAATGTTTGGGTCTGAAAAAAATAAGAGGTTTCTTTTTTTTATTTTTAGTTTACAAACCCTGAAACTATTTATTATATTAATTATTATTATTTTAATTATCTTTTTTTGAAGTGTTGATTATAATATAAGTTCAATTAATTCTAATTTAAAAATATTTGTCATATTAATTATTATAATTTTATTTTATTTTTATAAATAAATCAATTATAATATATAATTAATTAAATTTAATATTTTAAAGTAATATTTTTCAGATGTTTTATATTATGAAACAAACAATTTTAAAACTATCTCTTAATTTCAGATCTTAAGACAACCTCTTAATTTCAGATGTGGTTTTCAGATCTCAGACATTTAACCTCTTAAAAAACAAATAGCACCTACTTTTATCTATCTGGTTATTTATTTTCAGGGTTTGATTGATGGGTCGGGTCGAATCCAAGACCCGGTTTTCTTATCTTTACCTTTTCTCCTCCCTTTTCTCGGGCACACACCCACGCACACAACTCAAACAGTCTCTGTCCTCGCTCTCTCTCTGTTCTCTGTCTCACCCATCGGCCGGCGACTGCCACTGTCGTCACTCACCGGCAACCACCAACCAGCCGACCCTCCTGACTCTCTATCTCCCCATCTCCCTCTCGCTCTCTCTCATCCTCGCTCTGATTCCTGGCCCTCGCAACCAACGGCAGCGGCCTAACCCTAATGCCGCTGTCGCCACCGTCACAACTTATTGCCGCCACCGCTCTGCCTCACAGGTCACACACACTCCCACTCTCCCTCGGTGCTCACGCCAACTTACCCCCTCACTCACTCTCGACTGCTGCCACTCTCGGATCTCTCTCGGCTACTGCAACCAGGGCCATTGTTGCCGTTCCTGGTGCAGCGCCGCCACCAGAACCGTCGACGCCCACCAAAACCTAGTTTCCAGGTTTGATCTCTCTCTTTTTTTAACGTTAATATTATCGTTTAGGTGCCAAGATCTCGATTTCCTTTCTGATTTCGCAAATTATAACGACACAATAACAACTAATAACAAAAACATGAAGTATAGAACGATTTTGGTACCTTGATCTGAAAGAAACCGTGAACACTTGTTTGATTGCTACTGCTTTTCTCGAAGTACACTTGATTGAATAATGCCCGGGTGATTTCGTTCTTGTATTCTAACTACTCTATCTTTGTACATGGCCAGTGCAAACAACGACCTTGAAGTCTATGTTATTGTGCTACAGGTAACGAAATTTGAGTCGTGTTTTTCATATTTGTGTCTGTTATGTCTTTGTGAGTTTATTGCTTCTATCTTCCGTAACATGAACGAAATTTGAGTCGTGTTTTCATTTTCTTTGTTTTGTTTGTGCTATTTGAGTTGTTAATTTGATCGTATTTTCTGTAAAACAAACATGGATTGATAGCTTGGTATTTGACCACGCGTTTCCTAAACTTAGGTTTTCTGAACCTATTATTTATGCAATCACATTTGTTTCTAGTCTTGACTAACATTGGTGTGAGTTACAAACGTTGCTTGTAAGTTCATTTTTTTTCATTCTTGTATTCTAACTACTCTATCTTTTTACATGGACAATCTGATGCACAAAAGGCTCCAATGCACCATGAACAACGACCTTGAAGTCTATGTTTTTGTGCTAAAGGTAGCAAAATTTGAGTCGTGTTTTTCATATTTGTGTTTGTTATGTCTTTGTGAGTTTATTGCTTCTATCATCCGTAACATGAACGATTAAGGGACAGCATCCGTTCACAATGTAAAAACAGAAGATAATTCACTAGACTACAATCAGTAGAAAACAAATCAAACATTGTAGGCTTTTCAGAGGATAATAAGAAGTAATATACTAAGGGTATGCTCATAAGTGTTCAATTTGTTTATAGATATACAGTTGGTAAAACCATAAATATTGTTTACGACTTTGAATGATTTAGGGACAACATTACAAATCGTGTCAAACCGAAGATAATAAGTTTGACTGCGATCAAGAGTAAACATATCATTTTTTTGGAGTTTTGTACAAAAAATAACAAGGATGAAACCAATGGAGGGTATAATAGGAAGTATATACTCACAGTATTAGGAGATGCTCATAAGCTCCATATTTTTTTCTTGACGTTTCTTGCCTCCATGATTTTTTATGTTTAAGCTCAAAAAATTTCATTCTTGTATTTTTTTTTTCGGTGTTCCTTGCTGTGTTATTTGTCTTTTGAAGTAACAAGATTGTTTTCAGTAAAAATGAGTTCCTTGTCTTTTCATGTTTGGCTTCTTTTATTTTTATTTTCTGTTTTTTATAACAGCAAACATCTTGGTGGCCATCATGTCCGATGCTACCATATCTGCCAGGCATGTATCGAGGACACAGATTCCCGATACATAGACACCTCAACTCCCCATTTGAACCTGTCTTGTCCTTTGAGGTTCAGTGGGTGCGTGGAGGTTGTTGATGCTATCCGGATTTGTATCTTTGTAAGGGCCTATTCGTTGTATCTTTACCTCCATCGACACCTCAACTCCCGTTTGAACCTTTCTTGGCCTTTGATGTTCAACGGGTGCATGTAGGCTGTTGATGTAGCAGGTATTGCTATCTCGATAAAAGTCCCTTCCTTGTTCACATGCTTGGAGGTATTGGCATCGACTTTCAATCATCTGCAGATGGTTGGCTGGTTTGTTTTGCTGTGATTTGTTACTTTTGTCTAGGTTTTATCGTTATTTCAGTATTTTGGGTTTTATCGCAATTTCCCTTTTGTGTCATCCTCAACTTTTTGGCTGAATGTTTACATTCGGTTACTTTGTCTTGGTGTCATCCTCAACTTTTTGGGTTTTATCGTTATTTCACGTAGTATAGTTGTGATTTTTAAGTTGGTCATTGGGTATTCGGGTTTATTTCAACTTTTGTCTTCATATGCTTTTTGGCTGAATTGTCACGTTCAAGGATTTTTATTTTCATTTTTTTTAACAGCAAACATCATGCTGGCCATCATGTCCGATGCTACCATATCTGCCAGGCATGTATTGAGGACACAGATTCCCGATACATAAACACCTCAACTCCCCATTCGAACCTGTCTTGTCCTTTGAGGTTCAGTGGGTGCGTGGAGGTTGTTGATGCTACCCGGATTTGTATCTTTGTAAGGGCCTATTCGTTGTATCTTTACCTCCATCGACACCTCAACTCCCGTTTGAACCTTTCTTGGCCTTTGATGTTCAACGGGTGCATGTAGGCTGTTGATGTAGCATGTATTGCTATCTCGATAAAAGTCCCTTCATTGTTCACATGCTTGGAGGTATTGGCATCGACTTTCAATCATCTGCAGATGGTTGGCTGGTTTGTTTTGCTGTGATTTGTTACTTTTGTCTAGGTTTTATCGTTATTTCAGTATTTTGGGTTTTATCGCAATTTCCCTTTTGTGTCATCCTCAACTTTTTGGCTGAATGTTTACATTCGGTTACTTTGTCTTGGTGTCATCCTCAACTTTTTGGGTTTTATCGTTATTTCACGTAGTATAGTTGTGATTTTTAAGTTGGTCATTGGGTATTCGGGTTTATTTCACCTTTTGTGTTCATATGTTTTTGGCTGAATTGTCACGTTCAAGGATTTTTTTTTTTTGGTTTTGACATTATTCTTGTTCTTCTTTCGGTTTCATTTTATTTTTTTGTAATTTTTTTTCTAGATTTTTGCAACTCTATATAACAGCAAGGTAGACAGCACGAGTTGATTTTATTATCTTTTTTCCGTTTGTGCTATTTGAGTTGTTAATTTGATCATATTTTCTGTAAAACAAACATGGAGAGATAGCTTGGTATTTGACCACCCGTTTCCTAAACTTATGTTTCCTGAACCTATTATTTGTACAATCTCATTTTTTTGGTCTTGACTAATATTGGTGTGGCTTGTAAGTTCATTTTTTTCATTTGTATCATTAAGTAGGCATTTCGTCGTTTAGTTGTAGTTTTTTTTCCGGATGAGAAAAACACAGGAATCACAAAAGGGAGTTTACAAAACATCTAATGATTGAATAATGCCCGTGTGATTTCGTTCTTGTATTCTAACTACTCTATCTTTGTACATGGCCAGTGCAAACAACGACCTTGAAGTCTATGTTATTGTGCTAAAGGTAACGAAATTTGAGTCGTGTTTTTCATATTTGTGTCTGTTATGTCTTTGTGAGTTTATTGCTTCTATCTTCCGTAACATGAACGTAATTTGAGTCGTGTTTTTCATTTTCTTTGTTTTGTTTGTGCTATTTGAGTTGTTAATTTGATCGTATTTTCTGTAAAACAAACATGGAGAGATAGCTTGGTATTTGACCACGCGTTTCCTAAACTTAGGTTTTCTGAACCTATTATTTATACAATCACATTTGTTTCTAGTCTTGACTAACATTGGTGTGAGCTACAAACGTTGCTTGTAAGTTCATTTTTTTCATTCTTGTATTCTAACTACTCTATCTTTTTACATGGACAATCTGATGCACAAAAGGCTCCAGTGCACCATGAACAACGACCTTGAAGTCTATGTTTTTGTGCTAAAGGTAGCAAAATTTGAGTCGTGTTTTTCATATTTGTGTTTGTTATGTCTTTGTGAGTTTATTGCTTCTATCATCCGTAACATGAACGATTAAGGGACAACATCCGTTCACAATGTAAAAACAGAAGATAATTCAGTAGACTACAATCAGTAGAAAACAAATCAAACATTGTAGGCTTTTCAGAGGATAATAAGAAGTAACATACTAAGGGTATGCTCATAAGTGTTCAATTTGTTTATAGATATACAGTTGGTAAAACCATAAATATTGTTTACGACTTTGAATGATTTAGGGACAACATTACAAATCGTGTCAAACCGAAGATAATAAGTTTGACTGCGATCAAGAGTAAACATATCATTTTTCCGGAGTTTTGTACAAAAAATAACAAGGATGAAACTAATGGAGGGTATAATAAGAAGTATATACTCACAGTATTTGGAGATGCTCATAAGCTCCATATTTTTTCTTGACGTTTCTTGCCTCCTTGATTTTTTATGTTTAAGCTCAAACAGTTTCATTCTTGTATTTTTTTTTCGGTGTTCCTTGCTGTGTTATTTGTCTTTTGAAGTAACAAGATTGTTTTCAGTAAAAATGAGTTCCTTGTCTTTTCATGTTTGGCTTCTTTTATTTTTATTTTCAGTTTTTTTTAACAGCAAACATCTTGGTGGCCATCATGTCCGATGCTACCATATCTGCCAGGCATGTATCGAGGACACAGATTCCCGATACATAGACACCTCAACTCCCCATTTGAACCTGTCTTGTCCTTTGAGGTTCAGTGGGTGCGTGGAGGTTGTTGATGCTATCCGGATTTGTATCTTTGTAAGGGCCTATTCGTTGTATCTTTACCTCCATCGACACCTCAACTCCCGTTTGAACCTTTCTTGGCCTTTGATGTTCAACGGGTGCATGTAGGCTGTTGATGTAGCATGTATTGCTATCTCGATAAAAGTCCCTTCCTTGTTCACATGCTTGGAGGTATTGGCATCGACTTTCAATCATCTGCAGATGGTTGGCTGGTTTGTTTTGCTGTGATTTGTTACTTTTGTCTAGGTTTTATCGTTATTTCAGTATTTTGGGTTTTATCGCAATTTCCTTTTTGTGTCATCCTCAACTTTTTGGCTGATTGTTTACATTCGGTTACTTTGTCTTGGTGTCATCCTCAACTTTTTGGGTTTTATCGTTATTTCACGTAGTATAGTTGTGATTTTTAAGTTGGTCATTGGGTATTCGGGTTTATTTCAAGTTTTGTCTTCATATGCTTTTTGGCTGAATTGTCACGTTCAAGGATTTTTATTTTCATTTTTTTTAACAGCAAACATCATGCTGGCCATCATGTCCGATGCTACCATATCTGCCAGGCATGTATTGAGAACACAGATTCCCGATACATAAACACCTCAACTCCCCATTCGAACCTGTCTTGTCCTTTGAGGTTCATTGGGTGCGTGGAGGTTGTTGATGCTACCCGGATTTGTATCTTTGTAAGGGCCTATTCGTTGTATCTTTACCTCCATCGACACCTCAACTCCCGTTTGAACCTTTCTTGGCCTTTGATGTTCAACGGGTGCATGTAGGCTGTTGATGTAGCATGTATTGCTATCTCGATAAAGGTCCCTTCCTTGTTCACATGCTTGGAGGTATAGGCATCGACTTTCAATCATCTGCAGATGGTTGGCTGGTTTGTTTTGCTGTGATTGTTACTTTTGTCTAGGTTTTATCGTTATTTCAGTATTTTGGGTTTTATCGCAATTTCCCTTTTGTGTCATCCTCAACTTTTTGGCTGAATGTTTACATTCGGTTACTTTGTCTTGGTGTCATCCTCAACTTTTTGGGTTTTATCGTTATTTCACGTAGTATAGTTGTGATTTTTAAGTTGGTCATTGGGTATTCGGGTTTATTTCAACTTTTGTCTTCATATGCTTTTTGGCTGAATTGTCACGTTCAAGGATTTTTATTTTCATTTTTTTTAACAGCAAACATCTTGCTGGCCATCATGTCCGATGCTACCATATCTGCCAGGCATGTATTGAGGACACAGATTCCCGATACATAGACACCTCAACTCCCCATTTGAACCAGTCTTGTCCTTTGAGGTTCAGTGGGTGCGTGGAGGTTGTTGATGCTACCCGGATTTGTATCTTTGTAAGGGCCTATTCGTTGTATCTTTACCTCCATCGACACCTCAACTCCCGTTTGAACCTTTCTTGGCCTTTGATGTTCAACGGGTGCATGTAGGCTGTTGATGTAGCATGTATTGCTATCTCGATAAAAGTCCCTTCATTGTTCACATGCTTGGAGGTATTAGCATCGACTTTCAATCATCTGCAGATGGTTGGCTGGTTTGTTTTGCTGTGATTTGTTACTTTTGTCTAGGTTTTATCGTTATTTCAGTATTTTGGGTTTTATCGCAATTTCCCTTTTGTGTCATCCTCAACTTTTTGGCTGAATGTTTACATTCGGTTACTTTGTCTTGGTATCATCCTCAACTTTTTGGGTTTTATCGTTATTTCACGTAGTATAGTTGTGATTTTTAAGTTGGTCATTGGGTATTCGGGTTTATTTCACCTTTTGTGTTCATATGCTTTTTGGCTGAATTGTCACGTTCAAGGATTTTTTTTTTTTTTTTGGTTTTGACATTATTATTGTTCTTCTTTCGGTTTCATTTTATTTTTTTTAATTTTTTTTTCTAGATTTTTGCAACTCTATATAACAGCAAGGTAGACAGCACGAGTTGTTTTTATTATCTTTTTTCCGTTTGTGCTATTTGAGTTGTTAATTTGATCATATTTTCTGTAAAACAAACATGGAGAGATAGCTTGGTATTTGAGCACCCGTTTCCTAAACTTATGTTTCCTGAACCTATTATTTGTACAATCTCATTTTTTTGGTCTTGACTAATATTGGTGTGGCTTGTAAGTTCATTTTTTTCATTTGTATCATTAAGTAGGCATTTCGTCGTTTAGTTGTAGTTTTTATTTCCGGATGAGAAAAACACAGGAATCACAAAAGGGTGTTTACAAAACATCTAATGATTGAATAATGCCCGGGTGATTTCGTTCTTGTATTCTAACTACTCTATCTTTGTACATGGCCAGTGCAAACAACGACCTTGAAGTCTATGTTATTGTGCTAAAGGTAACGAAATTTGAGTCGTGTTTTTCATATTTGTGTCTGTTATGTCTTTGTGAGTTTATTGCTTCTATCTTCCGTAACATGAACGAAATTTGAGTCGTGTTTTCATTTTCTTTGTTTTGTTTGTGCTATTTGAGTTGTTAATTTGATCGTATTTTCTGTAAAACAAACATGGATTGGTAGCTTGGTATTTGACCACGCGTTTCCTAAACTTAGGTTTTCTGAACCTATTATTTATGCAATCACATTTGTTTCTAGTCTTGACTAACATTGGTGTGAGCTACAAACGTTGCTTGTAAGTTCATTTTTTTTCATTCTTGTATTCTAACTACTCTATCTTTTTACATGGACAATCTGATGCACAAAAGGCTCCAGTGTACCATGAACAACGACCTTGAAGTCTATGTTTTTGTGCTAAAGGTAGCAAAATTTGAGTCGTGTTTTTCATATTTTTGTTTGTTATGTCTTTGTGAGTTTATTGCTTCTATCATCCGTAACATGAACGATTAAGGGACAACATCCGTTCACAATGTAAAAACAGAAGATAATTCATTAGACTACAATCAGTAGAAAACAAATCAAACATTGTAGGCTTTTCAGAGGATAATAAGAAGTAATATACTAAGGGTATGCTCATAAGTGTTCAATTTGTTTATAGATATACAGTTGGTAAAACCATAAATATTGTTTACGACTTTGAATGATTTAGGGACAACATTACAAATCGTGTCAAACCGAAGATAATAAGTTTGACTGCGATCAAGAGTAAACATATCATTTTTCCGGAGTTTTGTACAAAAAATAACAAGGATGAAACTAATGGAGGGTATAATAAGAAGTATATACTCACAGTATTTGGAGATGCTCATAAGCTCCATATTTTTTCTTGACGTTTCTTGCCTCCTTGATTTTTTATGTTTAAGCTCAAACAGTTTCATTCTTGTATTTTTTTTTCGGTGTTCCTTGCTGTGTTATTTGTCTTTTGAAGTAACAAGATTGTTTTCAGTAAAAATGAGTTCCTTGTCTTTTCATGTTTGGCTTCTTTTATTTTTATTTTCAGTTTTTTTTAACAGCAAACATCTTGGTGGCCATCATGTCCGATGCTACCATATCTGCCAGGCATGTATCGAGGACACAGATTCCCGATACATTGACACCTCAACTCCCCATTTGAACCTGTCTTGTCCTTTGAGGTTCAGTGGGTGCGTGGAGGTTGTTGATGCTATCCGGATTTGTATCTTTGTAAGGGCCTATTCGTTGTATCTTTACCTCCATCGACACCTCAACTCCCGTTTGAACCTTTCTTGGCCTTTGATGTTCAACGGGTGCATGTAGGCTGTTGATGTAGCAGGTATTGCTATCTCGATAAAAGTCCCTTCCTTGTTCACATGCTTGGAGGTATTGGCATCGACTTTCAATCATCTGCAGATGGTTGGCTGGTTTGTTTTGCTGTGATTTGTTACTTTTGTCTAGGTTTTATCGTTATTTCAGTATTTTGGGTTTTATCGCAATTTCCCTTTTGTGTCATCCTCAACTTTTTGGCTGAATGTTTACATTCGGTTACTTTGTCTTGGTGTCATCCTCAACTTTTTGGGTTTTATCGTTATTTCACGTAGTATAGTTGTGATTTTTAAGTTGGTCATTGGGTATTCGGGTTTATTTCAACTTTTGTCTTCATATGCTTTTTGGCTGAATTGTCACGTTCAAGGATTTTTATTTTCATTTTTTTTAACAGCAAACATCATGCTGGCCATCATGTCCGATGCTACCATATCTGCCAGGCATGTATTGAGGACACAGATTCCCGATACATAAACACCTCAACTCCCCATTCGAACCTGTCTTGTCCTTTGAGGTTCAGTGGGTGCGTGGAGGTTGTTGATGCTACCCGGATTTGTATCTTTGTAAGGGCCTATTCGTTGTATCTTTACCTCCATCGACACCTCAACTCCCGTTTGAACCTTTCTTGGCCTTTGATGTTCAACGGGTGCATGTAGGCTGTTGATGTAGCATGTATTGCTATCTCGATAAAAGTCCCTTCATTGTTCACATGCTTGGAGGTATTGGCATCGACTTTCAATCATCTGCAGATGGTTGGCTGGTTTGTTTTGCTGTGATTTGTTACTTTTGTCTAGGTTTTATCGTTATTTCAGTATTTTGGGTTTTATCGCAATTTCCCTTTTGTGTCATCCTCAACTTTTTGGCTGAATGTTTACATTCGGTTACTTTGTCTTGGTGTCATCCTCAACTTTTTGGGTTTTATCGTTATTTCACGTAGTATAGTTGTGATTTTTAAGTTGGTCATTGGGTATTCGGGTTTATTTCACCTTTTGTGTTCATATGTTTTTGGCTGAATTGTCACGTTCAAGGATTTTTTTTTTTTGGTTTTGACATTATTCTTGTTCTTCTTTCGGTTTCATTTTATTTTTTTGTAATTTTTTTTCTAGATTTTTGCAACTCTATATAACAGCAAGGTAGACAGCACGAGTTGATTTTATTATCTTTTTTCCGTTTGTGCTATTTGAGTTGTTAATTTGATCATATTTTCTGTAAAACAAACATGGAGAGATAGCTTGGTATTTGACCACCCGTTTCCTAAACTTATGTTTCCTGAACCTATTATTTGTACAATCTCATTTTTTTGGTCTTGACTAATATTGGTGTGGCTTGTAAGTTCATTTTTTTCATTTGTATCATTAAGTAGGCATTTCGTCGTTTAGTTGTAGTTTTTTTTCCGGATGAGAAAAACACAGGAATCACAAAAGGGAGTTTACAAAACATCTAATGATTGAATAATGCCCGTGTGATTTCGTTCTTGTATTCTAACTACTCTATCTTTGTACATGGCCAGTGCAAACAACGACCTTGAAGTCTATGTTATTGTGCTAAAGGTAACGAAATTTGAGTCGTGTTTTTCATATTTGTGTCTGTTATGTCTTTGTGAGTTTATTGCTTCTATCTTCCGTAACATGAACTTAATTTGAGTCGTGTTTTTCATTTTCTTTGTTTTGTTTGTGCTATTTGAGTTGTTAATTTGATCGTATTTTCTGTAAAACGAACATGGAGAGATTGCTTGGTATTTGACCACGCGTTTCCTGAACTTAGGTTTTCTGAACCTATTATTTATACAATCACATTTGTTTCTAGTCTTGACTAACATTGGTGTGAGCTACAAACGTTGCTTGTAAGTTCATTTTTTTCATTCTTGTATTCTAACTACTCTATCTTTTTACATGGACAATCTGATGCACTAAAGGCTCCAGTGCACCATGAACAACGACCTTGAAGTCTATGTTTTTGTGCTAAAGGTAGCAAAATTTGAGTCGTGTTTTTCATATTTGTGTTTGTTATGTCTTTGTGAGTTTATTGCTTCTATCATCCGTAACATGAACGATTAAGGGACAACATCCGTTCACAATGTAAAAACAGAAGATAATTCAGTAGACTACAATCAGTAGAAAACAAATCAAACATTGTAGGCTTTTCAGAGGATAATAAGAAGTAACATACTAAGGGTATGCTCATAAGTGTTCAATTTGTTTATAGATATACAGTTGGTAAAACCATAAATATTGTTTACGACTTTGAATGATTTAGGGACAACATTACAAATCGTGTCAAACCGAAGATAATAAGTTTGACTGCGATCAAGAGTAAACATATCATTTTTCCGGAGTTTTGTACAAAAAATAACAAGGATGAAACTAATGGAGGGTATAATAAGAAGTATATACTCACAGTATTTGGAGATGCTCATAAGCTCCATATTTTTTCTTGACGTTTCTTGCCTCCTTGATTTTTTATGTTTAAGCTCAAACAGTTTCATTCTTGTATTTTTTTTTCGGTGTTCCTTGCTGTGTTATTTGTCTTTTGAAGTAACAAGATTGTTTTCAGTAAAAATGAGTTCCTTGTCTTTTCATGTTTGGCTTCTTTTATTTTTATTTTCAGTTTTTTTTAACAGCAAACATCTTGGTGGCCATCATGTCCGATGCTACCATATCTGCCAGGCATGTATCGAGGACACAGATTCCCGATACATTGACACCTCAACTCCCCATTTGAACCTGTCTTGTCCTTTGAGGTTCAGTGGGTGCGTGGAGGTTGTTGATGCTATCCGGATTTGTATCTTTGTAAGGGCCTATTCGTTGTATCTTTACCTCCATCGACACCTCAACTCCCGTTTGAACCTTTCTTGGCCTTTGATGTTCAACGGGTGCATGTAGGCTGTTGATGTAGCATGTATTGCTATCTCGATAAAAGTCCCTTCCTTGTTCACATGCTTGGAGGTATTGGCATCGACTTTCAATCATCTGCAGATGGTTGGCTGGTTTGTTTTGCTGTGATTTGTTACTTTTGTCTAGGTTTTATCGTTATTTCAGTATTTTGGGTTTTATCGCAATTTCCTTTTTGTGTCATCCTCAACTTTTTGGCTGATTGTTTACATTCGGTTACTTTGTCTTGGTGTCATCCTCAACTTTTTGGGTTTTATCGTTATTTCACGTAGTATAGTTGTGATTTTTAAGTTGGTCATTGGGTATTCGGGTTTATTTCAAGTTTTGTCTTCATATGCTTTTTGGCTGAATTGTCACGTTCAAGGATTTTTATTTTCATTTTTTTTAACAGCAAACATCATGCTGGCCATCATGTCCGATGCTACCATATCTGCCAGGCATGTATTGAGAACACAGATTCCCGATACATAAACACCTCAACTCCCCATTCGAACCTGTCTTGTCCTTTGAGGTTCATTGGGTGCGTGGAGGTTGTTGATGCTACCCGGATTTGTATCTTTGTAAGGGCCTATTCGTTGTATCTTTACCTCCATCGACACCTCAACTCCCGTTTGAACCTTTCTTGGCCTTTGATGTTCAACGGGTGCATGTAGGCTGTTGATGTAGCATGTATTGCTATCTCGATAAAGGTCCCTTCCTTGTTCACATGCTTGGAGGTATAGGCATCGACTTTCAATCATCTGCAGATGGTTGGCTGGTTTGTTTTGCTGTGATTGTTACTTTTGTCTAGGTTTTATCGTTATTTCAGTATTTTGGGTTTTATCGCAATTTCCCTTTTGTGTCATCCTCAACTTTTTGGCTGAATGTTTACATTCGGTTACTTTGTCTTGGTGTCATCCTCAACTTTTTGGGTTTTATCGTTATTTCACGTAGTATAGTTGTGATTTTTAAGTTGGTCATTGGGTATTCGGGTTTATTTCAACTTTTGTCTTCATATGCTTTTTGGCTGAATTGTCACGTTCAAGGATTTTTATTTTCATTTTTTTTAACAGCAAACATCTTGCTGGCCATCATGTCCGATGCTACCATATCTGCCAGGCATGTATTGAGGACACAGATTCCCGATACATAGACACCTCAACTCCCCATTTGAACCAGTCTTGTCCTTTGAGGTTCAGTGGGTGCGTGGAGGTTGTTGATGCTACCCGGATTTGTATCTTTGTAAGGGCCTATTCGTTGTATCTTTACCTCCATCGACACCTCAACTCCCGTTTGAACCTTTCTTGGCCTTTGATGTTCAACGGGTGCATGTAGGCTGTTGATGTAGCATGTATTGCTATCTCGATAAAAGTCCCTTCATTGTTCACATGCTTGGAGGTATTAGCATCGACTTTCAATCATCTGCAGATGGTTGGCTGGTTTGTTTTGCTGTGATTTGTTACTTTTGTCTAGGTTTTATCGTTATTTCAGTATTTTGGGTTTTATCGCAATTTCCCTTTTGTGTCATCCTCAACTTTTTGGCTGAATGTTTACATTCGGTTACTTTGTCTTGGTATCATCCTCAACTTTTTGGGTTTTATCGTTATTTCACGTAGTATAGTTGTGATTTTTAAGTTGGTCATTGGGTATTCGGGTTTATTTCACCTTTTGTGTTCATATGCTTTTTGGCTGAATTGTCACGTTCAAGGATTTTTTTTTTTGGTTTTGACATTATTATTGTTCTTCTTTCGGTTTCATTTTATTTTTTTTAATTTTTTTTTCTAGATTTTTGCAACTCTATATAACAGCAAGGTAGACAGCACGAGTTGTTTTAATTATCTTTTTTCCGTTTGTGCTATTTGAGTTGTTAATTTGATCATATTTTCTGTAAAACAAACATGGAGAGATAGCTTGGTATTTGAGCACCCGTTTCCTAAACTTATGTTTCCTGAACCTATTATTTGTACAATCTCATTTTTTTGGTCTTGACTAATATTGGTGTGGCTTGTAAGTTCATTTTTTTCATTTGTATCATTAAGTAGGCATTTCGTCGTTTAGTTGTAGTTTTTATTTCCGGATGAGAAAAACACAGGAATCACAAAAGGGTGTTTACAAAACATCTAATGATTGAATAATGCCCGGGTGATTTCGTTCTTGTATTCTAACTACTCTATCTTTGTACATGGCCAGTGCAAACAACGACCTTGAAGTCTATGTTATTGTGCTAAAGGTAACGAAATTTGAGTCGTGTTTTTCATATTTGTGTCTGTTATGTCTTTGTGAGTTTATTGCTTCTATCTTCCGTAACATGAACGAAATTTGAGTCGTGTTTTCATTTTCTTTGTTTTGTTTGTGCTATTTGAGTTGTTAATTTGATCGTATTTTCTGTAAAACAAACATGGATTGGTAGCTTGGTATTTGACCACGCGTTTCCTAAACTTAGGTTTTCTGAACCTATTATTTATGCAATCACATTTGTTTCTAGTCTTGACTAACATTGGTGTGAGCTACAAACGTTGCTTGTAAGTTCATTTTTTTTCATTCTTGTATTCTAACTACTCTATCTTTTTACATGGACAATCTGATGCACAAAAGGCTCCAGTGTACCATGAACAACGACCTTGAAGTCTATGTTTTTGTGCTAAAGGTAGCAAAATTTGAGTCGTGTTTTTCATATTTTTGTTTGTTATGTCTTTGTGAGTTTATTGCTTCTATCATCCGTAACATGAACGATTAAGGGACAACATCCGTTCACAATGTAAAAACAGAAGATAATTCATTAGACTACAATCAGTAGAAAACAAATCAAACATTGTAGGCTTTTCAGAGGATAATAAGAAGTAATATACTAAGGGTATGCTCATAAGTGTTCAATTTGTTTATAGATATACAGTTGGTAAAACCATAAATATTGTTTACGACTTTGAATGATTTAGGGACAACATTACAAATCGTGTCAAACCGAAGATAATAAGTTTGACTGCGATCAAGAGTAAACATATCATTTTTCCGGAGTTTTGTACAAAAAATAACAAGGATGAAACTAATGGAGGGTATAATAAGAAGTATATACTCACAGTATTTGGAGATGCTCATAAGCTCCATATTTTTTCTTGACGTTTCTTGCCTCCTTGATTTTTTATGTTTAAGCTCAAACAGTTTCATTCTTGTATTTTTTTTTCGGTGTTCCTTGCTGTGTTATTTGTCTTTTGAAGTAACAAGATTGTTTTCAGTAAAAATGAGTTCCTTGTCTTTTCATGTTTGGCTTCTTTTATTTTTATTTTCAGTTTTTTTTAACAGCAAACATCTTGGTGGCCATCATGTCCGATGCTACCATATCTGCCAGGCATGTATCGAGGACACAGATTCCCGATACATAGACACCTCAACTCCCCATTTGAACCTGTCTTGTCCTTTGAGGTTCAGTGGGTGCGTGGAGGTTGTTGATGCTATCCGGATTTGTATCTTTGTAAGGGCCTACTCGTTGTATCTTTACCTCCATCGACACCTCAACTCCCGTTTGAACCTTTCTTGGCCTTTGATGTTCAACGGGTGCATGTAGGCTGTTGATGTAGCATGTATTGCTATCTCGATAAAAGTCCCTTCCTTGTTCACATGCTTGGAGGTATTGGCATCGACTTTCAATCATCTGCAGATGGTTGGCTGGTTTGTTTTGCTGTGATTTGTTACTTTTGTCTAGGTTTTATCGTTATTTCAGTATTTTGGGTTTTAGTCGCAATTTCCCTTTTGTGTCCATCCTCACTTTTTGGCTGAATGTTTAATTCGGTTTACTTTTGTCTTTGGTGTCATCTCTCACTTTTGGGTTTTATCGTTATTTCACGTAGTATAGTTGTGATTTTTAAGTTGGTCATTGGGTATTCGGGTTTATTTCAACTTTTGTCTTCATATGCTTTTTGGCTGAATTGTCACGTTCAAGGATTTTTATTTTCATTTTTTTTAACAGCAAACATCATGCTGGCCATCATGTCCGATGCTACCATATCTGCCAGGCATGTATCGAGGACACAGATTCCCGATACATAGACACCTCAACTCCCCATTTGAACCTGTCTTGTCCTTTGAGGTTCAGTGGGTGCGTGGAGGTTGTTGATGCTACCCGGATTTGTATCTTTGTAAGGGCCTATTCGTTGTATCTTTACCTCCATCGACACCTCAACTCCCGTTTGAACCTTTCTTGGCCTTTGATGTTCAACGGGTGCATGTAGGCTGTTGATGTAGCATGTATTGCTATCTCGATAAAAGTCCCTTCATTGTTCACATGCTTGGAGGTATTGGCATCGACTTTCAATCATCTGCAGATGGTTGGCTGGTTTGTTTTGCTGTGATTTGTTACTTTTGTCTAGGTTTTATCGTTATTTCAGTATTTTGGGTTTTATCGCAATTTCCCTTTTGTGTCATCCTCAACTTTTTGGCTGAATGTTTACATTCGGTTACTTTGTCTTGGTGTCATCCTCAACTTTTTGGGTTTTATCGTTATTTCACGTAGTATAGTTGTGATTTTTAAGTTGGTCATTGGGTATTCGGGTTTATTTCACCTTTTGTGTTCATATGTTTTTGGCTGAATTGTCACGTTCAAGGATTTTTTTTTTTGGTTTTGACATTATTCTTGTTCTTCTTTCGGTTTCATTTTATTTTTTTTTAATTTTTTTTCTAGATTTTTGCAACTCTATATAACAGCAAGGTAGACAGCACGAGTTGTTTTTATTATCTTTTTTCCGTTTGTGCTATTTGAGTTGTTAATTTGATCATATTTTCTGTAAAACAAACATGGAGAGATAGCTTGGTATTTGACCACCCGTTTCCTAAACTTATGTTTCCTGAACCTATTATTTGTACAATCTCATTTTTTTGGTCTTGACTAATATTGGTGTGGCTTGTAAGTTCATTTTTTTCATTTGTATCATTAAGTAGGCATTTCGTCGTTTAGTTGTAGTTTTTATTTCCGGATGAGAAAAACACAGGAATCACAAAAGGGAGTTTACAAAACATCTAATGATTGAATAATGCCCGGGTGATTTCGTTCTTGTATTCTAACTACTCTATCTTTGTACATGGCCAGTGCAAACAACGACCTTGAAGTCTATGTTATTGTGCTAAAGGTAACGAAATTTGAGTCGTGTTTTTCATATTTGTGTCTGTTATGTCTTTGTGAGTTTATTGCTTCTATCTTCCGTAACATGAACGTAATTTGAGTCGTGTTTTTCATTTTCTTTGTTTTGTTTGTGCTATTTGAGTTGTTAATTTGATCGTATTTTCTGTAAAACAAACATGGAGAGATAGCTTGGTATTTGACCACGCGTTTCCTAAACTTAGGTTTTCTGAACCTATTATTTATACAATCACATTTGTTTCTAGTCTTGACTAACATTGGTGTGAGCTACAAACGTTGCTTGTAAGTTCATTTTTTTCATTCTTGTATTCTAACTACTCTATCTTTTTACATGGACAATCTGATGCACAAAAGGCTCCAGTGCACCATGAACAACGACCTTGAAGTCTATGTTTTTGTGCTAAAGGTAGCAAAATTTGAGTCGTGTTTTTCATATTTGTGTTTGTTATGTCTTTGTGAGTTTATTGCTTCTATCATCCGTAACATGAACGATTAAGGGACAACATCCGTTCACAATGTAAAACCAGAAGATAATTCACTAGACTACAATCAGTAGAAAACAAATCAAACATTGTAGGCTTTTCAGAGGATAATAAGAAGTAATATACTAAGGGTATGCTCATAAGTGTTCAATTTGTTTATAGATATACAGTTGGTAAAACCATAAATATTGTTTACGACTTTGAATGATTTAGGGACAACATTACAAATCGTGTCAAACCGAAGATAATAAGTTTGACTGCCATCAAGAGTAAACATATCATTTTTTCGGAGTTTTGTACAAAAAATAACAAGGATGAAACTAATGGAGGGTATAATAAGAAGTATATACTCACAGTATTAGGAGATGCTCATAAGCTCCATATTTTTTCTTGACGTTTCTTGCCTATTTGATTTTTTATGTTTAAGCTCAAACAGTTTCATTCTTGTATTTTTTTTTTCGGTGTTCCTTGCTGTGTTATTTGTCTTTTGAAGTAACAAGATTGTTTTCAGTAAAAATGAGTTCCTTGTCTTTTCATGTTTGGCTTCTTTTATTTTTATTTTCAGTTTTTTTTAACAGCAAACATCTTGGTGGCCATCATGTCCGATGCTACCATATCTGCCAGGCATGTATCGAGGACACAGATTCCCGATACATTGACACCTCAACTCCCCATTTGAACCTGTCTTGTCCTTTGAGGTTCAGTGGGTGCGTGGAGGTTGTTGATGCTATCCGGATTTGTATCTTTGTAAGGGCCTATTCGTTGTATCTTTACCTCCATCGACACCTCAACTCCCGTTTGAACCTTTCTTGGCCTTTGATGTTCAACGGGTGCATGTAGGCTGTTGATGTAGCATGTATTGCTATCTCGATAAAAGTCCCTTCCTTGTTCACATGCTTGGAGGTATTGGCATCGACTTTCAATCATCTGCAGATGGCTGGCTGGTTTGTTTTGCTGTGATTTGTTACTTTTGTCTAGGTTTTATCGTTATTTCAGTATTTTGGGTTTTATCGCAATTTCCCTTTTGTGTCATCCTCAACTTTTTGGCTGAATGTTTACATTCGGTTACTTTGTCTTGGTGTCATCCTCAACTTTTTGGGTTTTATCGTTATTTCACGTAGTATAGTTGTGATTTTTAAGTTGGTCATTGGGTATTCGGGTTTATTTCACCTTTTGTGTTCATATGCTTTTTGGCTGAATTGTCACGTTCAAGGATTTTTTTTTTTGGTTTTGACATTATTATTGTTCTTCTTTCGGTTTCATTTTATTTTTTTTAATTTTTTTTTCTAGATTTTTGCAACTCTATATAACAGCAAGGTAGACAGCACGAGTTGTTTTAATTATCTTTTTTCCGTTTGTGCTATTTGAGTTGTTAATTTGATCATATTTTCTGTAAAACAAACATGGAGAGATAGCTTGGTATTTGACCACCCGTTTCCTAAACTTATGTTTCCTGAACCTATTATTTGTACAATCTCATTTTTTTGGTCTTGACTAATATTGGTGTGGCTTGTAAGTTCATTTTTTTCATTTGTATCATTAAGTAGGCATTTCGTCGTTTAGTTGTAGTTTTTATTTCCGGATGAGAAAAACACAGGAATCACAAAAGGGTGTTTACAAAACATCTAATGATTGAATAATGCCCGGGTGATTTCGTTCTTGTATTCTTACTACTCTATCTTTGTACATGGCCAGTGCAAACAACGACCTTGAAGTCTATGTTATTGTGCTAAAGGTAACGAAATTTGAGTCGTGTTTTTCATATTTGTGTCTGTTATGTCTTTGTGAGTTTATTGCTTCTATCTTCCGTAACATGAACTTAATTTGAGTCGTGTTTTTCATTTTCTTTGTTTTGTTTGTGCTATTTGAGTTGTTAATTTGATCGTATTTTCTGTAAAACGAACATGGAGAGATTGCTTGGTATTTGACCACGCGTTTCCTGAACTTAGGTTTTCTGAACCTATTATTTATACAATCACATTTGTTTCTAGTCTTGACTAACATTGGTGTGAGCTACAAACGTTGCTTGTAAGTTCATTTTTTTCATTCTTGTATTCTAACTACTCTATCTTTTTACATGGACAATCTGATGCACTAAAGGCTCCAGTGCACCATGAACAACGACCTTGAAGTCTATGTTTTTGTGCTAAAGGTAGCAAAATTTGAGTCGTGTTTTTCATATTTGTGTTTGTTATGTCTTTGTGAGTTTATTGCTTCTATCATCCGTAACATGAACGATTAAGGGACAACATCCGTTCACAATGTAAAAACAGAAGATAATTCACTAGACTACAATCAGTAGAAAACAAATCAAACATTGTAGGCTTTTCAGAGGATAATAAGAAGTAATATACCAAGGGTATGCTCATAAGTGTTCAAATTGTTTATAGATATACAGTTGGTAAAACCATAAATATTGTTTACGACTTTGAATGATTTAGGGACAACATTACAAATCGTGTCAAACCGAAGATAATAAGTTTGACTGCCATCAAGAGTAAACATATCATTTTTTCGGAGTTTTGTACAAAAAATAACAAGGATGAAACTAATGGAGGGTATAATAAGAAGAATATACTCACAGTATTAGGAGATGCTCATAAGCTCCATATTTTTTCTTGACGTTTCTTGCCTCCTTGATTTTTTATGTTTAAGCTCAAACAGTTTCATTCTTGTATTTTTTTTTTCGGTGTTCCTTGCTGTGTTATTTGTCTTTTGAAGTAACAAGATTGTTTTCAGTAAAAATGAGTTCCTTGTCTTTTCATGTTTGGCTTCTTTTATTTTTATCTTCAGTTTTTTTTTAACAGCAAACATCTTGGTGGCCATCATGTCCGATGCTACCATATCTGCCAGGCATGTATCGAGGACACAGATTCCCGATACATTGACACCTCAACTCCCCATTTGAACCTGTCTTGTCCTTTGAGGTTCAGTGGGTGCGTGGAGGTTGTTGATGCTATCCGGATTTGTATCTTTGTAAGGGCCTATTCGTTGTATCTTTACCTCCATCGACACCTCAACTCCCGTTTGAACCTTTCTTGGCCTTTGATGTTCAACGGGTGCATGTAGGCTGTTGATGTAGCAGGTATTGCTATCTCGATAAAAGTCCCTTCCTTGTTCACATGCTTGGAGGTATTGGCATCGACTTTCAATCATCTGCAGATGGTTGGCTGGTTTGTTTTGCTGTGATTTGTTACTTTTGTCTAGGTTTTATCGTTATTTCAGTATTTTGGGTTTTATCGCAATTTCCCTTTTGTGTCATCCTCAACTTTTTGGCTGAATGTTTACATTCGGTTACTTTGTCTTGGTGTCATCCTCAACTTTTTGGGTTTTATCGTTATTTCACGTAGTATAGTTGTGATTTTTAAGTTGGTCATTGGGTATTCGGGTTTATTTCAACTTTTGTCTTCATATGCTTTTTGGCTGAATTGTCACGTTCAAGGATTTTTATTTTCATTTTTTTTAACAGCAAACATCATGCTGGCCATCATGTCCGATGCTACCATATCTGCCAGGCATGTATCGAGGACACAGATTCCCGATACATAGACACCTCAACTCCCCATTTGAACCTGTCTTGTCCTTTGAGGTTCAGTGGGTGCGTGGAGGTTGTTGATGCTACCCGGATTTGTATCTTTGTAAGGGCCTATTCGTTGTATCTTTACCTCCATCGACACCTCAACTCCCGTTTGAACCTTTCTTGGCCTTTGATGTTCAACGGGTGCATGTAGGCTGTTGATGTAGCATGTATTGCTATCTCGATAAAAGTCCCTTCATTGTTCACATGCTTGGAGGTATTGGCATCGACTTTCAATCATCTGCAGATGGTTGGCTGGTTTGTTTTGCTGTGATTTGTTACTTTTGTCTAGGTTTTATCGTTATTTCAGTATTTTGGGTTTTATCGCAATTTCCCTTTTGTGTCATCCTCAACTTTTTGGCTGAATGTTTACATTCGGTTACTTTGTCTTGGTGTCATCCTCAACTTTTTGGGTTTTATCGTTATTTCACGTAGTATAGTTGTGATTTTTAAGTTGGTCATTGGGTATTCGGGTTTATTTCACCTTTTGTGTTCATATGTTTTTGGCTGAATTGTCACGTTCAAGGATTTTTTTTTTTGGTTTTGACATTATTCTTGTTCTTCTTTCGGTTTCATTTTATTTTTTTTTAATTTTTTTTCTAGATTTTTGCAACTCTATATAACAGCAAGGTAGACAGCACGAGTTGTTTTTATTATCTTTTTTCCGTTTGTGCTATTTGAGTTGTTAATTTGATCATATTTTCTGTAAAACAAACATGGAGAGATAGCTTGGTATTTGACCACCCGTTTCCTAAACTTATGTTTCCTGAACCTATTATTTGTACAATCTCATTTTTTTGGTCTTGACTAATATTGGTGTGGCTTGTAAGTTCATTTTTTTCATTTGTATCATTAAGTAGGCATTTCGTCGTTTAGTTGTAGTTTTTTTTCCGGATGAGAAAAACACAGGAATCACAAAAGGGAGTTTACAAAACATCTAATGATTGAATAATGCCCGGGTGATTTCGTTCTTGTATTCTTACTACTCTATCTTTGTACATGGCCAGTGCAAACAACGACCTTGAAGTCTATGTTATTGTGCTAAAGGTAACGAAATTTGAGTCGTGTTTTTCATATTTGTGTCTGTTATGTCTTTGTGAGTTTATTGCTTCTATCTTCCGTAACATGAACGTAATTTGAGTCGTGTTTTTCATTTTCTTTGTTTTGTTTGTGCTATTTGAGTTGTTAATTTGATCGTATTTTCTGTAAAACGAACATGGAGAGATAGCTTGGTATTTGACCACGCGTTTCCTGAACTTAGGTTTTCTGAACCTATTATTTATACAATCACATTTGTTTCTAGTCTTGACTAACATTGGTGTGAGCTACAAACGTTGCTTGTAAGTTCATTTTTTTCATTCTTGTATTCTAACTACTCTATCTTTTTACATGGACAATCTGATGCACAAAAGGCTCCAGTGCACCATGAACAACGACCTTGAAGTCTATGTTTTTGTGCTAAAGGTAGCAAAATTTGAGTCGTGTTTTTCATATTTGTGTTTGTTATGTCTTTGTGAGTTTATTGCTTCTATCATCCGTAACATGAACGATTAAGGGACAACATCCGTTCACAATGTAAAAACAGCAGATAATTCACTAGACTACAATCAGTAGAAAACAAATCAAACATTGTAGGCTTTTCAGAGGATAATAAGAAGTAATATACCAAGGGTATGCTCATAAGTGTTCAATTTGTTTATAGATATACAGTTGGTAAAACCATAAATATTGTTTACGACTTTGAATGATTTAGGGACAACATTACAAATCGTGTCAAACCGAAGATAATAAGTTTGACTGCCATCAAGAGTAAACATATCATTTTTTCGGAGTTTTGTACAAAAAATAACAAGGATGAAACTAATGGAGGGTATAATAAGAAGTATATACTCACAGTATTAGGAGATGCTCATAAGCTCCATATTTTTTCTTGACGTTTCTTGCCTCCTTGATTTTTTATGTTTAAGCTCAAACAGTTTCATTCTTGTATTTTTTTTTCGGTGTTCCTTGCTGTGTTATTTGTCTTTTGAAGTAACAAGATTGTTTTCAGTAAAAGTGAGTTCCTTGTCTTTTCATGTTTGGCTTCTTTTATTTTTATCTTCAGTTTTTTTTAACAGCAAACATCTTGGTGGCCATCATGTCCGATGCTACCATATCTGCCAGGCATGTATCGAGGACACAGATTCCCGATACATAGACACCTCAACTCCCCATTTGAACCTGTCTTGTCCTTTGAGGTTCAGTGGGTGCGTGGAGGTTGTTGATGCTATCCGGATTTGTATCTTTGTAAGGGCCTATTCGTTGTATCTTTACCTCCATCGACACCTCAACTCCCGTTTGAACCTTTCTTGGCCTTTGATGTTCAACGGGTGCATGTAGGCTGTTGATGTAGTATGTATTGCTATCTCGATAAAAGTCCCTTCATTGTTCACATGCTTGGAGGTATTGGCATCGACTTTCAATCGTCTGCAGATGGTTGGCTGGTTTGTTTAGCTGTGATTTGTTACTTTTGTCTAGGTTTTATCGTTATTTCAGTATTTTGGGTTTTATCGCAATTTCCCTTTTGTGTCATCCTCAACTTTTTGGCTGAATGTTTACATTCGGTTACTTTGTCTTGGTGTCATCCTCAACTTTTTGGGTTTTTTCGTTATTTCACGTAGTATAGTTGTGATTTTTAAGTTGGTCATTGGGTATTCGGGTTTATTTCAACTTTTGTCTTCATATGCTTTTTGGCTGAATTGTCACGTTCAAGGTTTTTTTTTTTTTTTTTGGTTTTGTCATTATTCTTGTTATTCTTTCGGTTTCATTTTATTTTTTAATTTTTTTCTAGAGTTTTGCATCTCTATATAACAGCAAGGTAGACAGCACGGGTTGTTTTCATTATCTTTTTTCCGTTTGTGCTATTTGAGTTGTTAATTTGATCATATTTACTGTATAACAAACATGGAGAGATAGCTTGGTATTTGACCACCCGTTTCCTAAACTTATGTTTCCTGGACCTATTATTTGTACAATCTCATTTTTCTGGTCTTGACTAACGTTGGTGTGAGCTACTTTACACAGGCTGGCGTTGCTTGTAAGTTCATTTTTTTCATACGTATCATTAAGTAGGCATTTCGTCGTTTAGTTGTAGTTTTTTTTCCGAATGAGAAAAACACAGGAATCACAAAAGGGGGTTTACAAAACATCTAATGATTGAATAATGCCCGGGTGATTTCGTTCTTGTATTCTAACTACTCTATCTTTGTATTCTAACATGGCCAGTGCAAACAACGACCTTGAAGTCTATGTTATTGTGCTAAAGGTAACGAAATTTGAGTCGTGTTTTTCATATTTGTGTCTGTTATGTCTTTGTGAATTTATTGCTTCTATCTTCCGTAACATGAACGAATAAGGGACAACATCCGTGCACAATGTGAAAACAGCTACATTCAGTAGAAAATATAGAAAACATATCAAATGCTGTAGTATTTTCAGAGGATAATAAGAAGTCTACTAAGGATATGCTCATAAGTGTTCATTTGTTTTTGGGTATACGTAAAACCATAAATATTATTACATACTTTTGAAGTGACATTATTCTCATTCTTAGGAGACGGTGTTTGAAGTAGCATCCATCTCGTTCTAAGGTGTAGTGCTTTGGCTTTTTATTGTCCGTTTTAGCAATAAAAGGAAACGATTTAATCATGTTTTTAATATGTTCTTCTATGCTTTGTTAGGGTTTTGCCTATCAGACACTAAGTTTGCATATCAAAACTTCATCTTTTATCAAATCAGTCTGTAAGTTGATTTGATTGGTTCGCTCTTATCGACATTTTCATTTCATTTAAGGCACATCATTGGCGTTTCTTTGCACGAAATCTGTGCTTCATCGTTTTTCTCTCTAGGCTTTGGTGCTTTTCCTGTTAATTCTCTGGCTTATTTCAATCCTCTGTTTCTGGCAATATATTAAATCAAACAATTAGATTTCTGTTTCTTAACCTATGTTATAAGTTTTTATTAATCGGATTATTTTTTCTTTTTTAACAAACTTGTATCTTTAACATCTGTTGGATATTTGATCAACGTTTGATTAATGGTTGTTACTCAATTTGTGTCTATCCACGGAACTCAACTTTCTGGCGATATTTGTGACTGTTTATGATAAAATGTATCAAGAACCTCAAGACTAGTGCAGCATTCATTCAAAAGTTACACCTCAGCAGCAATAGCCCAGAGCTGTTCCCGTACCCTTTAAAATCCATATACAACCTCTCTGATCAGTGACCCTAGGAACTACCTAAATCATGATTAAAATAGCTGACGTATTATTTGTAGCCATTCTTGGGTTGGTTCTTCAGCTTGCCAAGGAAAGGTGCATGCTTGCTGTCTATGATTTTTCTATGGTGTTAACACGGTAAGGGGTACCTATGCTTGCTAATGACTGTATATTATTTTAGGCAACACCATGGCCGGCCATTCTGAATGCATCGACATTACCGTAAAAAGATTCAAACATGATGTACTTGTTTAGCCTTTTTTATTTACAAAGTGAAAGTTCAAAATCTATAATGGGGCATTCTATATGCACCCCCATGATTTGACACTCCCTACGACTCCTGTTTCTCCGCTCTCTAGATGGGGGTGCATATAGCAACCCCTTTAATTAGCTTTTTGGTTTTTAGAAGAAGTGAAGTGTAATACCCTTTCTCATCAACAGTTATCTTGTCAAAATCATGCTAACTAGTTTAACTAAATTTACCTAGCAAGACACTTGTATATTCCTTTGTAAAAGTGTCTTGATTCCAGTTTTTATAAATTCTTCACATCTTGTCTAGTTTTGTATATTCCTATGTAATATTCGGAAAAAAAACCGAGATCGGAATGAAACTGGTATTGGTACAAAATGATCCGGTTCTCAGATCCAAAAATTTTCAATTTTTGGTTTTGGTTTTGGTTTTGGACCGTCGCACACCTCTACTACTTGAGGAATATGCAGATTTGTGAATTCGGAGAGCGATCAAAAATTCAAAATACATGTTTTGTGTCTCGATGAGGGTGTTAATATGAGACTTTGATATGTTAGGTATCTTATGGTATTAATTGGGATTGGGGATTGTATTGGAAGTCTGGACTTGGTCTACTCATTGCTCGGTTAGGGAGCATCATTTCTTAATTTTGTGGATGGATAGTAGGGCTATAAACGAACCGAACAAGAACAAGAACAACGTTTTCGGTCCGTGTTCATTTATGTTCGTTCGTTTAACAAATGATCGAACATAAACACAAAACACATGATTCATAGTTTTTAAATTACGTTTGTACATTCATTAAATTTATAAATGACTTCAAACTACTACGTTAATAGTAAATTAATGTATTAAACATTTGAATTTTTTTATATTCATCCAATGTCATCAATTATATCGGCATTACATTTTGAAGCGTTTTTAGATTTATATTATTAATTAATATATTATGTGATACTAAAACAATATATGCCTATTAAATATTATATGTTTGTTATAAGTTATTATAAATAAACGAACATAAACGAATGAATGTAAACAAACATAAATTTTGTGTTCATGTTCGTTCGTTTAATAAATAAATGAAAATAAACGAATCTACCATTGAATGTTTGGTTCGTTTACAGCTCTAATGGAAACTTCTAAAATAACATATGCATGTGTTTGCTAGATGTGGTTTATTTATGAAATGGTGTGACATGTTTAGTTGTCATTGCATGAGACCAATATGAACAATTTGATAAGTAATGTTGGTTGTTGCATATGGGGATGATTGTAAGGACATGTAGCTCTGTTTTTATAGATCAAGACCTTCTTAAATAGGTATGAAATCTGAATTTTAAATTTAAATTTACTTATTTTAGATTGTTTGTTTGCAGCCAGAGTTAAATGAGTGGTACATCTTAAATTCCTTCTTAATTTTAAGATGGAGGGAGTAGTTTCTTAATTTCATATCTTATGGTCACCTCTTAATTTCAGAAGTGGTTTTCAAACTTGAGACATTTAACCTCTAAAAATACAAACAATGACTATTTGTTGTAATTGATCATGATTAACTATAAGTATATGATCCATTGGAGTATGGTAGTTTATATTCCATAAGTATATAACTATTTGTAAAATGATAGTCGAGTCTATTGAAGGCCATGACCATTCCCCTTCTATGCCCCCATACCAATGCTGGTTTCTCCATTCTATCTGTATCATTTCTACATGCCGAAACAAAAGGAACATAACTGCGTTCAGTGGCGTAGCCACATTGGTCACAGGGTATCTTTTGATTTGATTTAGCAATAATTAGCATGCTTCTTCATGTGACCCTTAATAATTAGCAGTGAGTACAGTGACAGTAGGTATCTTTTTCCTATTTTTAGTATACAATTGGACAGGAGTCATTGACAATAATTCTCATGTTTTCAAAGTTAGTGACAATGACACGCAGGCAGGCAACCCTCTTCTTTTGATTTGATTTAGCAATAATTAGCATGCTTCTTCATGTAACCCCCATCCTTTTGAGAGCTTTAATTTCAATTTATATGGCTTGTATTTCATCCTCAAAACACAATTCAAATCTGTTTACCTTTATGTCAAAACAAATGTTACATTTTATAGATATATGTGTATGTATTGTGCGTTGTACTTGGATGTAAATGAGCCGGGCCCGAACCCGTTTAAGCTCGAGTTCGGGCTCGGATCGTTTCGAGCTTTGTATGTAAACCTCGAGCGCGGCTCATGAATATTCGAGCTCGGCCCAGGCTCGACTCTTTATTGTATATTTTAATTTTTTAATTAATTATTATATAATCTTTTTATATAATATATTTAACTTTTTATTTTTATATATTTTTATTTATTTAATCTATATATTATATATTTATTAGTTTATAAATATATTTATATATAGGTTTGTTTAAGCTTGTTTAGGCTCGCGAGCACGATATGTGAAGCTCGGGCTCGTTTAACTTGAGCTTTTAACGAGTCAATTACTCAAGCTCGAGTAGCTCACGAGAAGCTCAGCTCATTTACACTCCTAGTGTTGTAGTTAGTACTATGATTTGTTTGGTTTTCTCATTAATTTTTTTTTATATTTTTATCTTTTATGTGTTTTATGTTAATAAATTTTGTTAAAAGTATTCACATAATAGATGACTCAATCCAATAGTCTTTATATATAATAACCCTGAATAATTTTGTCACATGTTCTCTTCATGCATCTCCTAATGTTATTTTATAATCAATCTATTTTAAATTTAATATAAATCTCCTCCATGTACAGGTCCGGTTCAATCATTTTCGAGGCACTAGGCAAAACCTTAAAAGGGCCCTAAAAATATCTATGTATTCTCAATATTAGCAAAATTCAAGAAAAATTGATGCATAAAATCAAAAAAAGTTGTAATTATATAATATAAACTAAAAACTTTAGCAAGTCAATAACCTTGTTTAACCATTAATCGACCTATGTATATATAATAGATGTTTTGAAGATGGGTCCCTATTATTAATGGTCCTTGGACGGCTGCCTGTGCTTGCTCAAGGCCGTCACTGTCTATATATTTAATCAAAAAACATTTTTGTCTCATTTTATCACCTATTTGGTTTAAATTAAATTTAAATCTTATCTTTTGTATATTTAATTAAAGGGCAAATGACCAAAAATAGTAACAAGTTTTGACATTTTTATCATTAATAGTAACATTATTTTTTTTTATCATTTATAGTAACAATTTTTTATTTTTCTATCAGTAATATAGTAATGACCAACTTTTTTGTTATCAAAAATAGTAACATCTTTTCAGATTTTTATCAATAATAATAACATATCAAATTAAAACATAATTTTTTTAATTATATTAAGTTTTCTAATATTTCATAAACACCAAAATAAACCAAATTTATATTCCGAATATTTACGGATAGATAACATTTGATTATTTATTCACAATTATATATAATATGAATGAAAAAATACTATGAATCATTTCAATTTTCACTTTTTCCAACTTAAAAACTACGAACCATCATTTTCTTAGTTTTTTTGAATAATAATACAAATCGTTTCATTTTTTAGCTTTTTTCTAATCTAAACGGGTTATAGTTTTTTAATTTAAAAAACAAAAAATCAAAATAAGTCTCAATATTTTTTATTCATAAAACTATAAACCATAATGAGTCATGGTTCTTCCATTCATAAAAAACTAAAAATTGAACAGGTCGCAATACTTTTTCATTCGTAGTACTTTTTATTTGAAATAAAAAAATTACAGATTGATCGGCTTTTTAGTAAATTTCGAACGAAATTGATTATAAACCATTCAACTTTTAGTTTTCCCGAATGAAAAACTACGACTCAGTCATGTTTTAGCTTTTTTTAAACAAAAAACTATAAATCATTTTGATTTTTCGTACAAAATAATTGCAACTCGTTTATTTTTGTGTTTTTAACAACAAAAAAAACTATGAATTATTCCAGTTTATAGTTTTGCTGAATGAAAAATATTGCAACCCATAAAAACGATACATAACCACTTGCAAACACTTGCCAAACCAATTTTCATAATTTAGCAGCTTATAACACAATCAACTCATTTAAATTAGAGGTTTATTACCTTCCCAAGTTAAAGAACACCACAAGCCAAGATGAAGATGAATTCCACAGCTCAATTTGATCCGTTACGGCTTTTTTTCCTTTTGTTTGCTCTTACAATCGCACACAACACTTCTCAATTGGTTTTGGTATGAATTAAAAGGAAGCAAAGAGTTAAAAGTGTTATACATATAAACATATCGTTTATAACGCGAGTTCTCATAATTATTAATAATCCACTAGATATATAACCCGGTGACATGTATACTCGACCTCGACACGTGTTCATTCCACTAATCGTTATACCATTGCCCTAACGCAATATTAATAATTTAATCAACCAATAAATTAAATCCACATAATATTTCTCAAAGTCGGGGTGTTACAATTTTTAACAACACAAAAGTTATGAATAGTTATGGTGTGTATTTTCTCTGCTTGAAAAATATTAACCAATTTTTATTTTTAGTTTTTTATATAAAAAAACTACAACTCATTTATATCGAAAAAACTACAACTCATTTATATCGAAAAAACTAAAGAACGAAAATAGTTCATATTATTTTGTTGGGAAAAACTAAAAATAGAATGATTCATAGTTTTTTCGTTTGCAAAATGTGAAATTGAAATGATGATTAGTATTTTTTTTTCGTTCATATTATATATAATCGTAAATAAATATTCAGAATATATATTAAATTTTTATAAGGTTATGAAAAAATAAAAATTGTAAATAAATAAATTTAATGAAATTAAAAAAATAGTCACCAAAGATAGTATTAATGTAATTAAATAAATTGAAACATAAGTTGAGTTTATTTTGGTGTTTATGAAATCTTAGAAAAACTTAAAAAATAAAAAAAAAAGTTTGGTTTAATTTGATATGTTACCGTTATTAATAAAAATATGAAAATTAAAAACTTAAATTGTAACAATTAAAAGTATAAGATAAACTTAGTAACCAGTAATTGTTATTATGATTGTTGTAAATAAAACACTGATTACAAGGGTTTATATAAGGGTTTATATAAGAGATACATTTACACTCTAAACCCTATATTAGTTGCATTCTAATCCCTCCAATATAAGGAAATACATAAATGTCTTATATTCCCCCGCAAGCTAAGGTCGGGGACTGGCAGTTAATTGCGGCGCTATAGCGGTCACCGGTCCTTGAAAAAATAGCGGTCCTAAATAACGGTGCTAAATAGCGGTTCCGCGAATAGCGGCGCTATCTACCGCTATTTAGGACCCCTGTTTACCGCTATTTGGAGGAGCAGTCCAGATCGATCATTCTTTAAGCTATATTTTGTTAAATCTTTAAACTCTGTTTAATACTTTATAAAGTAATGCTATATCTTGTTTATCTTTGTTTGTTTAATGTGTTGTTCTATTCCATGACATTTATGATTTTAGTGCTTTATGACTTTTGTTCTTTATGTTTATGTTCTTTAGGATTTTAGTTCTTCATATTATGTTTTTTATGTCTATGATTATGATTTTATATATATATATAAATATATATATATATATATATATATATATATATATATATATATATATATATATATATATAATAATATACCGCTATGTCACAGATATATCACCGCAATAACCGCGATAGCAAATATCGGTGTTGATCGCTATTGGACCGCGAGACGCTATTAACTGCATAGGTCGGGGAACGACCTGTAGCTTGGATCGTAAAAACATAAAGCGCTGTGAAAGAAGCGGCTTGGTGAAGATATCTGCAATCTGGTCATCGGTGGATATGAACTGGACCGAAAGCTTCCTATCTGCAACCTTTTCTCGAACAAAGTGAAAATCGAACTCCACGTGCTTAGTTCGGGCATGGAACACAAGGTTGGCAGATAGATAGGTAGGGCCAAGATTGTCACACCATAGCGTAGGGGTCTTCTTAAGAGGGACTTGAAGTTTGTGCAATAGTGTTTGAAGCCAAGTTAGCTTAGCAACTGTATTAGCTAGGGCCTTGTATTCTGATCCCGTTGACGACCCAGAGACAGTCTTATGTTTTTGTGCGGACCAGGATACTAGGTTAAAACCTAGATAGATAGACTGCTGATATTCATTGATATTTATAACAACACTGTTAGGAGTTTGTGGTGTTCTGGTTGCTTAAAAGCTTTCGAACACTCAAACATGCTTTTAAGTCGTCCTAGAGGCATATGGTGTGTGTTAATCCGTGCCAAAAAAAGCAGCTCCCAAAAATGCCTTAAAAGCCAAAAACAAGTTGTGATAAAACACTAACATTGTTGGTACTCTTACTGATACATTATCAGGAATTTTGACAAAAATAGAAAAAATTGATGCCCTCTTTCGTAAATTTAAGTTTAAGACACTTATATTGATTCTGCTTGTTAGCAGTTGGCACTAATTCACTAAATTCTTTTAGTCTTAGAAGTACTCAAGATTACGTGCTTTTACTTTAGTACATGATTTGAAGCAATATATTTTCATGTTTGTTGGATTCTCACATCCCCTGGCATAGCAGTAAGCCAGTAATAGAATTCAGCCCCTATGTCCATTGAACAACAAGGCTTGTGATTCTCACAAGAAATTGATCCCGACTGTCAGTTTTATGCATCCCATGCTTGTGGTGCATTCGAAGAAAGAAAGACCGCTTATAACCCATAAAGAAACAAGACCTTAGTATTCGTACAGACAGGTGTGCAAGGAGATGATTGTCAGGGGAATAACCAATATAAAAGTGGATTAAAAGAGAATAGGCATGAAGAACCAATAAACAAGGATGCATATCCATTTCAAAGATAAGCTGAACGGGAACAACAAAGTAATAAAATTGAATCACGATTGAAGTTTCTAAGAATTTAGTCATTATCATGTTGTGTTGGTTGATGTTGAAGGTATGATGAAGAAAATAACATAAAAAAAATTCAACATTTGACCAGACACGTGGTTTGAAAAAGATGAGACTTTTAGTCAAATACCTTAAATGTTCATGTTTCTAAAAGGATGTCTTTTATACCCCTGATTCGCTGAATATGACAAAAAGGAACTATTGTGCACCCAAATAAATATGATCATCTTTTATGATGATAATAACAATCAAATAAGTAATTTAGCCTTAAATGGAAATGAAGTGGAAAGTATTACACTTTAGCTGAATATTACACTACGTTGCATGCTTATTGTGGATTTACTATGTTCTTCCACAGCTGCATTTGGAGCTGTATTGCATGTCTTATCCACGTCACTCCTTGGAATTACTGCAATCACCATATCGAACACCATTGCCGGTGAAGAAACCGTGCATAAACTTGCATCACTGCTACTCGTTGTACTTGGTGGTAGCTATATATTATTGTTCATGTGGGGAACGGGTGGTCACACCCATTCCCATAACCAACCCATGGAAAAGATGGCCGTTGCCGGAGTTGTCCTTGTTCCTGCATTGTCTCCTTGTGTGACTACACTTCCCGTGTTTCTTGCTGTCGGAAATTCCGTACTTGCTATTATAGTCTTATTATTCAGGTAAACTTTATGGTTTTCTCTTTCACTCCTATCGCTTGTTACTTGTGTTATTATTAAGGGCAAATTGCATCCAGGGTTTATTGCTTAAAATAGCAATCAACCATCAACAATTGTTTTGTTATAGCATTGAACTCATTTTTTTTTTCTAAAATTGCATCACCTTACAAACCTTTTTCTTAAATAAACATCCAACTTGAAACAATCAACCATCAACAACTGGATGCTGGTTTAGCATTCAAATAGACCGCCACATCAGCATTTGACTGGATCACCAACACACTCATAATAGATTAATAGCAATGCACTTTAACTTTGTTTTAAATTTTAATGTCTTATTATTATTAATGAAAAACTTAAATATGTTTTCAACAGAATTAATTTGAATGTTTTTAGAACCTAAATGTTATTGGGTTCATTGAATGTTCTTCATCGCCACCCAGATCTAATGTCCACCACCGTCCACGCCAAGAACCACTAATTAACAACTGGATCCATCGTCCACCACAAATATAACCCAGGTCCAAAACAAAGATCTGAAGTCTGGAAGAAACCTAAGGTTTGCACCAAAATATAACACAGACCAAAACGCAATCAAACCTAAATGAAAAGCATTGAACCCAGCGCTGCCAACAACCACCACCACCACCGGAAAATACGAGAAATCCAAAATCCTAAACAATATTCAACCAAGAACATAAAAGCTATCTTCGATTTGTAACTAGAACAAGAAAAAAACCATAACAGCAACAAGAAAAACCCAAAAAGTATATAGTCAATAACCCAATCTAAACCTAAAAATAAAGATCCAAAATTTCAAAAAAAAAAAAACCTAACATGAACAAGCAATATTAAAAAAAAGGAGGAGAAGATGACAGTGGCGGAGTGGTGAAACCTATAGCGACATCATCATTCATCAAAGTGATGTCGCAATAGTGTTGGTAGTGGCGGTGGGTCTGCGACGCATGAAGGCATAGGGGAGATGTGGTGTGGCTATGGTGTTCTTGAGGGGGTGGTGTGGTGGTGCGTCTGTAAAGGGAGAGGGATGGTGAAAGAGATGACGGTGAGAGAGTTGTTGGTGTTAAATGAAGATGATGATGCAGTGATTTTAATCTGTACCACAAGCTTGAAGCTACCCAGACTTTAAATTGGTTTTAACATTTGAATGGATACTATCATGCTCATAGTTGTCAATAGCGACGATAGCGGTCGCTATAGCGAATAGCGTAGCATAGCGGCTGTCGTCCGCTATTATGTGTTTAGCGGTTCGCTATTACCTTTTTTTTAATTATTTTTTTAAATATATATATTGTATATATATACATAAAAGACCTATTTACAAGAATTAGATTATCTATGAATGACTTTTAATAGTTTTAAAACTTTATTTTAAAGTTAAAATGTTAAATACATTAAACAGTTTAACGTAACATATCTATTTTGAGTTTAATACTATACCCGCTAAACACAAATTAGCGGGCGATATCACTACGTTATCGCAACGTAGCAAAAAGGTAGCTTGTCGTTATCGTCCGCTATTCATGCTACAAGATTTAACATTTGAGTGGGTACCACAAGATGAACACATTTTGGGTTTCAAACTTTTTTGGTTTAGTTTTTTTTGGAATTTAAATTCTGTTTTAACAATAAAGATAATAATAATAAAGAGTAAATTACACAAATGGTCCCTGTGGTTTGGTGCTTTTTGCTCTTTTCGTCCCTCAAACTTTTTTTTTTGCATCAATAGTCCCAAAATCCCAAACCTTTAACACAAACGGTCCCTCTGACTAACATCCGTTAAGTTTGACCGTTAGAGATGAGGGCATTTCCGTCTTTTTGTCATTCAGGGACCATTTGTGAAAGTTTCTTATAAACTTTTAAAACATAAAAATATTTTATAATTTATTTATTAAAATTTATTTATTTAAAATAAATAAATAAACTTTTATCATCTAGATTAGATTTCAAGATCCAGATCATGGTAACCCATCTCACTTGTAAAAGAAACCTAGATTAGATTGTTCAGCAGATTCGAAATTTTAAATACAAATCCAGATTGTTTTATCATCTAACACATAAAGAGATCAATTTTGAAACTAAGAAATCAAGGCTCTCAAATCTGAAACAAAAATGGAACCTCAAATCTGAAAAAAAAAACCCAGAACCCTTCATCCAAATACAGAACTGTGCACGAAGGAGAGGCGTGTTTCGGAGGCAATCGACTGTGCACGAACTTATCAGGTGCTTAGAGCAAACGAAGCAGAATTCAAGGTAATATCACACGAAGGGACTAATATAGTGGACATTAGGAACCGCCGTTGTTTATGTAGGGGATGGCAGCTTTACGGACTTCCATGTGCCCATGCGGTGGCGGATCTCCTCTCTTGCAGGCAAAACGTTCATCGGTTTACAGAGACTCGTCGTCGGCCTCGACGTTGAGTGACATCCTAACCAGCCGAAGGCTATTACGATGACCAGATGGGATAATGCTGACTCCGGCGCAGGTACAGTATGCGTGCATCGATGCTTTCCACCTTATCACCGCCGTTTTCTGCCCTCCAACTCGTTTCCACCTCCACCTCCACCACCAGTCCACCACATCCCCACCGTTGATTGAATCCCAACAACACCGATTTCAAACTCATCAGTCCCCTCTGCAAAAACCCTCTCTCTCTCTCTCTCTCTCTCTCTCACATCAATGGAGGACGACCTGTTGTTGCAATTGGGGGTTAGGGTTCTGAAACTGCATCGAATCTTGTCTTTGCAAAATCTGCTGAACAATCTAATCTAGGTTTCTTTTGCAAGTGAGATGGGTTACCATGATCTGGAGCTTGATATCTAATCTAGATGATAAAAGTTTATTTATTTATTTTAAATAAATAAATTTTAATAAATAAATTATAAAATATTTTTATGTTTTAAAAGTTTATAAGAAACTTTCACAAATGGTCCCTGAATGACAAAAAGACGGAAATGCCCTCATCTCTAACGGTCAAACTTAACGGATGTTAGTCAGAGGGACCGTTTGTGTTAAAGGTTTGAGATTTTGGGACTATTGGTGCAAAAAAAAGTTTGAGGGACGAAAAGAGCAAAAAGCACCAAACCACAGGGACCATTTGTGTAATTTACTCAATAATAAATAATGAATTAAATTTAAGAATAAAAAAACAATAAAATATAGTTTAGATGCTGAATCAGCGAATATAGTCCCTTTCTCTCAAAAACAATAAAATATAGTCCATAACAGCAACAAGAAAAACCCAAAAACCATAGCATTTGACGTTGATGTGGCGGTCCATTTAGATGATGAATCAGCGTCCAGTCACCTCTTGATGCTATTTTGGATTAATTGTTTTGAGTTGGATGTTTATTTAAGAAAAAAGTTTGTAATATGATGTTATTTTAGGGAAAAAAATTTTTTAAGTTCAATGCCATAATAAAACAATTGTTGCTGGTTGGTTGCTATTTTAAGCAATAAACCCATTGCATCCAAAAGGAATGTGCTTTTAGACAAATTCTGTTATAGAAAACTTAACATTTGACTTGCGGTAAAAAGAGGACTCGTTGCCTAAAGTAAAAACTAACGCAACTGATCATTACAATGGGTTTTATAAATATTTATCTTGAAAGGACGTTCCATAAAATAGAAGTTATCTGAAAATACGTTCTGTTAACGTTCAATAAAATAGAAGTTATCTTTAAAAATTCAAGTTGGGACTGGGACTCCATTGGTTTTATAAAACACCTCTGATTCACCCATTTGTCTTCTCTAAAAACACTACTGATGCTCAATCAGAAATTGATAATGATGAAAACAGGAAAGAATAACCCAATTAGTTCTGATTTTAATAAGCTGGAACAGAAAATAGAAGAACAAGCACACAATTCCAGGGACTATCCCTTTCTCTCAACCGAATGGTTGGAGACCCTTCAAAGCAACAACAATGAGCTAAGCAAATCCTAACAATATTTCTCTGTACACCCAACTCACACACTATACCTCTTATTTATCAAATTGTCAATATAACTAACTACTAATATTATTACTAATATACCCCTTTCTAGAATCAATGTGGTAGAAATCGCTAGGCGGGAGTCGGCCGGCCGATTGCGGACTAGTGAGTAGTCGGCCTAGGCGGGGAGTAGTCGGATTGAGATTTTTTATATGTAAATTTTAGAATTATACATACAACATATTTATAAATACTCAAATATAAGTATAATTAATCATAACATCCAAAAATATGTTTTATAAGACAACCATAATTGCTAAAATCTTCAAATACAAATACTTCAAAGTTCAAATATAGAATTAAAGTTCATTAATATTATAATTAGAATATTAGATGGATGCTTCTTGACCATATTATCTGTTTTTATTTAAAAAAAAAATTAAAAAGTTGACTTTTGACAGCACCCGCCTAGGACCGCCTTGCCCGATTCCGCCTAGACTCCGATCACAGGCGAGTCGTAGCGGTACTCCTCCGATCACCGCCTAGGCCGATTTTTACAACACTGTCTAGAATATACTCTAGCAATTTCTTATCAACTACTCTGACGTTGAAATATTGGAAGCTATTTTGCATTGACAAATGGGATTATTGATGCTTTTTTTGTATTTGATTTGCAGCATGATAACCGTGATGACGTCGTTGGTGGCTCTATCATTCTACAGTGCAAGTCAGCTCAAGTTTCACTGGATGGAATGGTAAGACAAGCTTCTTGTAGGGTTTGTACTTTGTTTAGTCGGAATCTTGACACTTATCTTCCACGATCACGAGGGACATACACATACAGGGTCACTTGAAGAGCATGTGCACTGGAAGCTCTTTTTGCCATGAGAATCTTTGTTAGTCTTGTAACCCTTGTGGCCCCTTTCGGTGTTCTATAATATTTTGTCAAGCTAAGATTTATGAAAAAGAATTGTGCACCTTCATTCCCCCCCTCGGAAAAAGCGAAAAAAATCCAAAGAAAATCTTTTGCATTTGTCTGGGGTATAGTATAGTTTCCCTTGTGTTGCAACACTGGATGTTGTCTAGTTTTCTGGGAACTTTTTATCACTTATTAGTTGCTGTAATAGTAGTAATACCTCTGATGTATCCTTGTAAGTTGTAAAGCTCTTCAAAATCTAATTTCTACCACAATGTTGTTGATTGCTCCCCCAAAGAGTCATTGGTGATGATGGTAGAATACATAATGACATGGTCGAATTTTAACATTTACTTATATATTGCAAAATGGTCGGGTACAGCTTGAGTTGGCCTATATAGTTAACGAGTTATTTAGACCCGCGCGTTGCTGCAGGGTCTAAAATATTAATTACAAAAATAATTATGAAAACGGAACACAACTGAACCATGGTCGAAGAGTGAAATTGGAAAACTGATATATATCTAATAAGCAAGCAAAATCATACCGTTAGTGGTTCCTATAATTGGTTTTCTAGATTTTAAAATGCTAAAATTAAAAATCATGCTTTATTAAATCGGATCAGAATTGGAATAGAATAATTAAATATTCATAACCATAATTTATAATTTTGACATCAATTAGGTTTAATCGTCAATTTAATTTGTTGGTTTTACGATCAAATCAAATAAAGTTATAAGGGTAATGTCTCAAATACATCGATTAGTATTTGCCAACATTATAAGAGTAATGTTCAATGCTAAACATGATTGTATTTAATAACGAAATTTAAATATTAATTAGTTACATTTTAATTATAAAGTAATTTCATTCAAATCTTATATTGTGTATTTGAATAATAAAATCTTTTTTATACAATTAAACATAACCATAACAGTTTCTAAAAGATAACTTCAAACATATGTATAATTAAAACCATAATTTTAATTCTGTAAGAAAATATTGTAATAATAAATGTTAAAAGAGGACTAAACAAAATTTTATTTAAAAAAAAAGAGGTTCACTAAAAGATAACACTAAGACAATGATGTGTTATGAAAAGTTTAAATTAAAAGAAAAGTCATGAATCATGATGGGCCATGTTGCAATATTACATTGGCTAAGCTCATATGAAAATTTTATGTATATATAATATGTTATATATGATTAGAAACATGGGCGGACCTAGTGAAGAACAATTTGTGTTTCGCGACACCGATAAATTTTCAAAATATCGAGGTACGTATGTATCAAAACTCGAGTGACACCTAGGATTTTTTTAAGTGACACCTACAAATGCAATAATTGTAAAACTTTAAAACTTTAATAGATGAAGACTCGAATGCAACAATTATAAAATTGTAACACCATAACTCTAATTAACAATATAATAATAATAACTCTCAACATTTTTAACGAAATTTCGGCATGACCTATTCGTAATATCAATAAACCAACCTGTATTTTTGGATTCAAATATAAACTACAAAATACATTTCCAATTCATCAAATTCCAAAGTACAATACCCAAAACGAATCAGAGATTTTTGCGTTTACATGCCCATGGATCTAACTATCAATACACGAATGAGACCACAACCCAAAACACAAGTTCTAAAACCACCATTTCAACCTTTGATGTCCCAAATACATTGCAAATAACGGGTTTAAGCTAATCAACATTCATCAAGTTTTAAATAAATAAAGTCATGATGAATTATACACAAGGGTGATATACTCCCTCCCCAAAATAAAGCATAATTAAATGTACCAAAAGAGTCTATCTTGATCACGACCTCCTACTTCAAACTTTGCTCGATTCTACCTTCTCTTTTCCTTTTCCTTCTATTCCTGAAAAGGGTAAATCAACGAAGTGGTTAAGCAATAATGCTTAGTGAGTGACTAGATCAATAGTGTACCACAATCAATATCTAATTAATAAATGAACCTGCAAAGGCATGAACAATCATATTAAGCACCATTATATAAGAGATATCAAATGAGATGAGACATATCAAGAGGGAGGTTCTTAATAGTGTCACGACAACACTACACACTATGAGTACATCCAGGGAGTGTGTAGCACCAAAAATCATCGGAGCCTGCAGTACCTGGCATTGTACTCCCGCCAACAATGAAGTACGACATCATACTCTGAGATCATCGGTAGTATGACTATAATGTACATCACACACAGTAATGTAATATATCATAAGCAATGTAATAAACATGTACATGTTAAGGTTAAACATATAAAGTAATTAAGGTAAAAGAACAAGTATGAACATCATAGATAGATAAGGTAAAACATAATCATGAAATAACTGGCATAATCATGATAAATGAGCAAGTAACATCATGTATGTAGTACACATATATCACCAGTACTCACTATCAATGCATAAAGGATCCCATCAATAACAAGTCAAGTCCATATATAGGAATCGAGTTAGTATAAGCCTCGCCATAAGCTCCAAGAGTCGCCAAAATTAACTACAAGACACCTAGACACAACACATGAACACCAAGCATGTTAAAACCCAAGAACAACTCTTAAACTAAGCTTATATCTATCTATACTATTAAAAGAGTAACTATACTCATTTCTGGTGAAGCCACGTGGTATTTATAGATTTTTAAAATAATAAAGAAATTTAAATCAAATCTATCCAAATATAATATAATCTACTTTTAAATTCAAATCAAACGAAATCTAATACTCAACTAACTTATTAATTAAAGCTATCCAAAACTAATATAATCCACTTTTAAATTCAAATCAAATCAAACCAAACAAAATCTAATAATCTACTAACTTATTAATTATAAGATAATATAATAAAAGTTTAAAAATATATATAAGAAAATAATTACCCTTCATATATATTTAGAAATATATAAAATCAATAGGTCATAATAGATAATAAAATCATCTTATATACTTTTGTTTAAAAAATAATATTTATATTTTTATCTTTTTGTTTATTATATTTTATATATATTAAAAATATCCGCGTAATACGCGGGTAACATACTAGTTTACTTTAATGAACTTATAAATATGGTTCAAAGTTCATTATTAGAAATTAGAACATCCCTTAACTATTGTTTCTAAAGTGATCAGTTATCATGTTTTAGTATGTGATTGGTGATTCTAAGGCCTAAGCAACACATTTTAACTCTTAAGCTGCATATATGCACTTTTTCAGTTCCTTCAAGGAAGTTCACACATCATTTGAAAGCCTAACAAGTACCCTAATCCTAATTGGACTTTACAATACTTTAAACCTTTAATTTAGAAGTACAAAACATGTATAAGACCCAAGCCGAACCAACCGAAACTCAAAATGGACTTTGTAAAACAGTGAGTTGGTCACGCCATGACTGGAGGGAAGGTCACGGCGGCCTCTGTCCCCTGCCCTGGTCTGATCGTTTTTCTTGACTGCACATCCCCAATCTTGCCAAGAACTCAAATTTACAACTTGTTCAACATAAACCCTTTTGCATAGACTTCAAATACGTTATCTAAACATTTTAATGACTATTTTGACATCAATGAATCCTTCATTTGATTCTTATAAGCTCTAGGTTAAATACCCAATAATCCCCTTTTTGAGTTCTTTAAGTTTCTTATCAATTTAACAATGAAATACTTCATGATTCATGATAAAGCTATATAAGTCTCATAAAATTAATTGTTCTTTATCTAATGATCATGATTCATAATTTTCTTGATAGTCATAAACCTAACGTTCCATTGATGAGCTAGAAATTATGAAGAAGAGATGGAGATAACTAGAAAGAGGATGAAGATAAAGTTACTTACCAATATTTTCCCTTTCTTTTTCTAGATTTTAGGTTGTAGCTGAAATTTCTCCTGATCTTGCATGAGGCTCCCAAAAGCCGTGGAATGAAGATGGAGGAAACATATATACATATATATATATATATATATATATATATATATATATATATATATATATATATATATATATATATATATATATATATATATAGATTTGGGTTCAAATGAGTACCACTAGTTTTGCGGAGTACCGGAGGTACCTCGCTTAAAACCATTTTTTTTGAAATTTTTTTACATAATCATGTTTAAATTAATAATACAAGACTACTTGCAAAAAATCACACATAAACACACACTATAACTATGTGAAACGTGCAAGTTCACATGAACTGCACTGTTGTGAACGTATGTTCACAGCTAAGCATGTTCACATGAATTTTTTCACGTTCACATGACTTTTAAGAGGCTAGAAAGTGTGAATGTGTGTAATCTTTTACGAATAGGCTTATATTATTTGTATCTAAATGAATATGAAAAAAATTACAAAAAAAAAAACTTTTTTTCGGAGCATGTTCACATCTTAAACCCGTGTGTTCACAGGTACTCACGGTACTCCGCATTTTTTAGGTACTCACACGAACCATATTTTATATATATATATATATATATATATATATATATATATATATATATATATATATATATATATATATATATATATATATATATATATATATATATATATATATATATATATATATATATGGGTTCAAATGAAACCACTAGTTTTGCGATAAAATCTTTTTTTTTTTGAAAATTTTTTTATAATCATGTTTAAATTAATATTACAAGACTACTTGCAAAAAAACACACATAAACACACACTAGAACTATGTGAAACGTGTGTGGTCACATGAACTGTACTGTTGTGAATGTGTGTTCACAACTAAGCATGTTCACATGAATTTTTTCACGTTCACATGACTTTTAAGATGATATTAACTGTGAATGTATATAAATTTTTGCGAATAACTTTATTTTATTTGTATTCAAATGAATATGAAAAAAAACTAAAAAAAACTTTGTTTCGGAGCAAGTTCACATCCGAAACCGTGTGTTCACAGGTACTCATGGTATTCTGTATTTTTTAGGTACTCACACGAACCATATTTAGAAGTATATATATGTATTAAGGAAGTTTGTAAGAATTTATGCGTAATATCGGAAGTACATGCAAAATACCAAACACTAACGGTCACGCACGTACCCTCTTTCCTCTCTCATCTTAAATATTTGTTTCCCTATAAAAGGGAAAACGTGGTCCTCGTAGACGCTCTCTCTCTTTCTCTCGGATCCAATCCCTAATTCCAGATACAGGCGAAGATCAGAGACACAAACCACAAACCTGTGTCATCTACGCACACATATTGACAGGCATTTTTTTCAGACTCAACAACCACCGATCTAACGCGAATGCAGGTCGGTTTATCATTTTTTGTGTTTCTTTTTTCAAATTTACACTAACTGCTATTCTTCTTTCTTTTTTGGACTATTTTCTGTTTATTCTAATTCAATTGCTTACAGCTTTGGCTTAATGAAGAATGATATAGTAATAACTGTGTCATTGGATCTGGAATCAGATTGAAGTTCTGATACCTTTAACATCTTTTTATCTGGGATATTGTTTTTACCTCGATAAACCCTAATTTAGAATGCTCAGTGAAGAAGTTGAAGGTTTATTTTTTTCCCCTATGTGCAATCACACAACCATAAGAGTGATAATTTTTTGACTTTAGGGTATCTATGGGAAATTCCACGGCTTAGACTTTGAATCAGAGCAATTAAGCTGTATGTTTGAACTAAATGAGGTTTATTTTAGTTATTATGCATCACATTCCAAGCTCCCAAGCACTGCCTTGAGTATTTCATAACTAGCATAGGGCATGGATTTACATTGTTGGAGGGATTTCAAGCTGATAAGTTATCCCTGCTGTTGATTGTTATTAGGTATTCACATATGGAATAATAATTTAAGGGAGTCTGGTGTAAAAGCACTACAGCTGAGAGTCCGTTTCTTGCTCTTTCTGGTTTGTTTGTTTGCTTTTGAAGATCATGCTCCCTCAATCCCTCTCTTCTGCAATACGTTTGTCTCTTTATAATTTATTTGTTGCTCAATAGTTGAGAGACAAATACATGCCTATTAATATAAAAGTTGGAGTCATTTGTTTAACTCTTAGAAGTCGGATCATGACACTTGTCATGGGAACATGAAGTTGGCACAAACACGGAAATGTATGATTTCAGAAAGGACGTCACTCTGACCCCCGATGAATTGGAAAAAAGGGTTTTAATTCTCTTGTCTAGAAGCATGTTAAAGGGCCTAATGAATTTCATGATGATGGAGCTTTAGAAGTCACCATTCATTACACTGGTGGTGTGTTTATTTTGGTGGCCATGCATTTGTTTTGTCCACCCTAATTTCATGGTGTCATTAATATGTTCTATTTAACTTTTTCCTTGATATTAGTTTTTTTTCCCATTTAGTTATATACTTAGGTTGTGTAGGTTCATTCTTTCTGTTCTTAGTCCTGTGTTTGTATACTTGTCTAGTTGGATCAAAACAGGGAATTATAGGGTTGGCAATACGGTTGAGGCTTAGGATTTCAAAGGAGGTCTTAAGTTCTAATCCTGCAAACTTCCAACTCATTGGGGGCACCTGCCTTTCAAAACAAGGGAATCGTATTTTACTCTTTTGCAAAGTCACATGTTTGTTTGCGCCTAAGTGGTTAACTAATGACAACATTAATAGTAAATTAAGTAACTGGGGGGGGGGGGGGGGGGGGGGGGCATTTGAGCAGGTTCCTATAGAAACTTAGAATGATCACTCAACTTTTTTTTAATGCAATTTGGAATAATTATATCTGTTTTTGTTTTGATACTGTTTCCTTTGTGGGTAATGGTCCCTCTGAGGGTTGAAATGTTGAGTGTTTGAAGCTAAAATTTTCCCCCTTTTTGCAGGTAAATTCAGTTGTGGAATCTAATAGTGACGACAACGGTTTGAAGTTGATGATATAGCTGCAGCATATTACGCGGTGCCGGCACATACATTTTATATGGCAGATGGTAAATCAAGTTTTTGGGGTCCGGTTACTTCCTCCCATGAGTGGTGTGAAAAGAATTATGTGTATTCTTCTTATGTTGCGGAATTTTATAATACCATCTCAAATGTTCCATGCATTGTTTTGGCGCTTATTGGTCTGCTAAGTTCATTGTTACAACGTTTCGAGAAGAGGTTTAGTGTTCTTCACTTGTCAAATATGGCACTTGCTATCGGAAGCATGATGTATCATGCCACATTGCAACATGTGTAAGTACCGTTTTCATGTGCAAGTTTTCTAGATAGTATGTAATCAATCACATATTGTTGGAAGTTACTTTAGATCTTCTGATCTTGTATGTATGCTTTAAATTAAGGGTTAATTGCAGGAAAATTCAAGTTACTTTTACCTTTTTACCAATCTATACAACATACTTGTTTAACCATTTAATGTAACACATTTGATGAATTTACCACAATTCTACGTAAACTTTAACCGTTACATCAAACAAAGTTAATCTATACAACAATTTACTTATGTCTAGGTTAAGGGGTAAGGGGTTTTGGATGCTCATTTTGAACCTGATTATTGTGATTTCTAGTTGTAGATATTTAGTTCTTAGTGTTTAGGCATAGTGATTTTTATTTATGTTACTTCATTTATCTAAGCAAGTATACTCTTTGACACATTAAAACAATGATTATCTCGTTATGACAACTTTTCAAACAACACGAGCGCATCCAAACATTGTCTACGGAGTTTTCTTTTGATATGGTTGCTTTTGATTATTTAACATCTTATGATCATTTCAATGTGTACATCTAAACACCCCCTGCATTTTACATAAAATGGTAAAAAGTGATAATTTTCCTACATTAAATGCTTACAAAAGGTATGTTGCGTTGCAGTTAGCCCTAGTTTAATTCGTGGCAGGCTCATGAAAAACTCTTGTTTTCTAAGAATTGTCTTCCTTGACTAGACATCCTTATTAGGATCCTAATTCTAATTCGTTTTGACCATTCAACATTTTTATTTTATGGGTTCCGTGTACAAGGTGTGTGGATGGTTTTACATAAAATTTGACGATTGGTAGTCTTTTGCAGGCAGCAGCAGAGTGACGAAACTCCAATGGTATGGGAAATGCTCTTATACATATATATCCTCTACTCACCAGATTGGCACTACCGTAGTACTATGCCGACATTCCTCTTCCTATACGGTGTCTCTTTTGCCGTTCTCCATTCTGTGATACGCTTTGATATTGGCTTCAAGGTTCATTATGTGATGCTGTGCCTGTTGTGTATTCCTCGGATGTACAAGTATTACATTCACACACAAGATGTGTCTGCCAAGAGGCTTGCGAAACTCTACTTTGCTTCCCTCTTGATTGGTAGTTTGTGTTGGTTAGGTGATCGGTTTTGCTGCAGCCAGATATCAAGCTGGCCGATTAACCCCCAAGGTCATGCATTGTGGCATGTCTTCATGGGGTTCAACTCTTACTTTGCAAACACGTTCTTGATGTTTTGTCGGGCGCAACAACTAAAATGGAGCCCCAAAGTGGTTCGTTTAATGGGAATGCTTCCTTATGTGAGGATTGCAAAACCAAAGACACAGTAAACTGAGGGTGGAAATGGGATGTTTTCATCGGTAATGGAGGTAGATACAAGATTTTTTGGCAAGTAATCTATGGTTTTGTTTTTACCAGTTGGATTCGGAGTATATTTTAAGAAAATTGGCTTAGGCTGTTGGAAGTTTTTAGCTGTGAAAGTAGAATGTCTATGTACCAAATTTTGTATGATCTTATTCAGGTTTTTATGATACGATTTGTTTGATTCAGTGATTATTACTTCCTTGAGTGCGACTTTGGTATAAGTTGGGTGTTTCGGTTCAGCGCATCACTGAAACATGGAATTTCTGATTACTCGTTTTTGTGTTTGAGCTTAATGTTTTCTAACATTCCATGCTTACCACCGCACACCTGATTAAATGGCTTGGGATCTTGTTATAAATGAAACTCTTAGCCTTAACATACGTTTTGTTTTGTTTGCGAAGTTCCTATTGGTATTTGCATTTTAAATCTTTTGTTTAGTTCGTAAAATTCTGTTAGCATTTAAGATTTCGAAATTGTTCAAATCTCATCATTCTTTGTTACTTAAAAACCCAGCCTTCTTATAGTTTTAAATCTCAGTTATCTGTCATTGTTCAGATAAGCAAATTACTCCTAGAAAATAATTCAAATTTTTTGACAAAATCCTGATAAAAAAATGTTACACAATACAAATCCTACGAAAAAAATTTACGAACCAAACTCCTCTTATTATATACTACATCCATTCCAAAATATATATCCATTAGATATAATCACATAGTTCTAGTAATTTATAACGATCACAACTTTAAATCAAACAAAATGATACTGCATATTTGTTTTGAGAAAATCAATTATTTTAGATCTTATAATCAAGAAAATAATTGGAATCATATAAAATATAACTAAGTATTTATGATTGTGGATATTTATTTTGAGACAAATTAAAAAAGAAAATATGAACACCTTATTATGAGATGGAAAAAGTCTTTTAAATAAAAAAAAGCTTACCTTGTTACATGAATTTATAGAATCGATTGAGCGAAGGTCTAAACTTCACTTTTGAATGAGGTCTTCTACCATTATCTTATATTTCTGGTATGAAATATACATTTTTCTCATGTCAAATCTTTTTTTTTTTATTCGAATTTTCTTGTGACATTGTCGATAATAAATAACTAATTTACAAGAAATAGTTAGTCTTATAAATATCATAAATAATGCATATTTCCAACATTACAAGACTTGTAGAACTGTATACTTGTTAAGCACCTCTTATGTATGTGTAGATTACAACAAGCTCTTAGGTTTAACCATCCAACTGAGGTCAAAAGAGCGATCACTGTACAACAAAGTGCATGATGCAAAAGCAAAGTTTCTAACAAAAAAACCCCCCCTAGAGTTGTAATATTCTAGATAAATAAGGTCTTTAGGATTCACCAAACTGCCGTTCCTGAATGATTTGTCCAAGTTTCGAGTACAATTCACATTGTTCCTCGTAGGAGAGGTTCATCACGATCTGAAACATGATCTCAACTTAAAATCTTTACGACTTGGATTAATAAGGGATTTTTCTGATCAGATTTGGTGGAGGACGTACCTGGTCTAAAATCATTCCAAGTGATACGCTTTGAGCCACAATAAATGACTGGTGATATATGTATGCAAACACAGCCATCACCATCTGTAAGGCAAGTTACATGAGTTAAAGACAAGTCAATAAACAACGCAAATATCTGGCAACCAAAATTTGACATTAAATTACTTGAAATAATGATCCAATAATCGACACCTATCAACGATATGCTATGCAGATTGTAAAGTGTGTTTAGCATCTTTAATTCTTTATGCAATTTGACAAATCAACTCTGCAGATACATAACAAACAAGTGCAGGGTTCCATATAAATCCAACTTCTTTTATAGAACTGGAGCACTCTTCTTCTTTTTGAAATTTTCATGGATGCTGTCATGCTGCAAAATTTTCTTCTTCAGAAAAGGGCAACTTTCAGTGATTTTTGTGCAAAAAAACCCCAACCAACCCTCAACCAACAAAGAATCATTAAAATTGGGTTTTTTTTAACTTGCAACCGGTTTCACTGGTTACATCTTGATGACGTGGATTTTTATTAAAATATTGTTTATTAAAACTGATAATAATAATAATATTATTATTATTATATATGTCCTTTTACCATAAGGCATCTTAATACTTTAGAAATAGTCTAAATATTAACTTGAAATATATGCCAAATTAAACTGTAGATACATAATGAATGCTCTATCACCTGGCAATCCATTCTGTCTGTCATACCACCATGTCCAGGAATACTATCCCCAAAATCCTACAGAAACAACAACAAAATAAACTAAATAAATACATATATGTGACATGCAGGATGAATTATGACTCTTTAAACCAAAGGTGACGTGTTGCACCTTGATATTGAAGGCTCTTTTGAAACCGCTAGCAAAGAAACCACCAAAAGGTGCAATAATTGAAGCAAAAAGTCCAAGACCCAATGCATGCCACTGCACCGGCAGAATGTGGACCTCTGTCCATGGAAACTGAAAAACACACAAACGAAGCAACTATCACTATCAGATTAATACAAATTCAACTATCACATTTTAAAGCAAAACTAAGAAAGGAAATTCAAGATTATTACGAAATAACATGAAGATTAATACAAGGGTTGAGGATCGGTGATAATATCAAAAGACAAAGCGTTCTTGGTCTTTCTGGGGATTTGAATCTGGATAATGTTTACAGCCATATCAATTGACCACAAGCACCATATCATGTGTGCCTGAATGTATAATGATAGTTAAAGTTTGATAGGTGTTCTGAATGGACAGTCTGAATGACAGAAAATTATCATTTTGATAGGTTGTTCTAAGTGGACACTCTGAATGACAGTAAGCAATCATATTAACCCTCTATATGATTTAGTGCTGAATATAATGACTGTTTACCCGAGAAAGCCAGAGAGGGTGGCCACATGTAGGACTGCGGCATATGGTGTTTAACTATCTCCCAAGGGATCCTAGAGAATGCAGGATGTTAAATTTGTAAATGACTTCCTATTTATACTATTCTAAACCAGGCTTTTAGCTCTCACTTGTCACTCCTCTCATTGGAGGCAAACAGGAGGACCAACTCCATTCGTGTTGTTTCTTTGATTGACGAAGAATTAGCTCAGAGCATATAAGATATAACAATGATCAAATAAAGTAGAGATTTGTACACAACTAAATTTCAAACCATGTCATTGGTGCATGCACAACGTTTCTATGCCTAGATGAAGGGAACAAAGTCCATTAGCCAATCATTGATGCCATAAAACTAAAAATAGTAACCAATAAGATCAAAGTCTAGATTCATGAAAGAGTTACCAATCTTGGATTTTGATGTCTTATGGTCAAAACATAGTGAAGACTATTGTGAACTTGATGGACTATATAATTTGGAATTGGTGTTGGAGTACAGATGCTTTAGATTTTTTTATTGATGTGAATATAACCATCTGCTGTGTAACTCTGGGTTTTTTGAAAAGAGAAAGAAAAAGGATATAACTCCATGAAGGAAGTTTAAAAAAAAAGTGACGTGGATGATTCAATGAGAGGGTGAGTCGGTTTGTGAGGCGCACAACAAAATAAAAACAAAAAATGAAAATTCCACAACATTTATTACGTGTGCCACACCACTTATTACTTGTGGCACGTCGCAATATGTAGGCCAGCAGGTAAACTTTGGCCTGAAATACTCCTTACATAATGTTTAATGCTGCATTAATATTTGTGTGATGTGAAAGTCCGTTGCCTAATCTAAGATACGATTTTGGTGCAAGTATGCAATGTTAAATTGTATGGTAAACATGTTGTTTCATTACCTTTAAATTAACTACTAAAACCTAATCAAGTTTTTAAGATTTTTCAGAAACACTCACTCCCTGAACTTTACAGGTGTACCATGGTCATTATTTTCCATGTACCCCAAAATTTCACAATGTTGAGACAGACGTTTAAAGTCTACGACCAAACATGTACAATGAAAGCCTTTAGTGACCAAACAGGCATTTTGTTAAATCTTGATAAAATGCAGTCAGGGATTGTGAGGTTGTGTGCAGTATAAAGAATAGTGACCAAACAGGCATTTTGTTAGCACTTGGATTTTCCTCCAACCAAAATTTAGAGGTGATAACATAAACATAAAGCTCGATGGAACAAGGATATGTAGATTTAAAGTTACCCATTCGGGAAGCCACCCGGGTAAAGTGAAGCTCTCAGCTTTAAACAGAGGGTCAGGGTCACATTGAAGCCAACCAGTTGATAGGTCCTGCATCGAAATCTTATCAAGTTAATATGTCTTTGATAGGGCAAGTTATGGAACATTGTTTCAGTCAATTTCTATTTTAGGTATTATGCTTTCAAAATCAATGTTAAAGCACACATGTTATAAACTTATAATGATCAAGAAGGGGGTCCATTTACCAAATAAGAGACCCATTACCAAAGTTCAATTTCTGTTTTAGGTACTGAGTCCCTTAATTGATTATAATCATTATAACATACACCCTTCAACGTTAATTATGAAAGTATGTTCCTCTAAATAAAATTCGACTGATAGTACGTTCCTTTTACGTGCAATTTGGCCTCTCCACAAATGATAAGTATGCTTCATAAAATAGAATCAGATCACCTTTCTAGGGCATGTCAACCACTGGAAGCGGCCAAAAAAATTAGCAAGCTGCAGATAAATTTGACCAAAATAATGGTAAATGTTGTAGCATTTTAACATCATTCATCTATCAGTTTACATAAACGATCACATTTGCTTGGATACACAAGTTCAGACAAGAAACTGCTCACCACAAAGGCGGATATTATGGTCGTAACTGATGCTCCAATGAATCCCTCCCATGTCTTTTTTGGGGATAACTTAATCAATGGGGTTTTTCCGAAGAAGAAACCAAAGATGTAGGCAGCAATATCATTGATGACAATCAGTGATGCTGGAAGAAGGAACCTGCATTACAATTGGATTCTGTTTAAACTTGTGCAAGATGAAATATGTTTCATTTGTTAAAATTATTTTAAACTAAGGAGTTCAGTATTATATGAATACAATATGTTTTCATAACTCATAAAGAGGGCACATGATCCAGGTCAAATGATAGATGTGGCTATTTTGACTAATTACTTATGATTTATGAACAAGTTGATTTAGTTTATCTTTTATCTCTAACAGGTCAAATGGGCAGAATGAAAAATGTTAGATAAAACGGATACAAGTCAAAGGGATCAAAGTCAAACGAGTCAAGATCTGCCCAAAATGCAGTTTTAGATGCATAAAACCTTCTATATTGCTTTATTTTACAAAGCCAGATTATTATTGTAATACTATAATTTTTGTAATAATATTTAACACGTTAATTCATTATTAAATAAACAAACAAAATATATAGACAGACAGTGTTGGTCAACCCATCCTGACTTGGCCCCAATTCCACTTGTATCAGAATTTTCCCATTTTGACCCATCTAACCTGCTCATTTTGCCACCTCTTAAACATACATGACTCTTTAGAGTGAATAAGTTAATTAAATGTAACGGTGCGTTTGGTACAGAGAATTAAGGCTAGGGAAATGGAAATGAGAGGAATTCTCATGTTTGTTAACATGGAAATTCCTCTCATTTCCATTTCTCTATCATTAATTCTTAGGAGAATTTCATATATGTCCCTCTAAAACTGCATAATATCATATATACCCAAGCCAAAAAAAGAATTTCATATATATCCTTCCAAAACTTCATAATATCATATTTACCCAATTTAAAACTTTAATATCATATATACCCTTTCAAACTTTTAAATATATCAAATATATCCAAATTATTTATTTATTCTTTTTTATTACTTTAAAACTCATAATAAATATTCATTAATAAAGAAATGATCAATCTACCATTTTTATTTCTTAAACTTCATAATATCATATTTACCAAATTGAAAACTTTAATATCATATATACCCTTTTAAACTTTTAAATATATCAATTATATCCAAATTATTTATTTATGATCTTTTATTACTTTAAGATATCAAATCTTTTATTTCTTGACGGAATTCGGCGATTCAAATTTCATTTGTTCGTTAAGTAGAAGCCTACCACGAGCACCTGGACATGTAAAATCAAGGGATTTAAAAGTTAATTACCTTGATTAAGTCTTCAATTCTTGTGGCTTCGACTTAACGAACAAATTGAAATTTGAATCACCGAATTCCGTCAAGAAATAAAAGATTTGATATCTTAAAGTAATAAAAGATCATAAATAAATAATTTGGATATAATTGATATATTTAAAAGTTTAAAAGGGTATATATGATATTAAAGTTTTCAATTGGGTAAATATGATATTATGAAGTTTAAGAAATAAAAATGGTAGATTGGTCATTTCTTTATTAATGAATATTTATTATGAGTTTTAAAGTAACAAAAAGAATAAATAAATAATTTGGATATATTTGATATATTTAAAAGTTTGAAAGGGTATATATGATATTAAAGTTTTAAATTGGGTAAATATGATGTTATGAAGTTTTAGAAGGATATATATGAAATTCTTTTTTTGGCTTGGGTATATATGATATTATGCAGTTTTAGAGGGATATATATGAAATTCTCCCTTAATTCTTTGTACCAAACATAGTGTAAGGGTTCATGATTGTAATACCAGAAAATTCCTTCAAAAATGTTGGCTACTGTGAAGGAAGACTGGGTGAAAACTACAATAAGGATCATATGTGTCCATGCATATTGACCAAATTGATACTTGTACATCTTCTTTTTCAGTGAAAGAATGAACCACACAAAACCTGAACAAATATGAATAAAAAAGGAGCAAAAGTTCAATGATAAGTCACAAAGTGCAAAATATAATTCATGCTAATGTTTTGTTGAACATCAAGGTCTAATAAAAGTTAAATTAACAGAAATGACAAACCTGTTATGTACAAGAAATAACAGGTAACCATATGATATTTGATAAGGTTGCCCACAAGTTTATACCAAAACTTGTCTGTCGTAACCGTATTGACCAGACGTTGACTAAGAATACGACCATATACAAATAGCATTGCGGTGAAGAAGATGTGCCTGAAACCAACATGAAAAAACAACATTCGCATCATTCTGCCCCCATCGCATGAATGCCATCAGATGCATAAACGACACGAGCCCGAGCCCAACTCATTACGAGCCTTATGTTTGTAGCTCAAGCTTGGCTCTCTTGTCAAAATATTTACTACTTTTATTTGTTCACAACATTCACAACTAATAAGTTGTTCACAACGGTTCTCATCCCTATATGCGTGTGTGTGTGTGATCTAATTATAACATTTATTATTTGATTATTGTGTATGTGTGAAAGCTTGTATAGGCTCACGACTATAAGTCATTGAGCTTTTAATGAGCCATACTGCCATACCTTAGTAGCTTGTGAGTAGCTCGATTTACTTAATCCCAAATATGCCATTTGTCAAGCCACAAAATAATAATCCTTGTTTTCTCGCAACCAACTATTAATAATGTCCATTTCAGCCCCTCCGAGCCTTCTTTTCTCATTTGAGCCCTCTTTTCTTATTAGAGTCCCTTAACTATAATTTTTAGTCCCCTAATGTCCCTAGATTTTTTTTTATACCTCTAAAGCCCTAACTTTAACTTTTAGTTTCACTTACATGAAATTCTAGGAATTAGATACATAATATGTAGAGAAAAAAGCTTAGTGAATTTAGTGGACTTAAATCATAGTTGAGGGACTTGAGGGACTCCGATGAGAATAAAGAGTTGAGGGACTAAATGGGCATTTTTCATAGTTGGTTTCTTAAAAAGACAGTGATAACAGTAAAACTTAATGAACTTTTTTGGTAAATCTATCTGGCTTTCAGCTGTTCAGTGAACTTCCATGCGGCGGCTATTTGTACAAACCACAAAGCCTCTAGTCAAAAACCTTTATTTCTAAGAACATTACCAGCATAACATAAGAATATTATTTACTTACCAATTTAATAGCCTAAATCCTGGGAGCTGTTTGTCTTCGTGTGCTTTTCTTAATAAATTGAACAGCTCTTTAGCCATGAAGATCTGTATTATGACAATCATGGCCCATATATAGAGATGTCCCATGTAGACAACAAATATAAAGCCGCCGATCATCCAAATGGTTGAATAAGCACGGACCAACATTGACCTGTACTTATTTTGATCATTGACCAGCAACTTGCTTCCATTTGCTTGGTTGACATCAGCTGCAACTGGAACCTTAATGCATCCAAAACGGAAAAGTCAGTGAACCTATAACTTGCAAGAAAAAAACTGTTAAGAAGTTGATCAGGTGAGATTTCTTTGTTTATGGAGTTTATAGAGTGATGCAAGTGCCATGCTGATGGGCCTGATGGCATCACCTACAAGCAGGTGCAGAGCCATTGAGCCAGAAATAACCGAGTAGCCACATATAAATAGAACTTTTATCGTATAACATACTTTATCCTTAAACGTCATAACTTTATATTTATAAAGTCAATCTATAAACGTCTGAAGGGATATAAGGAATATGAATGCATCTCAATGCGCCTAAGCGGAATCTGAATTCTGAAGTCAATCTATAAGAGTGATCTAAGGGGCTGTTTGGTAGAGAGATTTGAGGGGAGAGAATTGTGTTTTCTCTTGTTTGGGAGAAATGCTTCAATTCTTGGGCGGAGAATTGAATTCTCTGGGAATTGTTTGAAGGCTAAATATGGAGAAATGCAATTCACTCCATTTGGCAGAGAAATGGTGAGAATTGACTGTTTTGTGTCTCTACTCCACCTGACCCACCATTTCTCCTCTTTATTTCACTGTTGATACCAAACAAGATACACAATTTCAATTCTCCACCCATTTTCATTTCTCCCCAATTCCATTTCTCCCCCATGTCCATTTCCATTTCTCCTCATTTCTTTTCTCTGTACCAAACACACCCTAAGAGTAAGACTCGCCTAATAGTGTGGTTGTAGGTACGAGCCTTAACCCCCTCGCTTGCTTTCCTTGCCCAGGGGATGCCAAAACTTATCTCCCTCATGTTGAACGTGTGACCCATCACCCATCATTGGGGGCACCCAGCCTTTTTAATAATTAGAACACTTATAAATTTCCGCAAAAACCTCATCAGAAAGCATACACAGGTTCTCTATTAGAAGTTAATGGAAAAAGGTATAATTCACTATCTATAAATGATAGGTAGAAGCATGAAAAAGATGAAGAGACGAAGACTCTTACTAATGCTGAATTCCTAACCATACTTTTGAATGTTAAAGTATAATTCACTATCTATACATGATAGTATAAGTGTATAACAATACAAAGTTGAGAATATAAGTTTGTAATATAATTAACAAAGATCATCACAGATCTCATTAACTATTACCTCATTTGAACCTTTACGACGCCGAACTCGTCCAGTATGCATAACTGGGACAGTGCCGTCATTCTCCTTTATCATGGTTCTACAATAAAGAATGTGTACTCGCACCTGTGAATCAAATTGCACAAGGGTATCTTGCAACAAAATGACTCTTGCTTCACTGTGCCAGTAGATAACAGTTCAATCAATAATAATAATACTGTCACTCAACAAATGATGACAGGAACAATTGAAATGGTGGATAAAACGCATTTTAATGTATGTGAGAAAATCTTAACAGAGAAACTGAGAAAGTATAGAAGTTAAAGAAGTAAACGTATATAACACATAAAAAAACAAATCAATTACAAGAAACTAGAATCCAATTATACAGCACAACAGCTTTCACATAGATCCAAGAAAAATCATATAAATACTAGAAGATATTCGATTCGTGTCTTTTGTCATTGACTAATGACTACCCACTAACCTAAGATCAACAAAAGTTTGATACATGCACACGTATATGTTCATGTAAACAAAAATTCAAGAGTTTAAAACCTTTTATAGCAAAGCTTGGGGAAGTTAGAAATTGATCCTTCAATATTACTGTAAAATTAGCCAATTTAACAAATTTGTCATTAGTTTATTGATTTATTCCAATGAAATGTGTATTTTCCAGTTTAACTACATACTTTCAATAGTTGTATTAGAAAACACAGTTTAATACAAAGAGGTAGATTGCTAAATTACATAGTTTATATCTAGGTCTCAAATTATTTACTATTTATGCAACAGCTTATGAGTTGTGACTTACATAAGATTGCTAATAAAAGTGAACACCTTTTGATTCAGGGCAAGATCAGATATCATAAGTATTGACTATTTCATCCTCAAAGCAGTTTCGATTATTCCATTTGGAGTTTAACATTTCTGCATCCGTCAATTTTCATCAAAAACTAACAATTGAACATTGGCATCCATTGTCTCCTTAGAAATATTATTTAGGGCATCCAAGTCATGCTTACATCTAAAAGTCAAGGCACTTAACATCATTTTTGAAACAGTTCTCTTTATAATTCTTATTTAGGGCGTCCAAGTCATGTTTACATCTAGAAGTCCAGGCACTTAACATCATTTTTGAAACAGTTGCAACCATTGTCTCTTTATAATTCTTATTCAGGGCGTCCAAGTCATGCTTACATCTAAAGTCAAGGGACTTCACATCATTATAGAAAAACTACATGATTCCCTTTGTATATAGCTGCAGTGCATGAAACTAAATATTTTATATCTATCATAGAGTACAATGAACCAACTTACTGCTAACTTCTGGCTTTCTGCGGTGAGGACTGCAATTTTTTTTCTTGCAAGTTCACATTTAAAGTGCACAAACTCAAATATTAACCAACATAAATATGGCACATTTATGGCCTTGTGGGTTCGTTAGACAGTCAGACTAAGGGGTTGTTTGATTACATTTTCCATTAAGTGCTGTCTGGATTCAGAGAGCTGTCTGGATTAAGTAATGTTGACTAGAGAAATTTTATTGGAAAAGATAAAAGGGGGTAATATTGGAAAATAAATGGTCTGAATGGGGAACACATAGGGTCTCTTGGCTTATTAATTGGGCTGACCGAATTTGAGTTCTGATTTTAATAAGTCATCATCAAACAAAGCTTATTTCAAATGGACTGACCGGATTGTTTTAGATTAAGCCTAATAAGTTGTTATCAAACAGCCCCTAACTTAAGCAGTAAAGTGAAGCCATTAAACTTTAGATTTCATCATAGCTTGACAAACAAAAAGATGTGAACAGAAACATAATTACTGGGAATTGATCTTAATTGAACTTTTCACATATTTTAACCAAGTGCTGATCATTAGAGTATTAGGAGTAGGTATGGTATGGTATGGTTCTATGATTCAAGACCTTGAGTGTGATGTGTATCAATGATTCACAAATGACCACCTCGAGGAGACACTTTAACCGTCGATTCTACCATAAACAGGATGGTTCAATTGAAAGAACGTAAATATCCCCAAGTGCAAACGCTTAGTTGGTCTCGGAAGGGTGTTATTTGTGAAATGACTCGAGTTCAATCCTTGTGGTTGACAACTCCCCTAGTGGGCGGCTAACATTGTGAGGATCCGAAGGCGCGTTTAGGTTGTCGGGCTTCTCAACCCTTTTGTGAAATATCATATTCCCAACACATATGAACCCCTAGATGGCTAGATCCCTCTATATCCCCGACCATATTCTAGTCGACCCTGTGGGACCTTGAACTCTTGAAACAGCGTTCAAGCATGTTCGTTACCATATTTTTTTAAGCAAGTCTCTTCATACCACAATTTTATGTTTCCAAAGTCACACAAAACTCCATATGTGATACCAAACCGCATTAAGTTCCAAATTGCCACCTCCCAATATACTAAAAGTGTTCAGATTGAGCTTCTTCACAATAAATATAAGGTCTTTCAAATTCACCTCTTCAATTTCATTTGCATATCACAAAACGTCAACGATAAACTAGAAGTAATCTCCTCGTACAGCAAAAATAGCTTTCCATGATAAAATCATTTACACGAATCATTAAGATACAGACACAAAAACCTCAGATTAATCGAGTTTATTAATGCAATTTGCAAAGAAGCAATACGAACTTACAATCGAATCTCAGTTGGCGGAAACTGAAAGCAAATCTCCAGAGAGTTGTGCAGAGATAGCAGGCCTGATATGATTAGACAGGAGATTGGAGAATAATTAGTGTCTAAGTAAAGATGAGATTCGCCTAAACTACGTGAAATTATTCCATCATTCCGACTAATAATGTAATTGTGTGCACCTGGAAATTGGAAAATCTCCCAACAGTTTTATTCCAAATCCTTCTAAAGCAGATCCATTCATTTTAGATTGAATAATTACATAAAAGGTTTTTATGGTTTGCGTTAAATTAGGACGAATTTAGTTTCTAAAATAATTGTATTATATTGATAGTTTTTACTATTCACAAATAATCAACGTTAAGACAAAGACAATATCGTCTTTCACCTCACAAGAACCATTTATGATTTGTATAGTGCTAATTTATAAACTTCTTTAATATACTTTTAAATGATTATTTATCTTTTCGGTAAATTACAAATTTCGTCCATGTGGTTATATGGAAATTATGGATACAATCCTTTTTAAGATGAAATTACAATTACAGTATCTATGGTTGACTATTTGTCATGATTTTAGTCCTTTGACCAGTCAAATTTTTTAAAATGCTTATTTTGCCCTTTATAAAATAATAAAAAATAGTTATTGTCATTTTATGAAATTAAATAATAAATAAATAAATAATGAAAGTTAATAAAAGATTAAACGAGATAAACTGGTAATAATAATAATAATAATAATAATAATAATAATAATAATAATAAAACATTTCCTATTTACTAATTACAAATATAAATCAAACCTACTTTAATTTTAATTTAACACAAGATCTGGACAATGTCCTCCTTATCACAAAAATAGAATAAAAAAACAGAACATTAACTAAAAATATAAATCAAACATGTTTACTAATTAGAAAGATAAATCAAACATCTCTCTCTACACACACAGAGACACATACGGAGGGAACCATCGCCACCATTTTCGGTTTGAAGTTTTGGGAACTCACGAAGCTTGAAGCTTTGAACCGGATTTCAATATCTTCTCTTGCTTTTTCTTTTGGCTCTCCTCCTTCTTCCTATTCTCCACTTCCTTCCTGTTACTTCCCCAACTATCACTCCATCGTACGCCGGTCTCCCAAATATTGGCTTGTTAGAGTTTTCGAAACAAGAAACGACTTGTCGCTTTGAATTTTGGATGTCTTCGACATCGATATCCATGGACCCAACCTTCTCCTGCTGCTGTTCAATCACTTCCTGTTGTAGGTTAGGCCACCGAAGCCTATTAACCGGTGGTGATTCTTCTATAAAAACCCTCTTCGAACCCAGATCCAAATAGAAAAAACATGTTCGAAGTCAAAGATCCAAAGTCCAAATACTGATCCAGAGAGAATAACCCTTCTCTATATGTAGAAACACCATTAATGACGATTGTTCTTGATGGTGGTGGTGACTTTCTAAAAAGATGAAAAATGATAGAAAAGATTTAAATGAATTTTTTTGTCTTCTTTGTAAGAAATTGTAAAAGTGATTTTTTTGGTGTTTTCTAATTTAATGATTTTATTATATTCATTATCATATTATTATTACTATTAAAATATTTAAGTATTAAAAAAAATAAAGTTTATTACATATATTTATACTATTCATAAGGGCAAAATAGACATTTTAAAAAATTTGACTGGTCAAAGGACTAAAACCATGACAAATAGTCAACCATAGATACTGTAATTGTAATTTCGTCTTAAAAAGGATTGTATCCATAATTTCCATATAATCACAGAGACGAAAATTGTAATTTACCCTTATCTTTTTGTATTATAATTATTTAAATTATATTTATTTCTTGGATTTGTATATTTTTGTTTAGTTGTCCAAACACTAAATTTAGTCTTTTTCTTTATTAATTGAATTTTAAAGTAACTATTTATATCGTTGTTATTAGTAATTATTTTCTTTTATAATTCATTATAATTATTTATTCTAACATCTTGTTTTTAAACAAATGCATAAAAATCCATTATTGATTTATTATAATAGCAGTGAGTTGAACATATAAAATCAGAAAAAATTCAAAGTTGTTTTAACACGTGAAGAGATCGAAATCGATTTATAGAAATACAAAATTTTTAAGAAATAGTTTTAAATTTGTTTATATAATTAATTAGAACATAATTCTCTCTTAAATCTATTATTATATTTTTAGTATAATAATATATATGTGTGTGTGTGAAAAACCTTAGAGAACGTTGGAAATTGTGTTGACACATGAAGAGGCCATGGAAATGTAAACACCTATTTATAAAAGAAGTAAACGTTATTAAAAAAACTTATTAAATTTAATAATTACATATGTATCTTTTCTTTTTTATGATTATAAATAATTAGTAATATTTAAAGAAATTTGGATAATGAATGCAAAGTATATTTATTACATTGTTTAATGTAATACTTTTAAAGTTTTTTGAAACAGTTGCAACCATCTTATTTAGGGTGTCCAAGTCATATTTTGAAATTTTAACATTGATTAGGTTTAATCGTCGATTTAACATGTTGGTTTTACGATCAAATCAAATAAATATACAACGATGATGTCTCTAATACATCGATTAGGGTTTGTCATTGTTATAATAATAATGTTAAATGTTATAATGATCGTATTTAATAAAAAAATTTAAATATTAATAGTTACATTTTAATTATAAAACAATTTCATTAGAATTTTGTGTTGTCCATTTGAATAATAAAGTTTTTTTTTCATACAATTAAACATAACATAATAGCTTTAAAAGACAACTCCAAACATAAATAAAATCATAAATTTAAGTGTGCAAAAAAATGTTGTAATAATAAATGTTGAAAGAAGACTAAACAAAAATTTATTAAAATAAAAGTGCTAAATAAAGGATTACACTAAGAGAATTGTGTGTTATGAAAAATTTAAATTTAGAAAAAAGAAAAAGAAAAAGCCATCAAAAAGGTGGAAGAATGCAATTGGCTCATTTTATTTGGGATACATAAATGGAGAAAAAATAAATGTGGTATTTTAAATTTTGGTAACAGATCATAATGGTTGTTCATATTAATTTTACTCAATGACAACGTTGGTGATTGCTTTTCTAAGTTATTGTGATTGATGGTTGTCTGTGTTAACTTTGTTCAATGGCAACCTTGATGATTGTTTTTCTAAGTCATTGTTATTTTTTTTTTTTTTTTGAGAACATAAATATATTTGGGTAATATTTTATGTCAAATGGTAAAAGGAAAGAATTATCTAAAAGAAAATAAGGTATGGCGGTTAAAAAGTCCTTCAAATAGTACTTTCGGCGTCTATATATAATTATGGGAGAATTTTATATATATCCCTCCTAAATTCATAATATCATATGTACCCAACATAAAAATTTTAATATCATATATATCCTTCCTAAACTGCATAATTTCACATATACTCAACTTATGTTATTAATATCACATATATCTCTCTTAAACATTATTAACATCATTTATACCCAAATTCATTAATTTAAAACTCATAATTAATATTACTTATTAAATAATGAGTATTATACCCTTATTTATTTATCATTTTAACTATTTTTCATAATATCATATTTACCCAATTAAATTGGTTCTTAAATTTTATTCTGCATATTAATTATATATAACTTATTTTGTAAAACCTTCATCACATAAATTATTGCTCTTAAAACAAATTAATATTAACAATATAATTATTACGAAACTTGATTTGTCAAAAAAACTGACTTCTTTACTAATGAAAAATAACTCTATACCTATAATAAAATAATTAATTTACTGATAAGATACAAAAATCATCGGGTAATTATAATATTAAAAAATATTTTCTCGTTACTAATTATTAAACAAATTATTTTAAAACTAGACCTCCAAATATATAGGATAAAATACATACAATCGTATCGTTAACATAAAATATACACAACTAATAACATTGGATAACAAGTTATAACTCAAATACTATATTAAATATAAAAATTAAAAATGAGTAAACTAAATAAATAATTATAAAACGAAAACAAACTTGAAAAAAATAGAAACTAATGTATATAGAAACCAAAAAATATATATTAAATTAAAAAAACAAAATGCAATAAAACTATAAAATTCGAAAAGAAAAAACATAACATGTAATCACTTAATTGTATTTAGAAAACTGCAAAAAAAAAAAAGACAAAAAGAAAATATAATGAGACGCTACGATTTGATTACAAACGAGGAAAAGCATAATACAACGCTTGTATTGTTAATGTTAATTTGTTTCACTATGAAGAATTTGTATAATAATGTTTACAAAAATAAAATTATTAAAAGAAATATGATATTTTAATTTAAGTTGGCAGAGGCGGTCGGCGGCGATCGAAGAAGGTGAAGGGGAGAAGGTTTGGGTGAGGGACGATGGAAGAGATGAAAGGAGATGTGTTTAGGTTTTAGGTTTTCACAATCAATGATTAGAATAAGTGACAGTAGAAATTTTTTGCTAACTGAATAAGTGGCAATCAGTGAAAATTTACCACTTATTATTTATGCTAAAAGAACGTATTTATTGGCCAAAATCACTTACCGAATAAGTGAAATGACCCAATAAGTACTTATAGATGGTAAAAGAACACCCCCTTACTCTATTTACCATTACATATCTTACTTAATTACTGTCTGTACCTAATTATAACGTCTATTTAAACTTCTTTGCATTTAGTTAACGAAAGGGATAACTGCGTAAAAAACCCCAAACTTGTCGGTTTTTTGTGATTAAAACCTCAAACCATTTTTCATTGCATTGAAAACCTCGAACTAACTAAAAATTCGTAAATTAAGGTTTTATCAATGGGTAACCGGTTTCAACTGGTTATTAATCCTACATGGACCGGTAAATAACCTATGTGGAATAAATTTTAATTGTTGAAACCAGTTATCAAGTATTACAAATCATTTAAACTCCCGTTAATAATTTTTATTGTACTTTTTAAACGGGAATACATCATCAACGAGAGTTTAAATGATGTGTAATACTTGGCAACTAGATTCAACAATTAAAATTTATTTCACGTAAGTTATTTACCGGACCACGTAGGATTTAAAAACCGGTTTCAACCGGTTACCCTTTGATAAAACCTTGATTTACAGATTTTTAGTTAGTTCGGGGTTTTTTATGCAACGGAAAATGGTTTGGGGTTTTAATCACAAAAAACTGACAAGTTGTTGGTTTTTTTACGCAATTATCCCTTAACGAAATTAGTCATTTTTCAATTTCAGTTTTTAGTTTATAGTTTTCAGAAGAAAAACAAAGGTTTCTATTAGTGAAAACTTGTTTAGATGATGAAGTTTTAGTTTTAAGAAACAATAAGATGGATGATTATAAAAATAAGAAAAATAGGATAGGTGATAGAAAAGTACGAGAGAAAAAAAAATTATTATAAAAAATATAGGGTATGTAATAGAAAAGTAAGAAAGGGGGTATAAACAGTGGTATTATAAAAAGTGAAATGAAAATTTAAGAAAATGTTGTTAAGTAAACAAATTTTTATTTTTTTGGTAAATAAAATATTTTCATAAAAGTTTTTTAACTTAATGGAATTTTATGTAAAACATCTTAAAATCCATAAAAAAAATCCCATAAAACAACACAATTTGTAAGAAATTTCAAGTTGAAAGACTTTTGTGGAAATGTTTTTGTTACAGAGATTTAATCGAAAAATATCAAAAATACGTTGGTCTTTTGTATAATTTTTCCGATCTAAATATTTCAGGTTAGAAATGCACTAATTAATGAACACTGGACAAAATTTTCACCATTAATTACGTATTGATTTTTTTGTCATGTTTTTACTTTCAATAGAACAATAGACAAAACAATTGGAATAAGTTGGAACAAAAGTTCAAACTTCACTCTCTACAAACATATGACATAATTACGAAATCTTGAAAATGACTCAAATAAAAATGTATAAACAAACAAATTTCACTTCTCATGAATGCTTGTTTTCTCCGTCAAGAATGCTACTTATAAATCTATATAAACATACCAATCCAATTCATTAATTCCTAATTAACCAAAAGTAAAAGACGAAGACGAAGAAGAAGAAAAGTGTGCTATCCAAATTCTTTAATTCAATAAGGATCGATTATGTTACGAAGGAAAGTCTTTATACCAATATACCATATATTGCCGGAAACTAGCCATCCTATGACATAAAGGTATTCAGTAAATTCACATTGTCACCACTTGATATAACTTGGTCATGGATGAAACATTATGGTTGTTGCAAAATACATTGAACCACATTTTTTTTTACAAATGAATATAGAGTCGATTACTAAAAATAGTAACAACTTTTTGTTTCATTTATAGCAACATTATTTATTTTTTATCACTAATAGTATCAACTTTTGTATTTTTCATATGAATAACATCAACTTTTGTATTTTGTATCATTAATAACATTAACTTTTGTATTCTTTTTATCATTTATAGCAACAACTTTTTTAAGTTTGCTATAAATAATAAAATTTATAAAAATTGATGATATAAATGATAAAAAAATAAGTAATGTTGATGTAAATGTTAAAAATACATAAAGTTATTTCTATTTCTAGCAATTAGCCCATAAATATATGGATAAACAGTCATATATATACAACTTCATATTATTTTCATCCATTTTTACATAGCATTCCTTAAAAAAAAAAAAAAAAAAAAAAAATCCATTTTTACATATTATTCTTGTCTCCTTTTCAATTCTAAAAAATATGCAACAATAGAGAAACTTAACCTATATATGTTATGTCAATGCTGAACATCCATGTCATAATATAATGACAGTTTACATGAAGTTATCTATGTAGGTAATAATTAAATATTGACATGGTTAAGATATGTAGTGAAGAAGATTGATCGAAAACAAAGACCGACTGTAATCTATTGATTAATGGGTATGAGTTTTTCGTGTATGAGGACATCAACTTCTCCTTCTCTTCAAAAGAGAGACCGCAAACACAAAGAACAAAGTAGACCTATCGATCTCAAAAGAAACTCACTTGGGAATGTTTCAATTCGATATCGAGAAGAGGATGAAGAGAGAACAGTAACTAGTAGTTTGACATTAAAAGAGTGTCTTTTGGCTTCACCAAATACTTATGATCATGCGAGTAAACTACAAGTTTTCACCGCGGAGTTACCACAAACACCCCATGTCATGAGCTCGGATGTCCACATCGAAGAGTTATACGCATCAAGGAAGAGTTTTTCGAGAGAGAATCAAAAGGGAAAACGAAGTAAGGTTGATGAGAAAGAGGAAGATGAAACACGTGTATTGGAGAGAAGTGAAAATCAAAAGATAAAAAGGGTTTCTTTTAGGTTTCCCCAAGAGGCTGATATTTTTATTTTCTGTTCAGAAAGTTAAAGTAATTAAGTAGACCAATTTACTTGTTTAAATATAAATATAAAAATTTAGGTATGTGATGAAAACCAAAAATTAATGATATTATCGTTTTTGGAAGTTGACGTAGGTAATTAGTAATTTAGTAATGAATGGAATATATCTCCTTTGATTGTAGTCACACAATTTATGTCATGCATGGAATATAATGATCTATCAATTTCGATCAATAGAGCAGTCAAAAGTACGTGTTATTAACATCAGTAAATACAGTTGGTATATGTAGCAAAGTAATGAATGCAGTTTGATGCATATATCAAGAGATTAGAACTTTTATTTACATATATATCCGTAGTAAGGTATCCGATGTTCCGGTAAAAGCCACACAACTTTATTAAAATCCGATATCACAAGTGGTACATTTTCATTTTACAAAGTTCGATTAGTAGGGATCAACGGACCGAACATTTAATTGGACCCATTGTAAGAATTTAAGATAAAAATTAACTTTTTAAAAAAAAAAATGAAAATTTATAAAACGATGTATTAAAAAAATTATTCTTTAAAGAAAATTTCAAAATTATGTAAAATTTATGACTTTTGATCGTCAACCCGTTTGATCCATTTGTTTGAACAGACTGAAATTGTTACCCTTGGATTTGAGGTTATTAGATGGGGTACGTTCTTGTACTTTTTAATTGTAATGTTTACTTAGAACACCTTGTTTGACTAGTCAATTAGTCATAAACCAAAATGGATGGTAAATTCTAGAAGGATTAGCCACTTTACGTTAGCCGTTAGGTGCATTTAAGTGCGATATTTACTTTGTTGGTATTATAATAAAAATTCACCACGTTTGGTGCATTTAAGTCCGATGTTTACTATATTAATTGGGATTCCGTTAACTCATCAAGTGTTCTCGATCAAGGGTAGTGCGAAAGAAATTATTAAAAATTTATTTTGAAAACATTTGTTTAATATCATCCATCAATTAAAATATCAAATTCTGAAAGTTGTGTATTTTTTTAAAAAAATTCAAAAATTCGTTACTTTATGTAGGAAATAAAAATTAAATTTTCTTTTAATATAAGAAAATGTTTTGAATATATTTAATCTTTTATAAACAGAAAAGTTTTATCATCAAAAATAAAATCATACTAAAATTTGTTGATTTAAATGTTTCATAACTACATACCCGGGTAAATTGTTAAAAATAACATTTATTTTTTTATCATTTATAATAATATTATTTATTTATTTATCATTATTAGTATCAACTTTCATATTTTTATCTTAAAAACATCAATATTTTTATTTTTATTTTTACTGTTTATAACATCAACGTATGTTCTTTTGCTATAGACGGAAATAGTATATAAAAAAAATACTATTAATGATATATAAATACAAAATTAGTAACATGGTAAATTATCAAGGTAAAATAATATTCAAATTTTGACAATAAAAAAAATTTAGACTGAGAATGAATTAAGAAATCCTATTATGTCGAAAAGGATATGATACTCAATTTTGTAAGCCGAGAAGAATCATGAAATGTTATTTTTTGTTGAAAAGTTAGAGATTATGAAATTTAAGTTTTACTTTTTAAATCGGTCATTGGTATGTTTTTTTTTTTTTTTTGTCAAAATTAGATTTTATAATTCTTTTTTGGCTTAAAAAATTTCACATTACATTTATTGTTAAAGTTTGAATTTTATGCCATCTTTCTCGATGATTTATCCTATTCCGAACGATAAAGGATAGAGATGAACTTGAGACTAGTACCGTACTGATCCATCCCGACTCTCGAATCTTACGAAAATACGAGAACGAGTACTGTACCAAGTTGTGATTTTTGGGATCGGTGCTAGTACCGTATTCGATATTAGGAAATCAATACTAGTCTCGTTTAGTACCATTGTTCGATGTACAATTTATAATACATGACGTAAACAATTTTGAAAAAAATTAACTTAGTAATAATATTTTTGGTACAGATGAAAAAACTATAAAATGGAAAATGTGAAAATGAATAACTTTTGAATTATATTTTCTAACAAGCAATGAATTATTATTGAAAAAAGTCAAACGACCATGAACTCACGTTAATGTTGATCTCCAAGGAAGAGATCAATAAACTCCAATTAATCTCCTAAACTTTCCAACATATCTCTATGCTTTACAATTCAAAAATCCCAATAAAATAATAAATGCTTACTTTCACTAGAGGTCCAAAGCAATGTTAATGATTAAACATTTGAACTTTGGCAAAAATATCATCACCCATCTCCGTCTTCTTGCTTTCCAAAAAAAAACATGCAATCTTTAGTTTATTCACTCCTAAATCTTCCAAATGACATATAAAACATACACCATGAAAAGTTTTGTCAAGTCTTTTATTGATTATCTCCACCAACCGCCCCTTGATAATGTCAGAAATGCACGAATCCTCGTCTGAATGTTGAAGCCTCAGCCTCACCTAGAAAAAATTTTCTTTGCTTCCAAACAATTTTCAGAAAAGTGATATGTTGTCTAGTTTTCAGTTTCACAAATAGGACATAAACAAGAGATAATTGGTAGCCCTCTCTTTTGAGATTGACCAAGTTTTAAATAATATCAAACATAGCCTCTAACATGATAAATTGATTTTTGAAAGAATCCATTTGTTCCATATGGTTTCGATATACGACAATGATTAACCCGTAACAATAATCAATTAGTGAAGAGAACTTACTAATCTTGAATTCACCATTAGTCTCCAACCTCAAGAACCTCGTTTGAACCCTCGACTAGAAGATTTTCTTCATAAAACACCCTGGACGGATCATCAAGCTCTGCAACACCTCTTCCTCTCGGGACAGATCTGCAATTCCAATTAATTATAATATCTCCACTTGTCTTTATGATTCTGTCATCCACTTTATAGTCGTTTTCTTTTTCCAATGAAAATAGCTATGGAAACTTTAGGCATAAAAGCTCACCACCATCTATCCAAGGTTCCAACCAAAAAATTGTATTCAAATCCTTAAATATCTTTTTACAACATGAAGCTAAAAAATGGAATGCCAAATCAATGCACGATACACGGGCATTTTATTATAACACTCCACACCCCTTTAGAGTTGATGCTAGACGAATCCTTCAAACCCACCCCCTACCTTATAAACCATTGATGATTTTACCCACAATGTGTCTTCATCAATTTTAAATCTCCAAAACTATTTGCCAAGAAAAGCAAGACCTTTTGCCTGCGAAGATTTAACATCTAAACTCCCAAAACACTTTTGCTTGATGGGTTATTCGTTTCATTCATACCATACATTTTTCCCCTTTTGAATGTCCCTAAAACACGTCATTCGAATTTTTTGTGTCCTTTTGAATTATATTTTGATATATAGATGAGTTTTTTAATTCATAAACGTAACAATCTATTACATAACAATGTTTGAGAAAATAGATCATTGCTTTAAGTATTTATAATAAATGAAGTTGTGTAAATGTTATAAAAACATAAGAATATGTACTAATAAAATGTAAGGATATAAATAATAGGGTTTTATTATATAAAATATATGTTTTAAAGTTTTTTGCGTTTTCGTCGCTTCGTTCATTTTTTTTAGAAAAATCATCAAATTAATTTTTCTTTTGGTTTATTGAAATTTTACTATTAAAACCCGGTTTTTCAGTGTCTAACAGCCCGTTTTACCGATTATAACCAGCCTTTAATAGTCAAATTTCATAAACCAGAAAAAATAACTTAAGTATATTTGTAGAAAAACATAACATGAAGGAATAAAATATAGAAAGCATATTTTTATATGTTGGTTTTTTTCATAATAAACCTTAAACAAAAATGTCACTTAGGATGGTAAATGAAAATTTTAAAAATAGGATCAGTTTCTTGATTGGGAGTTTGGGACAAAAAGTCAAATAATCCATTTTTACAAAAGTGAAAAAATATAGAAAAAAAGAAGAAGGAAAGACCCATATTTCAAAGAATATGAAAAAAAAAAAAAAAATCCCTTTTTACAAAATTTGCAAGATACGTGGGTAGTCTGCTGTGGGTAGGCATAGTAGCAAAGTTACAATTTACATAGATAATTGCCACTCCTGTCTCCTGGTGATTGGTAGGTTACGGTGGTGGTCCTTGTAAATTGGAAGATATTATAACGATTAACTTTCAAATTTTACAAAAAAAAAAAAAAAAAAAAAAAATTATTCCCTCGAAAGGGAAGAACAAAAATCCCATTTTTTCATAACACGTGTTAATAACATCCTGAAGCCATCCTGATATTAGTACACGATTAGCCGAAGATGGTATAATACTTAAGGCTTATATGTGACTTAAATTGAGAGTTGGAAAAACAAGTGTCTAGTTTAGTTTCATTTGGGAATTTCCGGTACTGAAATAATTTAAATAATATCAATTCCTAAATCCTAATTATATGCAAACCGATTTTAGACCCCAATTTCTCATTTATCATTATTGACAAGCAATCATTCACAAAACTGTCGTTAGTTACTAGTTAGTATAAAACCGTTGCTACATTTTTTTAAAGGTTTTTTGTGTTTTAATTTTATTATTTAACATCTGAACACTATAAAACCGTCAATAATTAGTATAAAAAGTGTTGCATTTATAATTTATATAAGTACAGAATTCCATGGCATTAGATAATATATTTTTGTTGATACACGTTTTATAAAGAATTTAAATTCATTTATTAATTTATTACATAATATAATATGTTATGTTTTTTTATATATATTCTAATAAATAAGGTTAATATATAAATATAACTAAATGGTTAGGATAAATATAATAACATTTATGTAAGTTAATGGTGTTAAACAAAAACTTTAAATATAAAATACGGGCCCAAAGAATTAAAACATGTTTGACACGCAACTTTCAGGGCTTACTGAAATATAAGCTTACAATGTTACAAAACTTCTTTTTTCTTTATAAGTTGTGTTTGATGAATTTTATTCTAAAAAAGAGTTTCTTTATAAGTTGCGTTTGATGAATTTTATTCTAAAATTTTAATCATAAGTTATTTAAAGTATTTTGAGGCTTTGAGCCTATTAAAAAGTAAATTTACAAAAATAATTTTAACTACAAGGTATCATCTTTCAGCTCCAGCATAAACTCTACCTATAAGTTTTAGGTTTGCAAGAAAGGTAAAAAGAAATCCCATTTTTGCAATGGATATGCAAAAAGGATACTATTTAAAAACTATTAATGTGTCTCACTTTTTGTCATGCCTAACAAAAATTAAATGACACTTTTTACATATACATTCCTTGTTTTAGAATGCATTATATAAGTTTTAGATCTTTTTTGGATTGTTTTTTTAATAGTTAACATTGTTTATTTATGTAAACTTTATAATTGTTAGATAAATTTCATTTTTTAAAAGCAAAAAAAAAAAAAAAGACTTTGTTGACGTGATTTTTATATCGTAAACCTTTTAAGATTTTAATTATAATAAATTAAACATTTTAATATCACATCTAACTCTTTTATTATTTTAAGATTTTATTTTTCGTTTTCTTTTCATAATTACAAAGCTAAATATCATTGATATCATATATGCTTATAATTGTTTTTTATTTGCAAAATCAAAATTTTAATACTAAAATAATACTGTATTTTTGTATTGATATGATTGCATTAAATATTAATGTTATGTTAAATTGATAAAATTCAAAGTTTAAAAATCAAAACGATATTTCAATACAACTCGTAAGAATTAAAGTTATTTTGATAAATTTAGTTTCTTAAACTTATTTTGATAATTTAAAGAAATAAATCAAAGCTATATGAAGTAACTCATTACTTATATAAAAATACATATAAATAAATAAATAAATCAAAGTAGAATCATAATATATTAAATGTATTCAGATGATTTTATTTTCTTAAACTCAAGCTACTTCTAAAAGCTATATGAAGTAACTCATGATTAGTAGATGAAAAGTCATCTAAATGTTACTTACGGATAAAAAAGTAACTAGAGTTTTTTAAAACCATACTAGTTTATTACCCGCGTATTAATACACGGGTATTTTTAATATATAATATATAATAAATAAAAAGATAAAGATATAAATATTATTTTTTAAACAAAAGTATATAATATGACATTATTATTTATTATGACCTATTGATTTTGTATATTTCTAAATATATATGTATATTTTTTTAAACTTTTATTATATTATATTATCTTATAATTAATAAGGTAGTAGATTATTAGATTTTGTTTGATTTGAATTTAAAAGTGGATTATATTAGATTTGGATAAATTTAATTAATAAGTTAGTAGAGTATTAGATTTTGTTTGATTTGAATTTAAAAGTGGATTATATTAGATTGGATAGATTTGATTTAAATTTCTTTATTATTTTTAAAATCTATAAATGCCACATATCGATTCATGGTGACGACACGTGGCTTCACCAGAAATGAGTATAGTTACTCTTTTAATAGTATAGATAGATGTTTAATAATCTGTAAGTTATTACAAGTTTCACGTTAAAAAAACTATATATATTACACATTCCAAAAAGGTCTTCAAGTTAAATTTTCTTTTTTAGTTTTGTGAAATTTGATTATTAGATTCCAGTTATAATCGGTATATCGAGTTTTTTAAAAACCGAAAAATCGGTTTCTAATATATATATAATACACATTCCAGAAAGTTACTCAAGTTAAATTTTCTTTTTCAGTTTTGTGAAATTTGACTATTAGAGTACAGTTATAATCAGTATATCGAGTTTTTTAAAAACTGAAAATAAAAAATAACTTGAGGACTTTTCTGGGAAAAAAAAAATAATGAGGGACAACAAGAAAGGTTAAACATGTTTTTTTTGTTAATAAACCATTTTATAAATAAAATAACTTGATGTAATTTAACTTTTGTGTAAATATAAGTTAATTTAAGTAAACAAGACTACAAGAGTTTGGAGTTAAAAATTTTAAAGTATATGATCGTAGAGGTGGATAATTTATAAAAGTAATATTCTTAAAAAAAAAAATTGCTTCATTAAAAAAAATGCTTCATTTTATTCGTATCTGAAGGTTGAAAAACGGACATGGTTGGAATTTGGAAATGGCAGAGTCCATTTTTAATGCGACTCACGTGACCAGGAAGTAGTTTTATTGGTGATCACGTGCTACCTTTGATCTTTATTTAATCACCATTTCCTACAATCCAACCTCCCATTTTTTTTTACTTTACACCCCCTCTGCATAGTTTCAGAAGCTGCCTTTAACCTTTCTTTTTTAAAAGATGGTTGCTGCAGTGAAGTTGCACGTGGCGCTTCTCATCCTCACGGTGGTTGCCGCTGGAAAACTCGCCGGAGCTCAGGTGGTGCACCACGTGGTTTCCAGTGACCTTGCTTCAGATACGTTCACGAAAGTTGTCCCGTGGTCCTCCGCCAGGATTTTCCGAGTTGGAGATAGTCTTTGTAAGCCTAATTTCTCTCTTTGTTACCCAACATTTTAGAAAGTTGGGTTTTAATTTCGAAAATATATTTTTTAACTTGTTTTTACAATTAAAAAAGCATCAAGGGTTAATGTTGAAAAATTCCTTCATTTTCACGATCTAAGTCTTTAAATTTTTTTTAATTGTTTAATCTTTGAATTATTTTATCTTATTTAAAAAGTGGATAGTTGATCTATTTCACAGGTTCCAAATAAGTAAAATTAGTTTTTTCACTTCATTAACGTTGGGAAAAACTCATAATCTTTTCATATTAATGTGAAGTCGCTAAACTTTTTGTTTTATCAGTTGTATTTTACTGAAAAATTCGATAGTTGGTCAAAGATATATATAAATATTATTTTGACTTTTAGATTTGTCTCATTTAACTACAAAACTATTTTTTGTCCTGATTTAACCACTAAACAGTTTAGTGTTCTATTTCGGGGGAAATGAATATATGGAAAATCAGTACTATATATGATAGTTTAGTGGTTAAATCGGTACAATTTTCAGTGGTTAAATCGGAAAAAAGAAAGTTTAATCGCTAAATATATATAGAAAATAGTTCAGTTGCTAAATAAGGAAAAAAATAGTTTAATGACTATATCAAAAGAAATCTGTAAGTTGAATGGTTAAAATAGTACTTAATGCTTTTTAAATAAGACAAATATAGTTTGAGATTTAAACAATTAAAAAAATCAAGGGCTTAATATAACCTTAATATGAGAACACTATTATTATATTAATAAAATGGATATTTATATTTTAATATCAGCTTTAAGAACATACTTTTATTTTATATTAATAATTATAATACTTTATTATCATTTTCAACAATATACTTTCATTTCTCACAATATATTGTTGATATAAAATAGAAGAGGTTGCTGCCACCAATAATTTAAAGTAATATTTTGTTATGATCGATAGATATTTTTAACGTTATCAACTTCTTAAGCTACAATATTTGTTTTTTCATCCTAAAAAACATATTTTCTTTTCCTGGAAAATATGAAAAAAGTAAAATTGCACGTCCAAGTTGAAAAGGTGTCTTAAAAATTAGAAGTACAAAGTTCCCTTTTGCATTTCTTTATAAATATTTAAAACTTATAAAACAGTGTTGTTTGGAGAGAGAAAACAAATACATGGTCAATAATAAATAGGGTTGTTCAAAAAGTTTCGAAACCGTAAAACTGTTCTGATCTTGAGGTTAACCGAACCGGATTTTTCTATTATTTTTTGTTTGGTTAACCAAACCGGAAAATATCTTCGGTTTCGGTTTTGGATCACGACTTTGGTGACGGACGGTTGACCGAAAAACCGAAAAAATTTAATATTATATATTTTAACTTTTAGGCCTATAATATTAACATTTATCCCAATAATAATCTAAAATTTTAAATTATTTATTAGTTTACATTAATTGTTAATTAAATCCAAAACAATAACAAAACTATACTAGAATAATTTAATTTATAAATATTATAAACTAGTTTTCTTGTTTCTATTAGATTTTTAAAGATAATATTTAATCTTTTAAAGATATTATATAGATAATTTGTAGTTATTCATCGTTATTATTATCTTGTACATTTGAAATTTTTAGAAACTATTTGTTGGAGTTTTTTAATTTGAAATTTAATTTACTAATTAAAAAATGGTTAATTAGTTAACCGAATAACCATACCGAAAAAATGGTTAACTGATTGTCGGTTAACCAGTTTTTTTGGTTTAGGTTTAGGGTTCACGAATTCTTCGAACCGATATCTCCGGTTAACATTCCGAAATGCAATTTCGGTTCGGTTAACCATCTATGAACACCCCTTATTGGTCATGGTATTTAAATCAATGTTAGAGAAGAAATGTTTAATAAAATCTTAGGTAGAGCTTTTCAATCTTTTATTTTTAGATAGAAATAGTCGTACAACTATTGGCATTTTTGTTTGAGCGATATAAATATGTGATTTGAAACAAAAAAGATTTGTTACATACAAAACTACAAAAGGGACATCTATTAACCACATAGGATAGGAAAGTACAACATTGTTGATTGTAAATAATAAAGATATGTAGTAGGACAACCTAACATGACCACAAATCCCATGAAACTATTTGCCCTATGCACTTTCTTTTAAACCGCAATAAATAAATTATATATATATATATATATATATATATATATATATATATATATATATATATATATATATATATATATATATATATATATATATATATATATATATATATATAGAATATGGTTCGTGTGAGTACCTAAAAAATGCAGAGTACCGTGAGTACCTGTGAACACACGGGTTTTAGATGTGAACTTGCTCCGAAAAAAAGTTTTTTTTTTGAATTTTTTTTCATATTCATTTAGATACAAATAATATAAGACTATACGTAAAAAATTATATACATTTACACTTTCTATCATCTTAAAAGTCATGTGAACGTGAAAAAATTCATGTGAATATGCTTAGTTGTGAACACACGTTCACAACAGCACACTTCATGTGAACACACACGTTTCACATAGTTCTAGTGTGTGTTTAGGTGTGATTTTTTGCAAGTAGTCTTGTATTATTAATTTAAACATGATTATGAAAAAAAATTTCAAAAAAAATTATTTTAAGCGAGGTACCTCCGGTACTCCGCAAAACTAGTGGTACTCATTTGAACCCAAATCTATATATATATATATATATATATATATATATATATATATATATATATATATATATATATATATATATATATATATAATTAAAGCTTAATAATAGTAGTTTTGTTTTGTATGTTAAAAATAAAAAACCAATATGTTTTACGGTTTTATTCATCTATGTTATTTTTTCCTAAGAAAGTCATCAGGTGATATTTCCATCTTGATTTTTGAAAAAAATTTGTTTTTTTTTTCATAATAAACCCCATGTTTTTCACCAAAAGACCAACATGTTTTACTATTTTTCTTTGAAAAAGTCTTGAAATTTGAAGATTTTTTTTGAGAATAAAAGAAAATTTCCAGAAATCATAAACAAATAAATAATTTGAGAATTTTATTCGTAAAAAAATAATAAGGAGGGACTAAACTTCAAAAAACATGTTAATTTTTTATATTAAGCCCTAAAAAATAATGATATACATAAAATGTCTGAGTATATATATATATATATATATATATATATATATATATATATATATATATTCTTTTAAGCATTTTTTCTACAATTAAAAAAAAAAACAAGTTTTGCTATTTTCAAAACACGGCCAACAATGTATACACGTAATTTATGCTAACTTCATGCAAGCCGTGAATTGTAGATTAACTAGTCTGTCTTCATCCTAGTCCTTTATGTCAATAACAATTGATGTGTACAAGATTCAAATCCAACCGTCTGTTTTCCTAACCGATGAAATTCATTTGTCTTTATCGTTCGGTATGAAGTTTAAATCTACCCGACATTTTTGTTGTTTTATTTGAAAAGAAAGTAAGACGTATTTATGTTTCAATAAGAAAAGATGTGTACTTCTTTATATAAAGAAAAAGATTTAAAGCGATGAAGGAAAAAAAATCGATAGTTTAATGAAATAAATAAATAAATACAGAGAAAAAAAGTAATAAACTTATGGGCTAAAGTCATATAATAGTTGTGTAGTTTTTAAATATATCGATATGATACATGTACTTTTTTAATTTTTCATAATATACTTGTACTTTATGAATTGTTTAAAATATGATCCCTAGGGTTACTGGTACCGACTATACCGTTTAAACAAGATTATGTGGACAAGGTTTTCCAGTTTTAAGATATGATCGAGTTGACAAGAAAAATCTGATGTGATCTTAAGAATTACTTGAGTTGGCAATTTATGTGATACAAAAAAGCAACATTAATTAAATTTCAATCGTCAAATCAAATAATCATATGTTATGTCAGCTTATATTACAAAATGGTCTGTTATAAAACAAATATAAGTATCATATTTGAACAATTCAAAAAGTACGCACATAAGATGAATAATTAAAATAGGTTACATGCCATATCGATACATTTTAAAAAGTACACAACTGTTGGATTGTGGAGTGTTTAGCACTAAACTTATTTATCATGCGGCAGTGTTCAGGTACATCACACCTCAAGAACCGATTGTGGAGCTTGGGAGCATGGAAGAATACTATTCGTGTGATCTAACTAACCCCATAAAGATGTACACTGAACACGGAAATCAAGTCCCCCTCGAAAAGGAGGGGATCCGCTACTTTGCGAGTGGATCGTACGACAAGTGCAAAAATGGTCTCAAGTTGCCAGTACAAGTAAAGCCACGTGACATCCCAGCTGCTGGGCCCATACCATCATCTGCAACACTCTTAAATGGGCTTTCAGCACTAACATTTACTGGGCTTTTGTTTATGGGCTTTATTCTATTTAAGTAAAGCTTGTATTTTATATTTTGGTGGTGACGAGTGTTGTGTTTAGTATATGTGGGTGTGCCACTAGTTTTTAGCTAGAATTGTGTTACGGCTTTATTAAAGACTTGTCGTAAATGCAATGGTGAATTGCATCGTATCATCTTCGATGTGTTAATAGAGTTGTGGATAACAACTCGATGATGCATTGATCTATCAGTGTAAGCATGTTTTTATGTTGTTAAAATTAAAAAAAAAAATTATATATTTATGCTTGTTTGTTGGTAGATCGATTTGATTATGAATTTATGATACGTGATCATCATTAATAGGTTGTTTAAATTTGATTTCACTAAGGAGTAACTAGCTAGGCCAACACAAGACACATCTAAGTTTTATGTTCTTGGTGTATACATATCTAAAAGAATTGTGTGTTCACACGTGATCTAACTAATGTATAAGCAAAGTCTCTAATTGAACCATATATTCACTCCAGAGACAAATATAAAACGACAGAAATAGATCAAAACCGGTAATTTCTTTTTTTTTTTTTTTGGTGTGTGAAGGTCATAAATTATATATACATACATTTAACAAATCTGCTAATCCACTGAAAATTTACTACTTGGTATGCTTGGCCAACCATGATTGGTTTGTGAGGTTTTTTTTTTAAATTCAAATTTTTCATAACACACACTTATCTTTGTGTTATTTTTTATCTAACTCTTTCATTTTAATAAACTTTTGTTTAGTCCTTTTTAACATTTATTATTACAATATATTCTTACACACTTAAAATTATGATTTTAATCATACATATGTTAGGAGTTGTCTTTTGAAACTATTATATTATGTTTAATTGTATGACAAAGACTATTTTTTAAATGCACAATACAAGATTCTAATGAAATTGCTATATAAATTATAACTAATTAATATTTAGATTTTGTATTAAATATGATTATGTATAACATCGAACATTACTATTATAATGTTGGCAGACCCTAAATATGGTCATGTTTAACATTGAACATTATTATTATTATTTCGGGACTCTATTGGGTACCTATTAAGACTTCATAAGGCAAATAAAACAAAAATAAACAGACTTCATAATTATGATATACATGGATTTTAGATAAAAGCAAATATTAAAACATTCAATTGGGTTTTTTACCACGCGTATATAGTTGTTTATTACAATTTTAAAGTAAATTGCATAAATCATCTATGTGTTTTGATTGAAAATTTTATTTTCGCTACTAAAATAATTTTATTACATCAATGGCTTTAAATTGAAACATTACATGTTGATGGTTCATGTTGCCATTATATTTAACCCCACTGTGAAAAATCATTAAATTGACCATTTTTATCATTTTCGTAATTTCAAGTAAATCACAAAGACTATTGGTAAAATAATATTGTTTTTAAAATCATATGATTTTATATCCCGTTGCAACACACGGGTCTTACTTTACTCGTTTACATATACATTCATACATAAATTTAAATTATCTCATTTTGATAAAGAAGAAAGACTTTTCTTTCTTTTTTTTCTTAACATTATGAACTAGTGTAATACCCGTACGGTGTACGGGATTATATATTTTCTTAAATAATTAGGTTATATGAAGTAAATATGTTGGTTTAATTCATAAAAAAACCAATGACTATCTACTATTCTATTGATCTAACCCTTAAAACAGTTATAATCACATAAAGCCTTTTACATGTAAACTTTTTCGGGTTAACCAATCAACAATTTTTATGTATAATCTTATTTGAATAATATGGAGAGACGAAAACGCGAAAACTGTGAAAACATGTTGGTTTGTTTTCATCATAAACCCTTTATTTAAATTTAATATAGTTTATATTGTATAATAAGATCGCAATTAGATGTGACAATTCTAGTCCTTTCAAACAAACGGGTCGACAAGCAAAAAACAATTTACATAATTTTGAAAAATATTTCAGAACACAATTAATTTAATACACCATTTTTTAGGATTTCATCTTAAAAAAATACGTTCAATATTAGTTTTTTACTACATGTTATTTTGACACGTCCCGCCCATTAAGTTCAATTGTTCAAATTGGTATAATGAAGTCAGTAAATATATCGAATGAGTCTCTAAACAACCACCAATATTTTATTAGTTACAAACTTACAAATGATATCTCAACATGATCCTGTTACAAAATGACAGAGTTCATAACTCCGTACGTTTTAGTGCATATCTTAATTAAGAGAATCATACTAATTTATTAAATATTTTAAATAACCCTTTGATAATAATGATAAATATGCCTTTTACAAAATGGATCCCGTTAATGAAATATATATTTAATAATTGAAATAAAAAGGCCACAAACCATTTCAATGGCAACGCAATAGATGATAATATATTAATATGTACAACAGACCACCACTCAAATTTTTCTTGCTGCATAATTTTACACATATTTCATATTAATATAAAAGAAAAATATAGCCTATCTAATTATAGCAACAGTAACACACAATTGAACAATAATAAATATCAGTTGTCATATACCAATGGTAGCTCGGCAACTTGGAATCCAACCAGTAAAGTAAGTTTACCATCATCGTCGAAGAATCCAAGTGAATATAGTACTTCGAGAGGTCTCGCCATTGTTTCTAGTGAGGTTGAAGCAGAACAGTCAAAGCCTAAGATATCATCAATACCCAACACTTTCAACTGCGATTACCAACAATTGTCAAAATCATCAAAATCCATAGCTATTGAAGACTAACAGAATCAATGCATATATACATGTGCGATTAGATATTTCAAGGTCTTAACCTTGTAGTCGACAAAGATTAATTATTGAAGGTAAGATAGGAAATCAAGGTTTGCAACTCCCATGATAAAACAAAGATTTTTACATGACGAAGTACAATCTACTCACAAGAACCTCTACTCCTGATGGAGCCATATACAAACCTGGCTCCTTATCACAGTATTACACTATTACGCCCAATATTTCTATTCCATCACAAACATTGCATCCTCAACTGCTACGAACGCCAAAGGAGGAATCATATTCAACTCTGAAATCCTCAAATTGTGTCATCAAACCCTTCCAAATCCCAATTGGCGCTCTGGACCGCAACTGCGATCAGAAACCGGAACCATAATCAAAGGCAGAACCATTAGATTGCAAAAGTCATTGCAAGTTTGCATCAAAAAAATATTAAATAGACCTCACCATTGGAAACCTCTGTTACCTGGAAATGCTTCGTAGTTGAGGCGCTCAATTGGTATTGTCATGAGTCATGACTTCTATATTTGTCTCACTGTCTGAGTCTTTCTTCTGTATGTCGCACCAAGAAATATGAAAGAACCATAGAGGGTTCACTAACCATCACAACCAAAAGCAACACAAAAGCCTTCAAAAAATTTATTAATAAACACATTCGAAGTAAAATATTCACCTAAAATTGCATACTCAAAACCCGAGAAAAGGATATCTACAAAATTGATTCAAAATCATAATACAAAATCTCTTCTCGCCAACCTCATCCAGCCGTACCGAATTTGACCACCCGGCTTGGTAATGGAACTCACTGTTGTTGTTGTGGTTGTAGTTAACGCCGACCGATCCAGTTCTCTCTCTTTCTGTCACTCCCTTTCTTTGTACATAGTATATTGGAAATATGGAAATGAAGACAGCATACCTGCAACGTGGCCTTGGGTATGTGCTGTAAGGGTAAGTTAGTGGGTGGTTTTGTTATAAGGCATTGCTGTGGAGGTATGTAAACAATGCTTTCTAATATGTACAATTGACGTGGTTGAAACTGTTGTCAGGTTATCATGCATTAAATGCATGTAATATATGCAGTAAAATAAGTCTATCAATTAACACAATTGAGTTTAAATGTTGATCGATCCAATGGCTATTAATTACCCATGAAAAAAGCTTCTCTCTCCTTCATGGGTAATATATAGAGAGAATTTCAGACCAATACGATATAAGCAAACAATACAAAACAACATTGCAAACCCAAATATTATATGAACAGGAGCACAGGACAAACACACAGACAAAAAACCCAAATTTGAATAAAGATGATTATGATACCACCATCTTCCCCAAGAAATAACATAAGTTACACAATAGAGCATAAAACTGACAAAAGACAGTCAAAATTTGACACCCGATTCAAATAAATATAACACCCAAGCATCATTAAAAAGAACTTTAAAGAGTAACTAATTCAACCAATGACACAGCGATACATCTGTGTATAAATTCAGAGTATATAATATTCCCAGATCCTTGAACTTCTAGGGACAAAAATGAAATAATGACTTGAAAGTTCACAATGAAGTGGTGAATTCTACGATGAAATCCTAAGATTCATAAGATACAAGTATCTATAAGAAAATGCCCACTAAATAATGCACGAAAACATAACAAATGATCCATATTGTCTGAAATGATAAACTAATAGTAAATGAACAACATATCTATAACTTGTTTCCATATAAATTTTTAAATCTGATCGATAAATTAAGAGTTCAGCAACATGTATCATGAATGCCTTTTCAAAATTAAAACAAACAGATTTGCAGCAAAAGAGTGAGAGAATGAAACCTAAATGTCATGGTCAAGGCAGTAAAGTTCCCAGCAGGCGTTTCCGACATAAATATAGGCCTGATTGATGTGCATCAACATGCAGTCTCCCATTTTGCTGGAGATTAGACTTGAGAAGAATCAAGCAATCGAAAAGTAAAACAAACCCAAAAATCAAAAGGCGTTTCTGAAGATTCCTTGAGATGCAAATGTATGTTCTTGAGAATTAGAGTTACACAAATCACTAAATTAACAATGTATGCAACTCGCCAATCTGTACACAATGACTTATCCCAATATCTAAAAAGTATAATGCAAACATGAATAGTCCAACGTTTGACACGAACCAACAATGAAGTTTAAGTCAATTATAAATAAATAGTCCTACATTTGACACGAACCAAGGATGAAACAAACCTATAATTGAATCCCATATGAGTTACTTGAATCTCACAATAGGCAACAAAGAAAGGAATAACCTAATATAAATAGTAGACCTCTGTTGCATAAATCATGTAGTAGGACCCAAGGAAGTAAAGACGAAAACTTAGTACCCAAGTACTTAACAGAAATCTTGGGTATGTTAACATAAAAATGAAAATAAACATTATAAAATCATATTAACTAACAATAAAAATGAATCTGCTCAAACACCTTTAAACAGGTTGCCATCGCCATGAGTCCCACGTCAACACACCCTCATTTTTTAAGTTACTCTATCAGGAAAGAAAATATATGACATAGTAAAATCATAACTAAAAAAAGCAAATAAGAAGCATTTCACATAAAAAATTGTTAGGTGCACATCACAATGAACATACTAATCTAGCAAATGGTAAACACAATTAAATAAATCAAAACTATAATACATACCATTTTTAACAATGAAGAGTGGATTAGATCAAAACAAATGTAGCAACAATTTGAAAAAACCAGACCAACAACCGGTTATTCCGGTCCGCTATCTTGCCAACCAACAAAACCTCTATTTCAAGATCCATATCCCAATCACTGACCAACAAAAAAAAAAAACAACCCTTACGATAAACTATTGTATCCATATCCCAATCATAGATAATTCACATGAAACTTGCCCAAAACATCTCAAATACAATTTTAATTGACAAATCATTGTAAAGTAATTATAAAATCAACTGAATTCACCCAATATTCTAAAACCGCATGTGATAAATATAAATAATAATATATGTGTCCATCATCTTTTGTGATTCTGGTTGTAGATTTTAACAGAGTTACAAGCACCACGACCAAATACCTTACTACCACCTCATTAAATTATGTCCCAATTGAATGTCCCTGTACATGTAAATTATGTCCCAATTGAATGTCCCTGTACATTAAATTATAACCAATTTAAAGTAAAAAATGTTCAAATTATTTCATAACTTGTAGGATACTTTTAGGACACTTTCATAAGAGAACCACAAAGATGAAGGTACATGTCAATGGGTAGAACATAGAAACATCACAAGCCATGTGAAGTATTTGGTATAGAACCAAGAGTATACATTCAGTGATGTAGTGGCTCACCTGGTGCTTGCTAAGCTATCCAATTTTTAATTCAGAATCTGCACTCAAAGTATAACAAAGTTGTAACAAAATATGGCACGTGTATAGGTAAAGGAAAAACGGTTTGTGAATAGAATGTAACCTCTAATGACTTACCTTTTCGATGTTTTTATACATTGATTCATCATAAAAGATGCCCCACCGTTACAATCATGTTACATCTTTATGCTTTAATAAATAATCATCGTCATAAAAGAGCGAAAAGAATTAATGAACTTTGTTATGGTATTTTAGCTATTTATGCACAATCAAACACATAGATTAGACTAAAAGTTATCGAAGTCAAATTAAGTGAGTATACATGCGATTGATTGCATAAACTACCAACGATTCGTAATATACGTCTGCGTTGCTACATCCAATTTAATAGAAGTTGAACAACTACAAAAAAAAAAAAAATCATTTATAGCCTCTGTCATATATAGTTGATAGTTGATGGGGCTCTGTTCAATCACAATGAAATGACAACGACGAACACAAACTCCTCATAAAACTAATTAACCTAATGAGGTAATATGGTGCTTCTGTTTTCCATGTCTCCATTTGGGAATATGAAGATTTTTACAAAACATAGTAAATAAATTGAAAATAAAAAGATTTTGTATCTGGTTATCAATCCAGTACATATATGCAAACATAAATAAATAGAATTTCAAGAACCCTAATAAAACAGTAAATTGTCTCACCTGTTTGATCCTCAATCAATTGAAATCAGTAGCATTCTTCATAGCCGCCACAATTGAAGGCTTCACCGACAATCTCAAGAGAATTTTGTATCTGTTTACTTGCTTGACGCAAAGTTATATTGGGAAAATAAAATGTTGTACAATAAGCTTTATCAGAAGTAAAACAATTAACACAATCTGGATTAAATGTTGCAAGATCCAATGCCCGATATTGAAGGAGGGGATTACATTCTCTCTCCTTCGTGGGTAATATATAGGTAGAATTAATCCATTCTAATATACTGTCACATCAAATCAACCAAGATTTACATTGATAATTGCATCAACTAATTAGATGGAATATACATCCCCATTACACTTGGGTAAAAAGATAACTTGTTATAGGACATTCGTTTATATCATGCTTATCATATAAGATACCTAATTACACACATTAATTATTTATAGTTTTAAAAATTTTATGTGGTTGATTGAGTTCATTTTTACATGAGCAACATCACAGTTGCAGACCGCAACAATTAGTTGCATAGAAGTGAACCTTACTCTTTCAGCAACTGCACATGGTAGCAAAGTTTAGTCTTGTGTCCTGGCCTACCCAACGATTATGAAGTTTGGATGAATATTACGACTCTACTTCTATATATAATGGTAGTAGAGTGTATAACTACCCAAACAAACTCCAAAAAAACCCTCCTATGACCAATAATGTGTCAAAAATTCTAGTTTTATACCTCAAAATTAACATGACTTATAATTACGATATAAACTTATTAAGAAACTGATATAACATAAAAAACTGATAACATAATCATTTTGTGAATTTAAATCGGTGATGCTTAAATCTCTATAGTCAAATTATCACATCCAATACTTTTGAAATCATAGTGCATACAAAATATTGGATCCATGAAACTCAAAAAACCAAACTTTGATGTAGAAAAAGAAGAGTTGTATTTATTCTACCAGTTAGGGATTCTACCATAACATGAACTTGGCATGTTGGAAAGTAATGTCATGAAGTAAATTGCTAAACCAAGTTATAACCACTGTCAAGTTTTTTCAAATTGAAGAAGAGTAATCAAGTAATCATACACTAAAATGTTCAAAATGCTTAAATCAAGTAATTCATGGCCGACACATGGTTCAAGCATAGATAGATCCCATAGGTCACTCAAGAACATTAATATACTCCAAGATTTATGGGAAAAACCAAGAACATACCATCACTTTTCATATCCAATTTAAATCTCCTGTACAATATCCACTAAGAAGACAAAATGGTAGCCCAATATGAACAACAATAAAGATTTTCATGCAATGCTGAATTTATCTATGGAACACAAACTTGTATCTCTAAAAATTCAAGTTTCATTTATGAATTCAACTTTTGAATTCAGTTTTCAATTTTCCAAATTCGAGTTATGAGACTGATTCTTTAACAATTACAAAATCACATCTTTGTTCTTAGCATTGTTGTACGATTCAAACGTAATTGTCGTAATGTGTGTCCTTCGTTGCAAGAACCTATAATCACACTTCTTAGATGATACTATTCAAAATAACTGTGAACTTAAAGACCATATGCTAATTTGCAATAGATAAGTACATATTTTTAAAAACATGTACAATTTAAACTTTGTCGTATTACAAGACAATTCTATTCAAAATACTACAGTTTTACATCGAACACATATAACTCAACAATTTTATATTCAATCATATAAAACAAAATTCAACAAAAAAGAACATCAATCAACGTGATTAATATACATACATACTTATATACACACACATACACATTTAATCCCAATTAGCATCATAAAACCAACCCAAGCACAGGAATTTGCATATACATATACATAAAATCTAGACCAAAGAATCATGTACTAATACATAAACAACGTTTAACATAAAGATAGATAAAGTAATCACACAAATGAAGAACATCAAAGAAAGTTTAAGAGGCATTGAATCGAACCAAAGAAAAGAAACAAATCCGGTTAAACAACTAAAAAGAGACATGATGAGAAACATATAACCAATAACATAAAATCAAACAAAGCAACAATTTAAACAAAAACACCTCATCGATCATTTTGTAACATAATGTATCAAATGAAATTCTTCTGCTTTCTTGCAGATTTTGAAGATTATTATTTCATATGCAATTTAAATAAAAAACATATAGAAGTTTCAGCAATTCAATTGAATTCATCCAGCCCTTCTAAAATTTTTATTAACTTAAAGCACAAGCCAAACCTTTATATTGGCCAAAACCTAATTTAACATTTTAATTCTCATTCTCATATGAAAACCACAAAATTATCAAAATCTACATTAAAAAACTAAAATTCAGATATGCGCTTTGTAATACGAAAGATATAAAAATTAGAAAATAGGGGGAGAAGCTTAAGCTCATTACCATATAGTACTAGACATAAAAACCCATTCAATTTCGAAAGAAAATCTCAGAATTTGGAATGTGATAGAAAATTACCAGACGTAGGATCCATTAAAATACGGTGTATCTTCGCAAAAATTCTCTCCATTGACCTCCCCCGTCGTCCCGATTCCTTCGTTCAAACAGAAAAAATCATAGTCTTTGTAATGAAAATCACAGGCATTGGCGGCATCTTACCTATGGCGCTTAACCCATTGATGTCGTTTCTCCCTTTGTCTCTGCATCGCTACAAAGAATTACACAAAAAAAATGAAATCTGAAAAACCCTAAGTCTAAATAAAGTTGTACCTTCAAAAACAAAAGGAAGATGATGAGATGAAGAAGAATCACGGCTGTCATGCTTGGAGACGATGAGGAGGGCGATGGATAAGCAGTGATGGCGAATGAGACAGGGGCAGGAGCATGGTTAGAGGACTGGTGAGGCGAAGAGGAATGCAGGCGGTGGCTGACGGTGGAGAGCCAACAGTGTCTCCTAGAGCGTGCGTGCCTATGTTTATGATCAGTTTTCCAAGTTTTGTAACTTTGTACAACAGCGGAAGAGCCGTAGCAGTTTTGAACCAAAGAACGTGGGTATAAATCGTAGGTATAGTTGGCTGTAACTGTTTGTGCCATGATGGAAATCAGTTGCTGAAAAATGGGGTTTTGTGCAGTAAGGTCATGTACTCTATGCATATAAAGAAGTAAATGAATTAACACGGTCCAGATTAATTCTGCTCAGATCTAACGGCTCAAATTACCCATGAAGTTTCTCTCTCCTTCATGGGTAATATATAGGGGGAATTATGTTGATATAAAAGCTTATAAACATTATCATTCTCGTGATTATATCGTAACAACGTTTTCTAAATGGACGTTTTAACAGTGGAATCGTAAATATAAAAATTTAATTCTCTTGAGTCGATTATATTGTAACAACTATGTTACGCACCCCAACATCAGCGGGCCATGAAATCAACGGATAGTTTACCGCCGACACCTCATCCCCAATTCCGCTATATCCGCGAAAATCGATGCTCACATGAAACGTCATCATCCCCACCACCCTTTCTCCGGCACACGCTTTTCTGCTATGAAATCTTCACGCAGAGCTCGATTCTACTCTTCCTCCTCCACCACCACCACCAACACCGTCAGCTACTCCTTCGATAACCACAATCTCAACGTTAATCCCCAAACCACTTCCACCGAAATCCCCATCACTTTTCATCTCTCCAATCGTGAATCCACCGCTGCTGTTAAGATACAATCAGCATACCGGTCTCACGTAATCCGAAAGCTAACCAACAAGATCAAAGCCGTCAACTCTGAAGCCGATAATCTACAACACCTGATTCAAATGCAGGAAACAGTTGATGCGGTACGAACCAACAATCGAGAGCGAATTAAGATGAATGAGGCTTTAATGAAGTTATTATTCACTCTTGATTCGGTTCCTGGATTTGATCCATCGGTGAGGGAACTCAGGAGGAACGTGAGTCGTCGGATCGTCGGGTTGCAGGAGATCTTAGACTCCATCTGCGAAGCAAGAGAGGGGAATTGGGATGGATTTTTGAGGGACTGGGATAACGTAATTGTGGGGATCGAGCAAGAGATTTGTCGAGAAAAAGGCGGATCAGATTCGGATGAGTTTGTGAGATTTTGTGCAGAGAATTTAGGGTTTCAGTGCTTGCAACAATTTCTTCGTCAATGAGGTAAAATATCACATGATTCTACGGGTTTGTTGCTAAAATGTCTTCCTAACTTCCTTGATTATGAGGTAGATGGTGTTTATTCTGATCTAATTTCACAAAATTTGATCAGATATGATTGATCTTCATCATCAACTCTTCATAATTGAAGATTCAACACCTTACTAACTTCCCCCACTATTATCTTGCTACAGAATATATATATGTATAGTACCTTACTTTTATTTTGTGGTTGTTTGTGATTGTACTCGGTGCATGGATAGTCGTACTTTTGTGAAGATTTAGGCTAATGTCTTACTATATGGATACATACATCATGCTCAATTGCTCATATCATAATTTTTGTTCTGCATATAAAATGGCAGGGGAATATTGATATACCTTCTGATAAATACGAAAAAGATAGAAAATAATAAAAAAAGTATGTGTAAACTTTATCGTCAAATAAGAAAAAACTACCAACTTATTTCATTCAATCGTTACATTTTTTGGACTGTTAAATTACATGCAAAAGAAGTATACATATAATAATATCCAATTAAACCAATACTCAAGATATCCATTTTAGTTTATTTTATAACCCTTTTTAGTAGGGTGTATTATGAAAAAATCTAGGAGTATAGTTTATTATATGTTCTTATAACCGTATAAATGAGCCGAACTACTCGTGAGCTTACTAGAGCTCGACTCGCTAAAAGCTCGAATAAAACTTGAGTAAATGAGCCCGAGCCGCGCTCGAGCCTAAATATGAGCTCATAAAATAAACGAGCTCGAGCGCAGGAGCGGATCCATAATTATTTGTTATCGGTGTCACTTTTTTAGAGCAAGTTTATTACTTAGATATTTGAAATATTTTCTATGATGGATCGGGTCACCGAAACGGATTTCCGCACAAAATTAACAAATAACAAGATTTTTCTAATTAAAAAAATACTTAGTACGATACCACTAAAACTTTCTTTTCAAAAATTTGGCCGTTGACCTATACTTTTTTTAAGAGCTAACAAATAAGGTGCTGTTTGATAGCACTTATTGAAGCCTCTTATTGATAAAAACTCTTATCCGGTAAGAGTTTATAGTGATAAGTGTGTTTGATAGAGACAAGTGATAAGAGGCAATTACCTCTTACCGTGTCTAATTTTGATAAGAGTTTACAACCCTCTTTCCTATTCCTCATTTCCTCTGATCAGTTACCGTGAACCCTCCTACTGCCCTCGTCGATTTCAGTCACCCTCTGCCCTCGTCGATCGCATCTCCCTCTTCCGAGAACCATTGTCCATCTCAGCCGCCGCCGGCCGCCTGGAGGCGTCGGATTCTCTTCGATCTCAGCCGCCGCCTTCGTCCTAAACCCTCCCTCTCAAATCCTCTCATCCTCTATTCCTCTGGACGGTTCGACCTCTCACGACCCACGCAGGCGGCAGTCTGCAGCCACGCTCGCCGCGCCCTCTCTCTCTCAACTCTACTACTCTCTGCCCTTTTATCCTGCTCTTTCCGTCTCTCGTACCGCCGTACGTCGCTCACCGGCACATACAACGACGGAACACAGTCGCCTCTGACTCTCTCTCTCTGTCAGTTGCACTACCAGGTAATCGATCTAATTAATCTATAAACTTGCTGCTTATATCAATTGTTGAATGTTTCTGTTCCATCGATTCGTGAATGTTTATTTCATGCTAACTTGCTGCTTCTTTCGATTACTTTTTTTTCAGTGCTGTTTCTTTTGATTCATGAATATTTTTTTCACTATGTCTTGACTAATGGCTTGTGTCTTCCAGTGCTGTTCCGTTGATTCATGAATGTTTTTGTCATTTTGTTTGGGATTGTTTAAAAATCTTGAGGAATTGGGTCTAGTTTGGTTATGGGTGTGTTTGGGTGCTGTTAATGAAATGTATGTTTGTGTCTTTAATTTATTTTAATGTTTTAGGATCAATGAAAATGTTGGCATCCAATAAAAATTTTATAATTGTTTATGAATTGAAAATTTTGTTATGTGATTGTAATGTTTATGAAATGTTATATGGATGTATGTATATGAAATGTTATGTGATTGTGTGGTATAGAAATCTTTATGAAATGTTATGTGTTTGTGTGGTATAGAAATGTTTATGAATGTATATATTGTACGTATATATGATTATATATATGAATGTATGAATTGAATGTGTGAATATATTTATTTAAAGTATAGATTGTATCATTTTATTATTTAAAAATTAAAATTTGACATGATTTAAAAATAAATTAACAGTTTATTTAATTTTAATTAATAAAAATAACTGATCAGACATTAATTAATTTACGAATCAAACAGTCTTATTGGATTCTCTTATCCAACTTCAGGACCACCTCTTATCAATCAGAAGTGGTAATCAGACATCAGACATTTTCCTCTTATGCTATCAAACAACACCTAAGTTTAACAATTAGTCAAATAAAATTAAAAAATAAACACTTAACATTTAATTTACACATTAACCTAAACTAAGTAAATATTTGGTAAATTAAACATATATACTCTTTTTGGGCGTCGTCGCCGGTCGGTTAGTACTCAGAAAGCCAGAAATCCAGAATGCCAGAAGGGTGAAGCCGTGCAGTGTGGAAGGAAGAAAACGATTAAGGGTTTCAAAAGGTTTGGGCTATATTTATTTGGGCTTTTAAAAAAACCTTTTGAGCTAACTTAACTTAATTAACTTTATAGATTGTTTATTCTTGTTTTATATTCTATTTGGCTTTTTTTTTTTTAAATTTATGATTAAAACTCAGTAATATTTCAATAAATTTGAGTACTAGAAACAACAAATATAAATTAGATACGTTTATTATAATTTCATAAACTTTTTGTAGGTGTCACTAAAAAAAAATCTTAGGTGTCACTCGAGTTTTTGATGCATACGTAACTCAGTATTTTAAAATTTTATCGGTGTCAAGTGACACCCGTAATAATGAGCTAGGTCCGTCCCTGCTCGAGCGCGAGCTTTACATATCGAGCTCACGAGCCTAAACGAGCCCATATACAAATATCGTTTATTATAACATTTTAAAAGGAAAAAAGTTACTATATATTTGGCTCATTTATTTAACCGATAACTATAACCGTCTTACTAACTTTTAGCCAATAACTAAAACCGAATTAACCAAAGGAGAAATTTAATCAACCGATTAATTCGGTTTTGGTTTGACTTTAGGTCTTAATTAATCCTCCCAAACCGTTCCAACCTATTTCGAACCTTCATGAGAAGCAATATAGTACATGAAACTATGTTCGGCCAACGGTATTATGTCCATTTTGTAACTTGGAGTAGAAGTCCGAAGAACATTTATTTTGTTCATGTCCCATAAGCAAGGGGTTATGGGAATGACTAATAGAATGATGTGAAATTTTAGTGTCTCATCATCAGTTTTATGATCAACTGGTCGAGATGGTGTTAGCTTGGGGAAAGACAAAGTTGAAGAAGAAGTTCTTGGAGACGACAATAGGGGGGTTGGTGTGGTTTCTTTGGAAAGCAAGGAACAATTTGGTTTTCAACGGTTCGAGACCTTCTGCATCAATGATCAAGGATGAAGTGCAAGCTAATCTATTTACTTGGGTTAAATATAGGGCTAATTGTAAGTTGCTTATTTGGTCATTGTGGTGTTCCAATCCTTTTTCTTTATTCTAATGCACTGTAATTTCGCTAACTTCTTGCTAGTTAATTTTGATATTAATGTCATTTTTGGGTTTCTTGTGTGGGGTGATGGCAATGCTGAAGCTCCATGCTAGTTACCACTTTGTCTTTAAAAAAAAAAAAAGAAACTATGTTCGGCCGTTATAGTTGATGAGTTTTAAACCGTCAACATTTCTCATTAGAATGTGGAACATTTCTGTCAAGGCCATGAGTCTCTCATATATCGAGCTCCATTGTCATATTTCCCGTCACGATTACTTCAACTTCTTGTCTATTCCCCATTTTCTCATTTTAATTTAACCGATGGTGATCGAGCAAATGAGGAATGGTCCGAGACTGAAAGATTTGGCTCTAAAGTCGCACACATGTTTTATGTAGGCCACTGTAAACGAACCGAACAAACATGAACAAGAGTATGTTCATATTCGTTTGTTTAACTTTAGCCGAACAAATAAACGAACACAAACATAAACGAATGGGAGATCCTTCGTTTGTGTTCGTTCGTTAATGATTTGGCCATGTTTATGTTCGTTTATATTCGCTCGTTTAACAGATAATCAAACGTAAATGGTTATTCGAACGAACATAAGATTTATAAACCACTTCAAACTATTACAATAATAGTAAATTAATGTATAAAGAAAACTAAATGCTTAATTCAATACTAAATTAACAACATTTAAGCTTTAAAATTTCCTTTTATCTTCATTCAATGTAATCAATCATATCATTATTAGCATTAATTTGAACTGTTATTTTAAATTTATATTATTAATCAATATATTATTTAAATATATTATGTAGGGTAAATTACTAAAAATAATAACAACTTTTTGATTTTTTATCATTTATAGCAACATTATTTATTTTTTATCACTAATAACATGAATTTTGTTTTATTCATTTAAATAACATTAACTTTTTTATTTTATATCCTTAATAGCATTAACTTTTGTATTATTTTATCATTTATAGCAACAACTTTTTTAAGTTTTGCTATAAATGATAAAAAATATAAAAGTTGTTGCTATTAATGATAAAGAATAAATAATGTTGCTATAAATGATAAAAATGCATAAAGTTGTTTATATTTTTAGCAATTGGCCCTATTATGTAATACTAAAAGTAATATATTTATTTAAATATAATATATTTGTTAAATGAACGAACATAATCGGAAGTCACGAACATAAATGAACGAACAAGACAAGACATTTGTTCATGTTCGTTCATTTAATTAAACGAACAACATTTCATGTTCATGTTCGTTTGTTTGATAAATTAACAAATAGAAACGAAGTTGCCGTCGAACGATTCGTGGCCGAAGTTTACAGCCGTAGTTTTCGGCTATTCAAACAAGGACTAGGTTATATATTATTTACACACAATTAATGTAAAATATAAAATAAAATAATGTTACTGAAAGTTGATTTTAAATTTATTGGGGGTCCATTTTCATTATTATCGTACAGGCTCCACAATACATTTTCTTGAATGTACATTAATTTATAGAAAAAATCTAAAAAAATCTGTGGGGTGGCAAAGACCCTACAACCTTCAATGTGCATCCAACATTGTGGATGAGAGACTTCATCGCCTACATGTGCAATCCATAGATGCATCTGTGATGGTGATTTATGATCGAATATGCTATATATAGAAACAAGGTATATAAATATCATAATAAATATTCATATGTTTAAGACACCGATCGATACAATAATAACGTTAATATACAACTACTATACAGTATATGCAAAGTATTTTGAATCGAATCAAAATTGGTAAAAGTTGATGTAAATTATCGTCATCTGACCCTTGATACAACGTGGTAACATTGTCCACTAACTTATTTTGTACTATTTTTACATTCAAGATAATACTAATGGTTAAAAGACCGTTTTTTTTTAAGACATCGTTGCGAGCAAATCATAATTGTTAACTAGAGTACTATAAGTATAAATAAACGTAAAGATCAAAATATTTCTATCAATATAATATTAAAATGAATAGAAAATGTCTGAAAATATATACGTATACTTTCAAGTTTGGTCCGTTTTGAATATTATAATTTTTCTTTATTGTTTTAGAGCATTTAATTAAACTTTGGGTTTAAGTCGTACAATAATTAACAACATATTTTTTTAAAATTTACCAATATTATACATGAACATTTTTAAACGTATGATATATTTTTACATAGAGTCCGATTTTTCATTTAAGGTCCTTAACGAAAGTTGGGTCTTAGAGCTTGATTTTTAATTCAATGTCCTTAACAAAAGTTGAGTACGTCTTAGAGCTTGAATTTTCATTTAAGGTTTTTTAACAAAAGGGAAAATTACCAAAAAATGTAATATAAAATATAAAATTTGACAATAAAGGTATTGTAATTTTTTTTGCCGAGAAATGTAATATAAAATTTTATCTTGGCCGAGAAAGGACATAAAATTTAAATTTTAAGCCACAAAAGATAATCAAATATTATTCTTTTACCAAAAAAAGAGAGCATAATATTAAAAATTTACCTTCTAAATTGGTAATCAATACTCTTTTATGTCAAATTTGAATTTTATATTAACTTTCTTAGCCTAAAAAATTTTAGATTACCTTCATTGTCAATTTTTAAATTTTATATTACCTTTCTTGATAATTTGCCCTTAACAAAATCTGGGTCTTACACATAGAGATAGATACAAATCTTAATATAATTAAAAATATAAAATAATTAAAATAGCAGATATTATTTAGTTTTACTACAACTCCAACAAAAGAAACATACCAAATACAGCTACTTAGTTTCTAGCTTTTCTTCAAGTGAATGAACATGCATTATCATCAGGGCTTAGCAGATGACCATGTTTAAGAAACCTAACAAATGCCATTGCCTCTTTACAAACCCTATCACACGGATCGAGTCGCAAGAACGGTGGAAAGAACAACCAAAAGCTAGTAACTGTAACAAACGTCAATGTTAATAGCCAGGCCACAATGCTGCCCGGTGGGTGCTCCGATTTCAGCCGAACCATTTTTTTCTTCATCACAATCTCAGTTCCAACCCAAACCCCATGAATTATAAAGTACCAAGTGACTTCCCAAGTTGGCTTAAACTGTCCAAGGTAATAAAAGATCATCTCGTGCATGATACCCGACACTAGAAAAGTCACGAAAACAGCAGGCACCGATACCCATCTTTCAGAAACCAGATGGCTAAAAATGGCCCGGGCTGGACGGTAGACTGTAAGGCGTAGTATTTCAGAAACCATTAGATTCCACCTTTTACCCCAAAAGTTTTGTACCGATGTAGCATGGTGAGGCTCATTGAATTGTGGTTTGAGCTCGACCCCAAGTAGAGTTCGAACCACAAAAGCTGTGGAAGCCAGGAACAATATGAGCATGAAGGCAAAGTAATATGATATCAAACACATGATTAATAAAGGGTGAAGATAGTCTTTGTAACGATACAATGTGGTTACAAGGAACAACAACAGTAACCTAGGAGAATAATCAATGTTGGATTTCTTGGTGCTAAAATTAAACTGGTGAGATGGGTTTTGGTTATCGTTTCGTACTACGATGTTGATGGGCAGGCAAGCCGTAGCGATGAAATGAGATAACGGAAGATTAGGCAGCGGGGATGAAGATAAAGGGCCTTGACCAAAGGCAAAAAGGATGAGCTTGAAGCTACCAAGCCATGACAAGAAGAAAGAGGTCGGACCAGCAAAAGAAATGGTTTTGAGATTCAAGGGAAGATATAAGAAGAGACATATGACTGGGAAAATAGCCAAGAGTCTGGTTGTACCTTGTGCAATAGCCATACCAACACCATAAGAATAGAGGAGAGATGCCACAGCTATACACCAATCTACCATAAGATTGTATACTTCTCCCCCCATTGACATATCTTTCAATTCTTCTCACTATGTTGTGAAGTTTTTATCAAAAGTTGAGCTATATATAAAGGAAATAGTAACTCCTCTTTTATAATAGATAGGTATTAGTTTACAACTCATGTTTTTTGTTGGCTTCTTACAAACTTCTTGGATTCTATAAATTTTTTTACCTTTTTTGGTTATTATTTAATTTTTAGTTATGTATTTTACATTTAACCCACTTTATATATTTTCTATAATCACTTTAACAATATAATATTGTTATTTTATTTGTAGTTTCTGTAATAATTTTTCAGATATACATAGTTTTGAAAAAACAAGTTATCTACAATTCCGTGTAGCACACGGATAATATACTAGTATATTAATAAAGCAAAATGTTTTTCGCCACATGACATTCTCTCATTGAAACAAAATGGGCCGCCTAATTTTCCTAATTTAGTTTTTCCATTTATACAACTTAATTAATTGAAATAAAAATAAAATTATGTCTTTTTTTTTTCTATTTTATTCATTGTAACCATAATTGTGGTAATCCATAATTTGTTTTAAAGTATCGTAAACTTAAATAACAAAAAATATGTTGAATTGTTAACACTGTTTATAATTCATATCATTATATTTTAATATTTTCTTTTTAATGTATACTTAATTAAATATTTAAATATTATTCAAAAATCTTTCTTCCTTTCAAATTTTCTTATAAACTCTTATTTTTAATATACTCTTTGGCGTTGTTTGTTTTTTAAGAGGTTAAATGTTTGAAGTCTGAAAACCACGTCTGAAATTAAGTTGAGACCTTAACATCTGAAATTAAGAGGAGACCTTAACATCTGAAATTAAGAGACTCTTAATTTTAATTAAGACAACTCTCATCCTTTTAAAATGCAGAGGAAAATTCAGAGGTTTCAACCTCTTAAGTCTGAATTTCAACAAACAATCTTAATTTATTATAGATCTAAACTTTAGACTTCAGACGTTTTTAAGAGTCTCTTAATGAAAAACGAAAGAGGCCTAAAGTTTTTTTTTTTTTTTTTACAATTAATATATTTTTATGTAAAAATTCTATGTAATATGTGGGTCTACAAACATAGTACCAATCAATGAGTAAATAATATGTCACGTGTCATGCTTTAATTTAATTTGTCATGTGTCACACTCTCATTTTCTCATTTCATTTACTAAATTTAATATATATTTTAAAGCAAATCAATTATATTCAAAACTGATTTAATAATTAATTAAGTAAAATTAAATAAATTCTATTATTCTTAAAATAATAAAATTATTATATTATACATAGTTATAAATATTTAGTTTTTAAATTAACCCATGTAATACATGGGTAATAATCTAGTAACTTTAATAAAATTTTATGTTTTTAAAATGGCAAACCTAAAATTTATTTTTTAAAATGGTAAACCTAATTTTTTTAAAATAATGAATTGATAACAAAAGGTTCTAACATATCACAATTTGTTATTTATTTATTTTAATATTTATACATAGAAAAATAATTATAACAATAATAATATATAAATAAAAGTATATCATAACATTCAAATTTTAAAAAGATACATCAAATTTAAAATTTCTTGTAAATCATCTTCTAATTTTAATTCTAAGTTTTTTATATTATATTTATTTATAGTAATAAATATAATTAAAAATTTAATTAAAATACATGTAACATTAACATATGATGAAAGTAAGTCTAAAGTCCCCATTTGGATAAAAAGAAGTAATTTAGAAGTAGGAGTAGTTTAGTTTGCCGTTCAAAAAAAAATCATATCATGACAAGGTATCATAGAAAAAGAACAAGTGACATCTACTTAATGGAACAATTAATAAGCTCATTCAATGTTAAACGACCTCATAATTAAGAGGCAAGCAAACATCACCTTACTTATTTATTAGAATCTAGGGCTATAGTCGTACAATAGCAGTGTACTTTTTAAGGTGTATCGATATAGTACGTGTACTTTTTATATTGTTAATATGATACCTTTACTTTTTATGACCGGTTATTTCGTCTAGCTTTGTGCAGTTGTGATAGAATCATCGGTACGAACTTGTTCACCGTTGGATCTGCGTGAAATTTGAGGAGAAGCTTCGCAACACATAGTTCTTCGATCTGGACGGTGGAGATCGTCGTTAGAGATTTCTACAGAGGTCTGTATGTGTTTGAAGTTGGCTGTGTTATGTGATTTCTCCTACCAGGTTATCATAAGGACGAGAGAGTGTATTTCATACTTCAATTATGGAAATTTGAACATTAATAAAAAGAGAAATTCCACTCTTAACAGGTATAGCCAGTAACCGGTTACCAAAGGTATCATATTGGTATGGAAAAATGTAGTACACGTATCAAATTTGAACGATTCAGAAAGTACAAGTGTAATATGAATAATCAAAATAGTACACGTACCATATCAATACATTTTAAAAAGTACACAACTATTCTACGACTTTAACCCTAGAATCTATAGATAGATTATAGGACAAAAATAAAAAAAATATAACATATGTATCCAAAATAAATTATAAATTGGAAACACCTTTTACACACAATAGTTGTTATTTTGTTGCTAACTACCATCATTATCTAAAGTGTTGTGTACTTTTGAGTTTGTACACATTAATGTAACGTATTTTTTTGTGCACATTAATGTAGTGTACTTGTAAAAGTGTTTCAATTAGGTAATTGGATGACCTGATGACCGGTAACATCGGGTCACTCAAATACCTACTTGAAACACTTTTAAAAAGTTTGACTACCAAATGTACCCAAAAGACTAAGTACACTACATAAATATGTACAAAAAGAAAGTTTGACTAATCATGCAACCTGTTGTACCGGTCATCAGGTCACACAACTATCTAATTGAAACAATTTTAAAAGTTTGACTACCAAATGTGCACAAATAAAAGTACACTACATAAATGTAAACAAATTTAAAAATATATAGTTATTTGGTGCTATTAGATCTAATCTAAAATTAAAACTAAGGAACCATGCATTTTCATTTAAATAGATAAAAAATATATAAAATTAAAATTAAAAATAGATATAAATATTAAGTTACACGTGTGAATACATGAATGTGACAAATAACAATATAATAAAGGGTTAATATTGAAAAAACCCCACGGACTTTCATGTAATTATCAATTAAGTAACTGAACTTTTTTTCCGAGTGTTTAAGTCCCTAAACAAATTTTGTCTTATTCAAAACTATATATTTATAACCTGCTACCTGCTTAACAGGTAAAACAGTTAGTTTCTCGAATAGTTTATTATTAAAAAAAACCAACTTAATTTCTTTTCCAATTTTGACGATTAAGTCACTGGACTTTCTTTTTTCTTGTTTTGGTCAATATACCGTTTACCGGTCAGTGACCTGCTAAACAGGTCAAATATATAGTTCTGAATAAGACAAAAATTGTCTAGTGACTTAAACACTCGTAAAAAAGTACAGTGACTTAATCGATAGATTCATGAATGTTCGTAGAATTTTTTCAATATTAACCCTATAATAAAACAACATGTTACAAATTTAGATATTTATTAGAATAGATAGATGAATTACATCGGTATTTTATATTTAATAAACTAGGTTACCCATATACTACATGAGTTGATTTAAAAAATATTTATAAATATATAAAAAAATAATTTTAAAATTTTTGTTTGATGATATTTTAGTTGGTTAATTGTTAAATTAGATTCTAATGGAATTTACTAAATTAAATCTGATATTATTTATAGTTTTAGTAAATTAGATGATAATATATAAAAATTACAAGTGATAAATTAAATAAAAAAATAACACGTCATAAATTAATAAGTCGTAGCAGAAGGGATAAGACCAAAGCTTAAAATTATATGCATTGTTAATGTTGATGTTAATGCAATTAAAAGTTTTGGTTAAAAAAAACAATATTTATTTTAGTTAAGACCGACAATTTTGAGTGTTTATTTTTATTCTAATGTATGTTTTTTTGTTTTATCTTGATATTATATATTAATCAACTAATTTTATATATTTTTAGTTTTTTAATATTTATTTAGTCGTTTTGAGTAAAAATAGTTCCGGATATATTTAGTTTGTGATATATTTATCTTTAATATGTATTTGGATATATGAATTTGTATTTTAAATATTTAAACATTTAATTTAATTTTAAAAAAAATATGAATTTTTGGATATTTGGATAATCCGAATATGAAACTTTAGATATCCAAAATTTCGGATTCGGATAGCAAAAATCATTATCAGAAATTTTGGATATCCGATTTTAAACACCCCTAATGATAACCCGACATGTAAAAAATAACATAAACCCGAAGTGGGTTGAAAATAGATTGACACCAAATTGAAATGAAATTTTTTTGGTTGGCTTAGGATCAACTTGAGTTAGCCGGAAAAACCGGTTGGCTTGTGTATAAATCTGATCATAGTATAATAGCACTCAATGAACTATTATCAATAGGAATTAACACTAATACTGGCCAAATGATTGATTATATTATATGAACCGTATTAGAGAATGCAAAACACACACTTAATCACACACGCAATTCAAAGTACATACATCAGAAAACCTTAGAAAATAATTAAATACATATGCGAACTTCAGGGTATTGACATTTTCTACCCTTTACATCTTGAATAAATAAATTCAACGAATTGAAGCACACTTATGCCAATTATAAAAACAACCCTGAAATTTAATAACAGTAATAAATGTAAAAAGTTGTGTAAACTATAAAAAATTATAATACTCGTAAAAACTAAATGATTGATTGTATTATGAACCGTATGAGAGAATGCAAAAGACACACACAATTCAAAGTACATACTGACATACATTGAAAAACCTTAGAAAGAGATTAAATACTTACGCAAGCTTTAAAGTAATGACATTTTATACCTTTTACATCTTGAATAAATAAATCCAATGAAGAAAAGCACACACTCTAGACAATTATAAAAACAACCCTGAAACTTAATTACGGAACATAAATGTAACAGGTTGTTTAAACTGTTTAAAATTAAGATATTAGTAAAAACTAGAATAATTAAAGGTAAATAAACTAAGTGTATAATTATGTTGAATAACAAACGTTTTATTTTACTTGTTACTAGGTTAATACCCATGTATTACATGGATTGATATAAAAAAAATTGTTATAAATTAAATATTTATAAAGATGTGGAAACCCTTAAAAACCTTTTAAATTTTTTTTTGTTAAAATTAAGATACAATAAAAACCAATAAAAAGATGAAATACAGACAAAATCATTTAGCCAATGATAAAAATGATGACTTTAAGTCATGTTTAAGTGAATACGGTTAAAATGTGATTCAAAATATTTAAATTATTTATTTAAATATAGTATTTTATGACTATTACATATTCGATTCATTTTAATTATTATATTCTTATTATTGATTTAAAAATGTTGAATCTTCATTCTGTTTTGTTTGTCATTGTGTTATTATCAATAATTCCATAGAAATTAACGAAATAAATTTTAAATGCTAATTATTTTATATTTTTAATTTTTATAATGTATATTAATTTAAATTGTATAAATTTGTTAAAGACCTTAAATTAAACCATATACAAGTTTTCTTATTGAAGATGTTTTAATTAATAATACATATTTATTGTCTAATTGATTAAAACTTGATACTAGGGATGTAAACGGTTCCGGAACCTGACCGAACCGATCCAGAATCGATTTAACCGAAACCGAATATTAAAGATTGTAAGAACCGATAATCGAACCAATAATTGTAATGCGGTTCTGGTTCCGGTTCAGTTATGGTACGGATATTTCGGGTACGGAACCGATTAAAACCGAAAATTAAAAAACATATATAACTCTATCTATTATAACAAGGTATAAACAAAAAAAACATAAAAATAGAATAAGAAAAGTGTCGATCATGATGTTTTCATATAAATTATGTAGTTTCATCATACTAAAATATTGTTCCAACTATTAATCTTTTCGGTTTTCACATTGTGAGTTTTTAAATCATTTCTTGATTTGCATGTTATGAGCTTTTCAAATTATCGGTTCTATATATACCCGAAAAAACCGATACCAGCAGAACCGAAAACCGAAAATTGAAGATTATAAGAACCGATAACCGAACCGAATATTATAAATCGGTTCTGATTCCGTTTTGGTTTTCGGTTATTCCACACATCCCTGCTTGATACAACAATTCTAGCGTCAACTTAATAAATAAATTTAATTAAGATTATTCGAAATTAAGTCATTTTAAAATGTAAATTTTGCAACATTTATTTTTGATGTTTTGGAAAATATTAATACAAAATTTTATTAAAGAAAATACATTTGAAATTTGAATGATCATTTTTTTATGTCTCAAAGTTTCATAACAAACATATAAAGATTTGATAACAAAAAGGTTTTCAATTTTATTGTATACTAAAGTATTTAATTATTATTTCATAAAATTATTTTTTCTTTTGGATATTTAATATTTGAAGTTAATTATTTTATTGATATTTTAATTTTTTTTAAATTAAATTCTTTTATTTTACTATTTTTTAAAATTATTTACTATTTGAGACATTTAAACATGAAGTTTATTGTTTTATTGATTTTTTTAAATATTTTTATTTTAGCTTGTTAATTTTGAAAACTTTTAAGGAGTATTCATTATCGAATGTTGATATGTTTCTAAAACAATCGATTTTCACTCATGGTCAATTGCACCTTGACTTATCTATAGTTAACAGTAGACAATGTTTAAAAGTTTTAATTTTGGATAATGATGGTAGCTAACAACAAAACAACAAATGTTGGGTGTAAAGAGGTATTTTTCAATTTATGATTTATCTTAGATACATATGTTATATTTTTTATTTATATCTTATAATCTATCCATAAATCTTAATAAATAAGTAAATAGATGCAACTTGTTATCATATAATGGCATTTGTCATCATAAATTTAATGATACATGTATTTTAATTAAAAAATTATTTTATTTTTACTATAATTAAATATAATATAACAAATTTGGTATTAAAAATAAAAGATGATTTTAAAAAATTCAAAATTGATTTTTTTGAATTTTAGAATGTATAAAATTTTAAAATTGAACTTAAATGTATATTTACATTAGTTTGTTATGATTACTTATTATTTATTATTCTTACAAGTATTTATCTATATATAAATATTAAAAAAAATAACAAACTGTCGTATGTTAGAACATATTTTTTACAATTTGTCAATTCATTGTATTAAAAAATTTTAAATACATCTACATTTTTCTTTCAAAATAAAATAAAAATTTCAATATAAAACAATTCAAATAAGATATTAATCTAAAGTGTATTATCAATCAAATATATATAAACCAATTCAAAAGTTTATAGTAATGTTAACTTTTTCTAATTTTAAGTTTACCGCTCTATTCAATTAATCCGTGTAATACACGAGTTATAAAGTAGTTAAACATATCAAAGCAACCGTGAAATACATAACTACTGAGAGGCTAAAACATGAAAATAGCCAAAACTAAACAACTCCTAAAATGCTCCTTAATCACCTAAACATGTAAATTAATGAGTAGTTATACAATTTTTAATACATCTTTAGTATTTAAACACATAAGAAATATTGATTTGAGTTTTAAACAAACATGCAGAAACGCATGCATGTAATAAATAGGAAGAATTTCATATATACCCCTTCAAAACTTCATAATATCATATATACCCAACCTAAAATTTTTTTATCATATATATCCCTCCTAAACATCATAATATCATATATACCCAATTTTAATTATTAATATCACATATATCCCTCTTAAACATCATTAATATCATATATACCCAATTTCATTAATTTAATTATTTTTAAAACATTTAAACTCATAATTAATATTGCTTATTAATTAATGACCATTATACCCTTACTCATTTCTTCTGTCAACTAAACTTCAAAATATCATATTTATCAAACTTAAATTCAAATATCATATCCCTTTTTAATAATTTTATGTAATTTATTTTTGTAAACTTTGCTAAATAAATTCTTCAAACTAAAATAAATTAACATTAAAAATAAAAATAAAAAAGTTGAATTATGTTTTTGCTCGTTTGTAATCAAATCGTATCGTCTTATTATATCTTCTTATTTGATTTTTTCATACAGTATTCTATGTACAATTAACTGATTACACATTATGTTGTTTTTTTTCTTTTTCTTTTCGATCTTTATAGTTGCGTCACATTATTTTTTAAATTTAGTATATTTTTTTTTGTTTTCTAATACATTAGTTTCTAATTTTTTTTTCAAGTTTGCATTCGTTTTATAACTATTGTTTATTTAGTTTACTTTTTTTAATTTTTATAGTTAGTCTATAATGTGAGTTATAACTTGTTATCCGATGTAATTAGTTGTGTATATTTTGTGTCAACTACAAGATTATATATATAATCCTATATATTTTATAGTCCAGTTTTATAATAATTTGATTAATAATATGTAATCGGTTAATTGTATATAGATTACTATAGAAAAAATAAATAAGAAAATATAATAAGACGATACGATTTGATTACAAACGAGCAAAAACATGATGCACTTTTTATTATTTTTAATGTTAATTTGTTTTAGTTTGAAGAATTTATTTAGTAAAGTTTACAAAAATAAATTATATAAAATTATTAAAAAAGATATGATATTTTAATTTAAGTTGGTAAATATGATATTTTGGAGTTTAGGAGAAAGAAGAAATGAGTAAGGGTATAATGGTCATTAATTAATAAGCAATATTAATTATGAGTTTTAAATGATATAAAAATAATTAAATTAATAAATTTGGGTATATATGATATTAATGATATTTAAGAGGGATATATGTGATATTAATAATTAAAATTGGATATATATGATATTATGATGTTTAGGAGGGATATATATGATATTAAAATTTTAGGTTGGGTATATATGATATTATGAAGTTTTGAAAGTGTATATATGAAATTCTCCCTAATAAATATATCATTAATAATCTTTATACTTAAAGGTATATAAAAAGTAATTAAAGTAACATTTAAATTGGATAAATCTAGACAGGTACTTAAAAGTGCATACTTATCCAAATATCAACATCTTATATGTTTACGTGTAAAAAATATAACTTACTAACTTTTTTATAAATTACTTTTTTAAACGACAAACTAACCTACTTTTACTCTTAAGTTACCTTTGTGCTTCAAGTGTAAAGAGTTGATAATTAATTTATCGTTTTGTAATGTGTAAACATGGGTGATGATTTTAACCTAACGGACGGAACGATTAAATTGACATGTAGTAAAAAACTAAGCTAGAACATAACCTTTTTAAAAGTGAAAACTTATAAAATTGTGTATTAAACAAATTAAAATTTGAAATGAATTTCAACATTAATTATGTATAATTTATGACTTTTGGTATTACCCCGTTTGCTTGAATGAGCCGAAATTGTTTTGTAAGATGTTTTTATTTGTTATTGAAGAAAGTACAACGTACTACACATAAAGGCTAAAACCATCATATCATTGGGCTTCTATGTTTGAATATTTTTAGAAGACATGTACGTACAAGAAGTCTGATCGATCGAGTTTAATTAAAAATTAAACTTGGTGTTAATTATGTTATTCACACATTATTGAGGATATGATGTACGTACTATATATACGTGTAAATAAACGTGTTAAACAAGTTAGAGCACATGAACTGAATCTTGATGAAAAATATCATCATACTAACTATACGTACGTACTCACTCAAACTTAACAATGTAAAATTATTGATCGATTCGATCTGGTATTATATATTTAAGTATGAAATCATCGATCGATCAATTATATATATGTTGATCGATCTGAGTTGGTGATATAATAAATAATCCGACTCAAGTTTAATTAATTACAACATAAAGAAATTAATTAATTAAGCATATATATCATATCCTCGATCGATCAAGTGTTTTACATGAATGGACAACCATACTCACTAGGGCCAAGTAATCGGCCACTCCTAATAAACCCTGCAAACGCCATCGCCTCTCTACAAGCTCTACCAAACGGATCAACTTTCAAGAATGGTGGGAAGAACAACCAAAAACAAGTAAGCAACACAAATGCCAAAGTCAATGTCCGAGCCATAACCGGAGGTACCTGGAACCTCTGACCCATGGTTTTCTTGACCACAATCTCGATTCCGATCCAAACCCCTTGAACCACAAAGAACCATGTCATTTCCCATGTTGGTGTGAACCGACCAAGGTAGTAAAAGATCAGTTCGTGGACCACCCCAGACACTAAAAACGTCGACAAAACTGCAGGCACCGAAACCCATCTTTCAGGAACTACATGGCTAAATAAGGCACGCGATGGATGGTAGACCGTAGGGCGTAGTATGTTCGACACCATAAGGTTCCATCTTTTGCCCCAAAAGTTTTGAACTGATGTAGCATGGTGAGGCTCGTCAAACTGTGGCTCGATCTCAACCCCAACCATGGTTCGGACTAAAGAAGCAATCACGGCTAGAATCAATTCAAGCATGAAGAAGAGGTAATATGCATAAAGAAGTTTTAAAAGCAAGGGGTGAAGATAGTCTTTGTAAGTGTAGGCTTTCATGGTGACGATAAACAGCAAAACGCGAGGAGCATAATCTTTAGGGGATTTGTGGTGAGAGGGTTTTTCTTGATTTTGAAATCTTACGATTTTGATGGGTAGGCAGGCGGTAAATACGAAGTGAGATAACGGGAGAGGTGGATCGGAAGATAACGGACCTCGACCGAAGGCGTAAAGGATGAGTTTAAAGCTTCCAAGCCATGAAATGAAGAAAGAGGTTAGACCACAAGGGAAGATGGTGTAAAGATTCAATGGAAGGAAGAGGAAGAGGCATATGACTGGAAATAGAGCCACGAATCTAGTTGTACCTTGTGCAATAAACATACCAACACCATGACTGTAGAGAAGAGATGCCAAAACGATACTCCAATCTAACAGTAGCTTCTGTGCCTCACCTTCCATCTCCATCGATCTACAATTATTTCAATTCTCGATCTTAATTTCTGTTTCTGTTTCTTCTAATTAAGTACTGCTGAATTTATGATGAATGGTTTAGTACGTAATATATAACCACAAATATAATATCCCAGTCACATCATTTTCCGTTAACAAATTCATGATTTTCTTTAAAAAAAAACAATTTGTTGTAGACTTGTAGTTTGAAAAAAAAAAAAAAAAGAGTTGGTACGTTTTTGTAATCCTGATCATTCATTCGATCGATGTGCTTCTTGAACGGTTAAAATGCGTACGTACATAATACTCCAACTTAACTATTGGTCGTTTTTGTCTAATATTAAGTTATTGTTTTATTAGAAATTTAGGATAATTAACTTTATGGTTTAAAAGGTACATAGCCAAGGAACAAAATATTGTTTTCTGCCTGTCACAATTGATTTTACTTACAAAAATATCGTTGTCATTATTTACAAATTGTATGTGTTTAGCCCATAAGAGTAATCATTTTGTAAACGTATTAATTACTGCAATTTTAAAATCAGTTTACTTGTGGAACCCAATTTGTAGTTTTGTACTTGTACTTTTTCTATATATATATATATATGTACTTAGCTCTTTTTCTATATAACTTTTTACAACTCGATCTGTAGTTGATAAAATCTTTTCGAGTTTTTGACATTAAAAAGAAACAATCATTTGTAAAATTTAATGATCGAGTTGTCTTTAATTTGCGAATTAAACATGGGTTTATGCATTCATGACCAGATGCGGAATAAGCTTTTTATTCATTGACATGCACACATAGATCGAAACTACTCTCAGATCATATAGCTTAATTCGTAAATTGTAAATTATATAATTTTTGTTCGATCTAAACCTACAGGTAACAGGTGTGTATATATAGTAGTAGAACATATACTATGTTAAACAGAAGTTTTCTTTATAGAGTATGAACATATATGGTTTTTTTTTTGAAGAATATATTCAAATTAATCGTGTGTTTTCTATATGAAAGTTTCAAGGAAAATAGAAAACAAGATTTTCTAAATTTGAACTGAGTTTTAGAAAGAGGCTGCATGCCTGAACGCTCTACTTCAATTCCTACCAATTCAAACCTTTGTATTCTTAGCATAACTGTACGTTCATTCCTTCTCTTAATTACTTGAATAGCATATATCTGCATTCCTGAAAATATTAGAAAAACTAATGGATTTAATTTCTTACCCATTTAAAACATATAATTATGTTAAACATAGTTTAATTAAAAAGTTGAGGTATACTGTTAAAACATATAATTATATATGTTAAACATAGTTTAATTACAACTCTTACAAAATTAGAAAAAAAATACTGTTAATTTACACACTTCTTTATCATCTCATTTCAAGAATTTTTAAACCTGGACTACATATGATCGAGGCCCTTAATTAATATTTTCGTAGTATTAGTTAATTAGCAGCACATCATGCTGTAGTATGGGTGACAATTTCGGTCCATTCAAGCAAACGTGTAATGGAGTGTATATAAGATTGATAATGGAGTGTACGTTTGTTTTCCATATGTGAATCAAGGGAGATCGATGTTTGTATGTTATCGTAAAAGATTCAAGTTCTTGTAAAAGGGATATAATTTGCGCATTGTGGCCTAGTATTGTTAAAAGGCAGGGCGCTTTTGAAAAAAATTGTTTTTTTATGGCGTGACTCTTGAATCTTGATTAATTAAGTTTACATCGATCTTCATGTTGATCTATCAATATATGGGGCCAGGAAAAGATCTAGCGATCGAAGGGATCAATTTTTGTTTTCTAATAGTGACCTCCAAACAAGTCTCTCTCGCAAACTATTTGTGGATGACACCATACTTTTGGCTGGGGAATGGTCCATAGCATGCCTTAAATCTTAATCAATATCCAGATGCTTCCACCATAGCTGATATACTTTCCGGATTAAAAGTTTATTTTGATATATGGAATACATTGTTTGATGTTAGAGTTACAGATCTTGACAAATTGTGGGGTTCGAAATTTTCCTTTCACTTTTTAGGTCTTCAAGTTGGGGACTCTATGGTTAAATCCGATAACTTGATGATAAATCATGATATAATAAAGTTTCTAGCCCAGTGGTACCAGATATTAAATAGAACCCAAGGTTGGAAGCGAGTTTCATTTATGGATGTTGCATATCATTTTGTATTCTTTTCTAACTCCATCACTACAAACAAAATGTCATTTAGTGACATACGAAAAATATCACTAAAAGCAAAAAAAAAAAAAAGTGTCACTATATCTTTTACCTACACAACAAAAAAAAGTAGGTAAAAATGGAGTGAGTATAAATATATAGGACTAAAAATTGAAGTCATGAACTCTTGTTTAAAGGTGGTGATAATTTTTGTTACCGTATTTATGGGTCTTTTACTATTATTATTTTGAACGGCAATGCAATGTAGAAACAATCGACAATACACAGTTAGTTAGTCATATGAAGAGACAACAAGCTGATAACAATAATAAAAATAATACAAGAACAAAACGAACCCAAAACTAACCGCCCTATACAAAAGTGAAATGAACCCATGACAACCCAATACGAACCCACAACAAAGCCACTCTACCCTCCAATCTAACTGACCGAAAGACACAGAATGTAGAAACCTGTTCAACAGCAACGTGCAACGAGCTAATAAGCAAACCAGGACGAAATCTGAATCTGGACTTAATTGACATCTTCTATTTTTGCTGCGAGCCACTTTTTGGAATTATTACCAAGCATTCATTCAGATTGGATAGCCACTTTGCCTATGTGTTATCTTTATTCCTTTGTCCCCATTTTTTTCTCAACCTGAAAGTTTTTAATTGATATTCAAAGAGAAATTCCAAGTAGGTTATCGACTTTTGGTTAAATATGGTATCATTCGGTTGCTTCCAAATCAAGTATGCTATCGACCATGTAAGCGCTAGCTAGCTTGCCATATGTTTTTAACATGTGCCTACTCCTTGGTGCATAACTATGTCCCTAATTGATATCCCATGCGTTGATTATATACTTTAACCGTAGCCATAGCTTCTTTGCAGCTTACTACTGCGTGATCCATCGAATTTATATCTTCCTCACATCTGGGGCAGAGAATCGAGCTGAGTGGACATAAAATCCCAGTCTATCCTAATTCTTCCTTATTTCCATCTTGCCATGATACAACCTCCGATCAGGGCCGGCCCTGAGCAATGTTAACACGGATAACCGTCCAGATCAAAATATCTATTATATACTTAGGTTAACAATTAAACAAGGTTATTGACTAGTAAAGTTTTTGGTTTTAACATTATATAATTATTAAGTTTTTTAATGTCAATTTATCATTTTTACTCGAATTTTGCTTATTTTGAATATACATATATATTTATAGGGTCATTTTATGTTTTTTGCCTGGGGCCCTGAATATTATTGGACCGGCCCTGCCTCCGATCCATATAAAAACACAAAATATTTTCTGGGTCTTTTATGTTTATTAGTTTTAACTTTCAGATATTATTAATATCTTCTTTTTTACCTAAAAAAATAAGCTTTAATTAGTTAATTGTCTTTTAAGTGGCATATCATGAGAAACTTATAGCGATCGATGCAAGATGCAGTTACAAATTAGCAACTTAAGAAAAGGTTCATGTGTCACGTAGCGTACCATAAATGATTATGATTTTTAATTAGTTACCGGTAAAAAAATTATAAACTTCTCAATTTAATTATATCTGATCGAACTTTAGAATTTATTAGTTGGAGGGACACTAGTAGAGAAAAGCCATTTAACCCCGGTTATTTTTCAAATAGACCTCGGTTTTTTAGCCGGGGTTGAAGGTGATGGGGTTGTTGATACATGCCTTGGACCCCGGTTTTATAACCGGGGTTGAATGTCTCTATTTTATAATATTAGGTAACATGGACCCCGGTTTATGACTAAAGAACCGGGGTTAAATCTAATATTTTTTTTTTAAAAAAATGATTTTCATTTTTAATCTATTTCCAGCAGTCATAAATATCAACAAAATGCTACACTTTTTCACACCTTAAATTCACAAGTACACTTTCAATTTTCAAGTCCTAAAACTTGTCTTGAGTTTATGAACAACATACCTGCGATATTGAGAAGGATATATGTATTTTGAATTCCAAAGTAGCAACACCAACTCCCCTCCTATTTCCTATATTAAGAGCAATAAACATAAAGAAGCGTTAATAAATTGTTTATGAGTAAAAGTATTCGAAGAGTAGATGTCTTATGGTCATAAACTTCGATTGTTATGATACATGTTAATCATGTAGTTGCACAACAACTTTGGTATATAATACTAGTATCATGACAAGTTCTGATTCAGCTTCATTCTGGCACAAGATCACATAATAACAATCACATCAAACCATACCAGAAAGCATGTGAAAATTGAACCAAAGATGTAATCGATTTGTCTTTCAAACTTGGTGAGTTAAGAGAACTTGAGAGTATTAGTTGTGAAGTTGTTTCCTTTTTCTGTCCAAAATGTGAGGCCTCATCATCCACCAGATGAGAGACATGTCATATAAAAACCTTTAAATGATACCTCATGATAAAAGACAGCAAGCAACTAACAAAAACATATAAATAAATATTTCAGAAGTATAGTTCAATTAAGATATTATTGCCTGATAATGGAGACAGTAACAGCTAGGACATACATTAAGCTCATATATATTATTTATTATAGTGTACGTGGCAAGGTGTGTACATACATGAAGCTTTGTCTTGCTATCAATTGATCGCTTTTGACTTTACCATGTTCTCCGCACTGCAAATGCTACCACTAGGCTAATGTAATCAGTACAATAAACCAACTATTATGAATAATTATGATGGATAAGGAGGAATTCATAATCTAGATAACAGGATTGAACTTACATTGATTGAGACATAAGACCACTTCTTATTCATGTTTGAGGCTTAGCTACAACACCATCAAACCTAAAAAAATGAATAGGAGAAAGAAAAGAGAAGTTTCATTACCTGCTTTATCCACATGTCCTAAGTGCAGTGGGTGTGAGTGTGTTTATTGATCATTTAGAAGCATGAGTCCTTCATTAATAAACATGTTTTGCTGCTGAAATTTAAGAAAAACAGAACAAAATAAAGGGATGTGATATGTGTGTGTTTGTATAAATGCCTTGCATGAAAATAAAAGATCCGAGACTCACCATTTCAGGTGAAAGTCTCGGATGTATGTGACCCAACAACAGTCCACCTCAACCTTCAAATAGACTAAGTGCTTGTGTGGAATATGTACAAAGATCCGAGACTCACACAATGTGCAGGTCTCGACTGCACAATGAAAAAGAAATAGCAGCCCCCTTTCCTTGTATTTCATATAAACTAAGTGTGTGCTGTGCAATGTGTGTGCAGAAATAGAAATTTAGTGTGTGTGCAGGTGATAAAAACAGCGGCACTGCATATATATAAGTTGTTCATATGTCTGTGGTGTGTGTTTGCTTGTGACAACCGTAACAATGTTACATATATGCATGAATAAGTTAATTAGAAGTGTATGTGTGTGTATTACAGCAGCAAAATAGAAAGAAAAATGGCAGCAACAATAATTTATTAAAAACATAGTGGTTGTGTATTATACGACAGTTGCAGCCACATTGTAATATATAAATCTGTGTGTGTCATGTAATTAAAAACGGGAAGTAGCTACAAATAGCAGCAGTACATATACATGTATAATACAAGTGTGCAGCCTTGTGTGTGTGTATGATCAGAGACTTGGAAACAATCTATGGGCATAAGTTAGTTACATATTGACTAAATGACGTGAAAGTTCAAACATGTAGCCCTCTATTTGCAGCATGACAACACCCATTTTACAGTTCATTTTCAACTAATTCCATTTGCAGCCCCAAACTTAATTGCAGGACTCAAAAAACCAAAAACTAAAACAGAGTCATCCTGCTTAATTAAAAAGAAAAACAAATTTCCATGAAGATTATATCAAAAGTAAGAATTTCATTTAAAATCCTTGACTTACATTGGGATTTCTTCGCCAAAGCTTTGGAGCGGTAATCCCACACTCGGTCTCTCTTGTATTTGATCAACCGCTACATACAACTCAAAAACAAGTAAAGTTAACTTAAAATGACACATGATACTATATTAACACCTGAAAGTATATTTGATGGGAACTAAAGCATGTAAATTGTGGTCTAAACTCTTATTTTAATTGGTGCTATATGTAAATATGGTGGTTCCAAATTATGGGTGCCAAGTTGAAAGCTTCACCTTCATATTTATTATCAAAATGGCAGATGCCAAAATCAGTGATAATATTTCTTCAAGAAAGATGATGAAGCTGATTTCCTCTCTTTTTCTCTAATGCATTCTTAGATAGTCATATACACATAGTCAAATACAAATAAATTATATATTGTTTACTAATTAAGCATATAAGATTCAAGGTTGTCCTTGACAAGTAAATAACCAATTCTGTAATGTATGTAAAGGTGTGTTCTAGTATGAAATTAAGCATTAAAAACAAAGAATATTGAGACAGCATGAGAGATCCTAACCTGAAAGTGTGTTCTACTATGGAAATCAAGCATTAAGAAAAGTGAAGATTGAGATATCATGAGAGATCCTTACCAATAACCAATTAATCTTTGATTTCTTTCTTCACCTATACATCTGGACCATGAGCGAGCTACATATGATTGAGATAGCATCAGATCGTTTGACTTATAGATATAGCCACAAATGCAAGCGTAACTTTGCAGCCTACATATAATAATTTTGTCAACAGCAGTGAGTGACAAAACCTGGAGGCGTAAACCCTAAGCCTGCCTATATATGTATCTAATTAAGTCTTGCCTACATTAAGAACAACATAGATAAAATCAAGATTAAAAGAGTGGATTACAAGAACAGAAAAAAAAAAGAACCACACAAAATCGAATAGAAATATCCATAAAAGAGTTCCACCACTTACATATCAAGGAAACGTATAGAAATCAAACCTTTGATGACAGGATCGAGTGGCTTCCATGATTAGACTAGGGGTTAGGGCTTCGAAGAAATCTGGTGCACACCAGGGTCGGTCAGGCTTCAACGATTAGGGTTATGGATGATGCAACGATTAGGGTTATGGATGATGCACTGGTGGCTTCAACGATTAGGGATTAGGATGGTGTTCTAGTGGCATCAACGACTACGGCAGAGGTGGGACGAGAGGCGTCGAGGGAGAGGAGCAGAGAGAGAGAGAGAGGTTGGTTCCTCTTTTCCTTTTTCTTTGGGATGACAGCGTGATAAGAGAATCAGAGGTGGGCGGGATAATTCCCCCCAATAAATTTAGCGTTGATTTAACCTAGGTTTCTCGTTAGAGAACCGCGGTAATATTAGTGAACATCTTTAACCCCGGTTATCCTAAAAAGAACCAGGGTCTTAGGTTTAAAAAAAAACACGGAACCCTTCAACCCCGGTTTTTTAATACTTTTTATGTCAACCGGGGTCTATTAGGTGGGGTTAAATGTGTTTTTTGTACTAGTGGGACATAACTCATAAGTGGTTAGAGAAACACATCCAGATAACGGGTTAATTTGTAACACAAATTTGTTTGTAATTTTTATTTGACTAGGGCCTCCTCGGCTTATAATTGGGCTACTAAAATTAAAATTGAGTTAGGATTATGGACAATACTGTAGGCGAATTTTTTTCATAGTGTGCTCAAAAAAGTTTTAAACACAAATTGATAAACGAAAAATCCAGACAAGACAATAATATAGCTATATAATGTTAATTTGCAATAAATTTATATATTCTGAAAGTTTTACTACATAGAGTGTTTCCTTATATTAATAAAAAAAACATCAAATTTTTGGTCTAGATATTATACTTATTAAGCACCATATATATCTACTTTGGGTTTCGGTAAAAATCTTTTTCACCGTAATAACCCTTATTATGCAAAAAAAATTCACAATCATGATTAAAAAATTCACTAATTTCTTCATGTCTAAAATTTTTTGCATTTTTCTGTATAAATTTTAATCAGAAAAAAAAAAAGCACAAATTTAATTTCAAAATTTTATGCATTTTCTATGTAAATTTGTGTATGGAGTTCTTACGATAAGAACGGTTCTTACTGGAACCAACCTTATATATATATAGACTAATAGACACACACATGAATTTCAGAAGTACCTAACTCAAATATTTATAATTATTTTTATTTTAACACAACTCACTTGTATTGTATCTTTATTAGATTATTATAAGAAACTAACAACGTAAAAATAGTTTACAATTTATTAATTGCAATCATTGCTATTAATAAAATTAGTTAGAAAACACAATATTAAATTTAGTTAATTCTTTACACATCAAAGTAGATCAATTGTTTTCAAGTCAAGTAAATCACAGATGAGAAGTCGAATTGCAAATCAACGATGCAACAATTTTTTCACAATATAACAATATATTTTGATGAATCACAAAATAAAGAATTTATAACACAAAATTAGGCTTGGCAATCAGACGTATTTCGGGTTGTCGTGTTCATGTTAAAATCGTGTTGATCAATTTATTTTCATGTCGGGTTTGAGTCGTGTCAACTTTTCTCGTGTCGGTTTATGTCGATCCGCGCTTCAACTCATTTAGCTTTTTTAGTTTTCAGTTTTTATGTTAGATTTTTGGTTTTTAGCTTCAGTATTCAATTATTAAATTATGTATTCGATTTTTTGTTCAATTTGAATTTCCATAAACATAGATTGAAACTACAAAACTCAAATAACAATTGAATAATACATTTGAACTAAAATAAATTAATTAATGTTCATTTTCCAACAAAATTATCACTTATAATATTTTTAAATTGATTTTTTTTTTTTGCTTTTTACAATTAATTTTTATTTATAAGTTATTTTTAAAAATCTTTAAGGGTAAATCATGTTGATTTCGGGTAACCAGGTTGACTAACCCAATCCAAAAAAAAAAAGTTTTGTCGACCCATTCTCAACTCGCTTTGGGTTCATAGCGTTTTCTTAGGTGGTGTTCTCTAAGAAAGATATTAAAGGGAAATGATAGAAATAACAAAAAAACTCAATTTTCAGTGTGTTCTTCAAACATTTTTAGAAGAGGAACTGATTGGAAAGGGTGGAAATAACCCTAATTTTCAATCAGTCCAATCTTTAAAGGATAGAGGAAGAATAACGTGAATCATTCGGGTTGTGTTCTTGAAATTCAACTGATGCCTCCATTTTCTTTTCTTCTCCTATCCTTTCTCTTTCTCTTTTGTTTTTTCCTTCTCTTTAATGAATTTTTTCAAGAACACAGCGTTAGTGTTGGGTTCTATCGTTAATTCAATATTTAATATTTAATTAACACACACAAAATTAAAAATTGATTTCTTTTACTATGATATGAAAACACGTTATACCCATAAATAATCATAGTAAAATAATTCAAATTTTAATTTTGTGTGTGCTAATTAAATATCGTCCAATAATGTATCCATTATATTTATAAAGATTTACTGAAAGTAACAAAATGCAACAAACATTTGCATATTATAATTAAAAAAAATACAATTAATCAAACATCAAACGCATTTAATAGACAAAATAATTAATCTTTAAGTAAGTATACGAAAAATTTTCAAATACGAACTAAATATTAATTAATTATTATTAAACAAAATCAAATTCAAGTGAAACAGACAATATTGTGATTTTTGTTTCAACGAATTGAAGGCCCACTATCTACAAAAAAAAAAAAGGAAGTATATGCGCACCCACATGCAAATCACGTTAAAAACCTTACGCTCTCGTTCTTTATCATGTGTAGTGTTTATAGTATATTAAACTTGGGGTGTTCATTTTTGGATTAACCGATTTTTCGATATTCGAATTTCGGATAATTCGAAAATCGGATTTATGAATTATACTATTCGAATCCGTATCCGATTTTCAGATAATCCGAATTTCGGTAAAATATTTAATTAAACTTAAAATTATAAAATAAATTCAAATATACAAAATACAAATCTTTATACACTTTAATATATAAAAAAGTAATTGTGTCGTAAACGAAAATTATATCATCCTTTTTAAACTGAAAACAAAAAAACATGGCAAAAAATAATAAAATACATTTAAATGAATTATAATTATGTTTGAGCGACATTATACATTTAAAATTAAAGAAAATATAATTATTCTTAGTTGATAAACTTATGAAAAAAAGTTTAAAAACATATAACTTTTTTTTATAAAAAATTGGATTTCGGAATTTCGGATAATCCGAAAATCCGAAATTATACAAAATCCTATCCGAATCCGAAATTTCTGATTATCCGATTTTCGAATATCCAAATTTTGGATAATCAGAAATTTCAGATAATTTCACTTCGGGTTTTCGCCTTTTCCGATCGAATCCTCGAATTCGGATATTTTTGAACACCCCTATTAAATCGTGCGTCCAACGTTTACCTGGAGTTTTAATTAACTAAATAATGTTTAAAGGGTTAAGTGTCATTTTGACCATCAAACTTTCAGATTTTTTTTTGATTTAGCCATTAAACTATTTTTTGTCCCGATTTAGCCACTAAACTATACTTTATATACATTTAGCCACAAAACTTTATATATACCGATTTAACCACTGGAATTGTCCCGGTTTAGCCACTATACTATCATATTTTGTACCTATTTAGTCATTAGTTTTAGTCATTTTTCTCAAAAGAGGACACTAACCTAAAGTTTAATGGCTAAATCAAGATAAAAAATAGTTTAGTGGCTAAATGTGACAAATTTAAAAGTTAAATGGTCAAAATGATACTTAACCCATTTTTATACAACACGACCATATGTGTACTTATGCATGCATGGCCGTGAGGTGCTACCGCTAAGGGCATTAAACCATGAAAGGACTTCGTTTTTACTGTCTAATAAATAATATATTAGGCATACATGTGTATTTTTTAAGTTTTCAGCTCAATAAATAACTAAAATTCTTTAAAGAAACGTTATTTTTATCTTGGTCAAAAACATTAAAAAAAAAAATGTTGTATTTTTGAATTTTTAAAAAGAAATCTTATTTCTCTCTATCTAGCTCGTCCTAATAAGCATAAAAATACTGAAATTCGACCCTGCAGGCTGCAGTATGCATGCTTTAGATCCATATAAGTATGAAAAAGGAAGAAAAAAATAATAATCAATCTTGCATTGGCTGTACGTACGTAGGCAAAACAAGAAAAAGGGCTCAAAACACATCAATTATCGATCACATGTATTTGGAATCCAAGACAAAGGATCAACTAATTAAGCAGCTGACATCCTTAACCCGGCCTCATAACTTTTCAAATTTAATTATCGATCCTCTAACATGTTCCATGTCAATGTTTTAGCCGTATAGCTAGGGAGATCGAAAATATCAACCATAAAATGACTTTGAATCATATATGATATCTTTTTTATATGTCACTAGTACTCAGTAGCGAATCATATATGGTATATGTCTAGAATCTATCAAAATTATAAAAACATGCATAAGTTAAGAAGAAACCAGCGAATCATACATGCATGGTATCTTTTTAAAATAATACTGATATTGCAAATTAAGACCGGTAACAATTAATAAATTTTATTTTCTCTTTAATTTCTTAATAATGTATCTATCAAGTAATTGAAGTGTAATGTGATGGGGTTTCTGTCACGTAAGTAAGTTTCAGTCCAATGTATTGACGAATGTTTGAAAAGAAATTACAACTTTATCTCCATCACAATTAATCCAGCATCCATGATATATATGATCATCTTGTATATATAGTAATCGATCGATCCTTATCTACAAACTTGTGTAAGAACGCTCACTCTATCACTAATTTCATCCTGCTTTTGTAATCACACATTATTTTGTCAGGTTTTAAAAACACCTTAATTAGTATATATATGATATCATCTTTAGAGAAAACTTGGAGGGTTTTTAACCATACCTATAGAATCGTATGTACGTGTATGTATATATCATATCATGACTCGTATATGAATAAGATTCATAAACGTGCTAAAATTGACTGATGCCAATTCATAGAAAGTTTCTTGATTCCAAATAGACGATTATGTAGATTTAATTCAGAAAAAATATCAGAGTCCCATGAACCATATATAATTCGATCAAATATTGATAGGATGCATGTGGATCAATGAAGTTTCCAGCCTACAGGAACCATACAAAAGTATCAAAGTTTCCAGCCATATATAAATCAAGACAATCTTTAAAATTCGAAACATGCATATAATAATTATAATAATTTTGTATAATTTGTATCTTAAAACAAATATTTATTATTGATATAACATAACTTTTTTAGTTAAATCATATTAAGTATAAAATGTTGACAAATTAGATACAATTATTCCTTCATATATTTCATATGTTTTCATTCATAAATATTCTACGAAAGTATTGATTTTAAAATTAAACTAATTTATAGAATTTAAAATCTACTATTATTCTTATAATTTTCTATTATTATTACTTATTAGTAGCAATTATAAGAAATTATCAATTCTTTTTATCAATTCATGAAAATATGAATTGATATAAATAGTACACTTAATAATCTAGTTAATCTATATATCTATAATAAATACTAATAAAATAGTAATTTTACTCTTTTCTTGTGAAGTCACGTGTCATCACTATGAATCGATACGTGGCATTTATGAGTTTTAAAAATAATAAAGAAATTTAATTGAATTCTATCCGAATATAATATAATCTACTTTTAAATTTAAATCAAATCAAAAAAAATCTAATACTCTACTAACTTATTCATTATATTAAAATATAATAAAAGTTTAAAAATTATAAGCAAATAATTACTATTCATATATATTTATATAGTTTTGTTTAAAAAAATAATATTTATGTCTTTACCTTTTAATTTATTATATTATATATATTAGAAATATCTGCGTAATACGCGGGTAATAAACTAGTTAATTTATATATATAACATAGTTTAGTTTAATTTTAACCCAGCCAATTGAACCCTATAAGGATTGTTTTGTGTTTCTTAATTTACGAAAAAGGTTTTATTAAAAAGAATACACATACACGAAGGTTAATTTTAACCCGGCCAATTGAACCCTATAAGGATTGTTTAGTTTTTATTTGATCGCGAGTTCAACGTCCACATATTTTTTAACCTAGCTAATTAAAACACGATTATCACTCAATTAATGTTTTAGCTCTCATGTCATATTTTTTAAGAAGGACAGAGATGATAATCTGTCAAGGGAAAATTAACTTAGGAACACAAATTTTAATTATCGATTGGTATTGTACGTTAGAGATCGAATCATCCTCAGGCACAGAAAAGGAAGCTTTAATTTATATTCTTGAAGCTAGGTCCAAAGAGGCATAAATCTTAGGATAGGAAGATAACCAAAGATATTGAATTTGCCATTTGTCAAATTCAGCATGATATATACGTATGCAAAGAGCCAAAGACACGTTTTATCTTGAATAATATGTGGAGTCGTAATGATCTTGAATTTGAATTCTATATTTGCTCATTTTTCAATTTGTTACAACCAATACTTTAATTAATGTTCCAATTAAGAAATTAATTCATAAGTTTTGAGTACAACCGTGCATGGATCAATAATTAATTATTTATTACACTTAAAAAACTTATGAAATCTTCAATATATATATAATCAGGTTCATCAGCGTGCCTATGAGATTCCAGCATACCCTAATGTGAATGATCATTCACATGTATTTTTTTAATAAATATGTATAAGACAACATTATAATATTTTTTTTCCAAAATGAGCAACATCATAGATCTTGTGAATGGTAAAAAAAAATCATGTGAATGGTCATTCACACGATTCACATGGTGTGAAATGACCATTCACATAATTTTTAAGGACACAGAAAGTGTGAATGTATATGAAATTCATATATCATGCATATAACTTTAAATTAAACATGATTATGGGGGAAAAAATTTAAAAAAAAAAGTTTTTTAAGGTTGATACCTTCGGGTGCACTTGATTTCGAGAGATAGTTTTTTTTAACCTGACTATATATATATATATATATATATATATATATATATATATATATATATATATATATATATATATATATATATATATATATATATATATATATATATATAGTTCGAGAAAGTATCACTCCTTATGCAACACACCAGAAGGTACCACCTTTAGAAAATTTTTAAAATTTTTTTTTCATAAACATGTTTTAATTAACATTATGAAGATCATATGTAAATTTCACATACATTCACATGTCCTAGCTCTTAAAAATGATACGTACACTTACATAATTTTGCATATATGTGATGCGTGATTTCATGCACTTAGAGTGTTCAAATTTGCGTGAAATTCATATATCATATGTGTAATGTTAGTTAAAACATGTTTGTGAAAAAATAAATTTCAAAAAAAATAAATTTACGAGTGGTACCTTCAGGGGCGCTATGGCCCATTTCACTCTAAGGGGCCAAAAAAATTTTAATAATATTAATATAGTCCAGCAGTTCAGTATTAGGTTATATGTGTTTTGCGTGATAAAAATCATATACAATGTTTTGGTTCAACTGGTAGTCATCTCATCTTGGAACTCTAGTGACATGGGTTCGATTCCTATTGTGTGCATTTTTTTTTATTTTTTTTATATCTCATCACTATCACTTAGATCTTCATTTACAGAAATCGTCTATTTGCTTTATATCAATCCATCAAATTCAATATTCATACTTTTGTTTTTCAATGAGTTTGATTTTTTTATTTTTGTTTATCACGTGCTTTATGTTATTTATTATACGATTATTAAAAATACTAATCAGATATGTATTTATTTCTTGATATTTTATTTATTTTTGACACATATGTTACTATTTATATTATGAATCATTTAAAATTTTAACTACTTTTTTTCAATTTACTAATAAAAATAAAATTTAATATTGTATGTAGTTTTTACCTATTTTATAATCATATGATGTTAATATTAATTTTTTTTTTCTTGCGGTTTTTTGGATTGAGGAAAAATTCAGAGAAGCACCATGAAATCATTACACAATGACAGATTATGAAGTCTTTAAAGACATGGCACTGACAATAGTGCAACAAAATCAATATTATTTAAGTGTACCTTTTTTATACGAATATTGCTTATATATATAAAGGGCCCTTTATAAGTATATGCCACAGGCCTAAAAAATTATAGGACCGGCACTGGCTGTGTAATAGGTGGTACTCACTTGAACCTAAATCTTTGTGTGTGTGTATACACACACACACAGATATATATATATATATATATATATATATATATATATATATATATATATATATATATATATATATATATATATAGACTAAGGATCTTTTGTGAACACTTTATTCGTTGTGAACATTGTGAACAACCATAAAATAGCTTCTGAATCTTATGAATCTTGTTGAAAATAGTACTGGACTCTTCTATTAACCTATTAATACTATTGGATTCTTTGGATCTTATTGAATCCTATGAATTTTTCGAATCTTATGAATGTTGTTGCATCCTATGCATCTTGTGCATCTTGTTATAAAAACTACGTACTATGAACCTTTTGAATGTTCTGAATCTTAAATAGACACTTCTATGAACCTTTTGAATCATATAAATCATATTACAAACACTTGTTGATATATATGAATGATTATATGTATTTTTTTTATTTGTTCACAACGTGCACAACGAATAACTTGTTCACAATGGATCTCATCCCTATATATATATATATATATATATATATATATATATATATATGTATGGTTGGGTTCCATGGAGTCGTGGAGTTCCACCATGGAGTCCTAAATAGAAGCTTTTATTTTATTGTTGTTAATAACTACTTATATATAAATATTACCTTTTTGTTACCAAACACCATTGATTTATTAAAACATGTCTATAATTTAAATTTAACTAATTAATAATAGACAAACATGGGCGGACTCCAGGACTCTAATATTATATTGAACTTCATGGAACTTGAATATATACATATACATACATACATACATACATACATACATACATACATACATACATATATATATATATATATATATATATATATTATTAAAAGAGTAACAAATTTATGAAAATTTTGAACATATGGATATTACATTTTTGCATTAAATTTAACATTTTATCGTAATAAACATGTTAATTTATATGGTACTCCGATTCTCCATTTTACGAAAACCGGATTGAAAACAATAACTTGAGGATTTTCTTAGAAAAATAATAACAGGAACTAAATCGCAAAAAACATGAAAACATATTGATTTTTTTCACATCAAACCCTAAAAAATACATTAATAATGAGAAATGTGAGTGCGGGTATTAGATCATAAAAAGATGCATATCACATCAACAATAAAGAGAGCAGGGCCGGCCCTGAGGGTGTGCAGTAAGTGCGACCGCTCAGGGCCCCAAGTTTGAAAGGGCCAATCATTGACCGGTGATCGGAAAAAATAGTGAAAAGCTAAAGTCTGCTTAAATTTAATTAATGTGTCTCACATCATTAACAAAAAAATATGTGAGTGTGACGATATATGATTATTAAAAATAAGCGTATAGCAATGCCCTTTCAAATAAATATAGTTTTGAAACTGATTATTTTGTTCAAGTTATATGAACATGTCTTAATATCATTGTTTTAAATGTTTTTTTAATGTAAGACTACTAATAACCAACAAATTTTATATAAAATTAAAAATTTTAACCTTTTAAAAGTCCCCTACTATGTGATTATTGTATACGACCACCAAAATTCACAGAACGGCCCTGAAAGAGAGAGGTATAGATAAAAATCTCAAAACTACGGATAATACAAAGAAGAAAAACAAAGTTAATAAAGTACGGATACGCGAACCATGATATTCATTCTTTTATTAAAGTCCTTGAAGAATGTTTCAAACGAATTTTCAAGGACAAGCATAAAACATGTGGTTTGTTTCATAAATTTTGGTAGAGCCAGCGAACATGCCAACAACTCTTTTATATTAAACTTACAATAAGCTCTATCTATATCTATAATAGAGAACATGCATGTATGACATTCATATTTAATTATAAAAAATAAATTACAATTTATTACATTAATTAAAAATAAATAAAATATAAATACAATTTGTTATATAAATAATAAACTGTATCTACCATTTGCCATTATCTGATGACTCATCATTATAATCTTTTAGACATTTGTCAATTTATTAGAGCTAATTAAATTCAAATTTAAAACTATCATCGTAGTCTTGTATTTTATTATTAATATATATATACATAGAGATAATATTATTGCAGAATCTAAATTTAGTGTAAAATTATAAAACAAATCCCGTTCATAAATTAGATTAATTTAATGGTCCCGATTAAATAGATCAATTATGAAATTAGTGAAAAACGATTGATATTAGTAATATATAGGTGAAAATGGAAAAGATTGACAACATTAAAAATATTCATATTCGTAAAAAACGATTATATTAATTATTTTTTTTACATTGATTCATTAGTTTATAGATAAAAGAATATTTTATATTTTATTATAATAAACAAAATATTAAGAAATATATTTTTATATGACGTTTGTTTACTTTTTAAAATTTAATAATTTTATATAATGTTTATTTATTTGTAATAAATTTCTAAGCAAACGGAAATTTTTATAAATTAAATATATAGATAAGTATTGATGGGATAACATCTACATTTAAATTTAAATTTTATTGATGATTCAGTTTAATAAACATATAAAATATAGCATATAAACATATATAAGTAGTTTTTTAATCAACGTATATTATAAAATATGTAAACATATGACATTTATTATTTAGAAAAAATTATGTGCAAGCTTACTTTTTTACTACAAGCCATTTTTATCGTCCCGCCCATTGGGTCAAAATTGTGTCATCCCTAATTCAAACCTCAGAAAAAATGTCGCATTGATATATTTTTTTTACAATTAAAGCTTCTCATTATTTTGTGTTGTTTACGTATTAATGTTTCAAATTTTACACATGTTTTAATATTTTTTCAGTATAGCATAAAGAACAATGAAGATCTCCGTTAATAATGAAGCGATAATGTTTTAAATAAATCTTTAGCCAATGAGATATGTCATTTGCCATTTAAATTGTTCAATGTGATTTTATTAAGATTTATTAAATATTTTATGATAACTGCTTTTGTTTGATTACATTTTATTAATTGGTTTGAATAAATTGTGATTATAAAATTATGTTAGACGACATTGTAAGTAATACTTTGCAAATACGTGTTTGTATATTAGTTGATGGAAAAATGATGAATTTTCATTTTATTGTAAATTATTATTATTTTTTCTTATATACTTCATTCTTATACACTATTTTTTTAAAACTAAAATCAGTCTTTTGATCAACTCACATGTATTAAACTAGATGTGTAAAGACTTCAAATATAATTATGTGTAATAATAAATATTAATAATTAATATAAGTAACTTTTTCTTCCCAAACAATGTATAGTTTTCTTAAAAAAATAAATTTTTGTTGTGTCATTAATTAATTATAAATACCAATGGGGTTAGCACATTTGGTATTAGAGGTAACGTGTAACTGTGGGGTCATGAGTTCAACTCCCGTCGGAGATAAGTTGGAATTTAGACAGTGCAAATGGAAGTAACTTCATTTTTATTTCATTTTTAGTGATAATAACAAAATCTTATAAATACTGCCTTCCGGCCATCCACAGATGTGATGGTATTTCATACCCTCACTCGGGGCGGATAAAAATACATTGTTTTGATTGGTAAAAAAACATGAAGATCATATGCGTTATGATATTCAATACTACATACAAGGTGAACTCATATATATAGAGTATGTAGACAATAAATTTGATAGAGATAAAAAAAGGTAACTAACTAATATATATATATATATATATATATATATATATATATATATATATATATATATATATATATATATATATACATTGTTCCATATTCAGGTTCCACATTTCCTTTGTAATCCGTCTCAGTAAATAGATTTTAAATAGACATAAATCATATGATTCCTCTTAAGGCCTTTAATTACGTGGTTTAGAATTTTGGACATTTTAAATGTAATTAATTGTTAATGATTACAATGTCATTTTTCTGATTAAAAGTCGTGTTCATTAATCATTATGGTTTCCTAGAAGATTATTTTCGTTATTAATTATTGTCAGTTGATAATTAGGGATTTGAGAAAAATCGAAGTAGATAAACTTTTAATATAAATATATAATATAATTTGATTAGCTGAAACATCAAATTCAATATACAAAACGTACAATTCCCATACTAAATTTTTTATTTGATTAATTTGTCAATTACATGCGATTATTAATTTTCTTAAGAACATAATTAAACTTTGAGAATATAATATGATCAGTCATTAAAGTCATGAGTTCACTGTCCGAAGAAAAAGAATATGATCGAAAAGATTTTTTAAAAAAACTGCACCAAAAGAAAGATAAATATATAATTAACTAAAGTATGGACATGAATACTCTTCAGGGCTGATTAGATGACCATTCTTTAAAAACCCTATAAATGCCAAGACCTCTTTACAACCTCTAGCAAATGGATTTAGTCTCAAGAACGGGGGAAAGAAGAGCCAAAAGCTCGTAACTATCACAAACATCAATGTTAATATCCGTGAAGCAATGGACGGGGGTTGAAACCGCCGATCAATGGTTTTCTTGAGTACAATCTCGATGCCAACCCAAACCCCTTGAATTACAAAGAACCAAGTAACTTCCCATGATGGAGTGAACCGGCCAAGATAGTAAAATATGATCTCGTGCATGATCCCAGACACTAGAAACGTTGTCAAAACTGCAGGTACCGATACCCATTTTTCAGGAACCAGATGTGTAAAGATCGCTCGAGCAGGAAGGTAGACTGTAGGACGTAGTATGCTAGAAACCATGAGGTTCCATTTCTTACCCCAAAAGACTTGGACAGATGTGGCATGGTGAGGTTCATCAAACTGAGGTTCGAGTTCTGCACCAATTAAGGTTCGAACCAAAGAGGCTGCGGCAGAAAGTAACAAGTCAAGCGAAAAGAAGATGTAATACGCGTAGATTGATGTTGTGAATAAAGGGTGGAGATTGTGTTTATAAGCATAGGCCTTGATTGAAATAGCTAGTAGAAAAACCCTAAGGGCGTAACGTTTGGGGGATGATGTTAACTGGTGATGATGATGAGATGGGGTTTGGATAATTTTGATGGGAAGGCAAGCAGTAGATATGAAATGAAAAAAAGGAAGATGATGATGATGAGGAGATAAAGGGCCTTGGCCAAAGGCATAAAGGGTGAGTTTGAAGGTTCCAAGCCATGACATGAAGAAAAAGGTTGGGCCGCAAAGGAACATGGTGTGAAGATTTAATGGAAGATAAACGAAGAGAAATATTACTGGAAATAAAGCAAAGAATCTAGTTTTACCATGTGCAATGAACATCCCAACACTATGACAATACAGCAGAGACGCCAAGGCCACACCCCAATCTACCATGAAATTGTATGCTTCACCCTCCATATCTATCTCTCTCTCCCCGTGATATATATATATATATATATATATATATATATATATATATATATATATATATATATATATATATATATATATATATATATATACATGATTCAGGTTCAAAAAGGTACCTCTCGAAATCAAGTGCACCCGAAGGTACCAACCTTAAAAAAACTTTTTTTAAAATTTTTTCTCATAACCATGTTTAATTTAATGTTATACACGTGATATATGAATTTCACATACATTCACACTTTGTGTGTCCTTAAAAATTATGTGAATGCTCAATGCATATTTATGTGAATGGTCATCCATGTGAATGGTCATTTCACACCATGTGAATGGTGTGAATGACCATTCACATGATCTTTTTTTACCATTCACAAGATTTATGATGTTGCTTCTTTTGAAAAAAAGTCTTATAATGTTGTCTTATACATGTCTATTCAAAAAAAATATATGTGAATGATCATTCACATTAGGGTACGCTGGGTACGCTGGAATCTTATAGGTACGCTGATGAACCTGATTCATATATATATATATATATATATATATATATATATATATATATATATATATATATATATATATATATATATATATATATATATATATATATATATATATATATATATAGATTTGGGTTCAAATGAGTACCACTAGTTTTGCGGAGTACCGGAGGTACCTCGCTTAAAATTATTTTTTTTGAAATTTTTTTTCATAATCATGTTTAAATTAATAATATAAGACTACTTGCAAAAAATCACACATAAACACACACTATAACTATGTGAAACGTGCAAGTTCACATGAACTGCACTGTTGTGAACGTATGTTCACAGCTAAGCATGTTCACATGAATTTTTCCACGTTCACATGACTTTTAAGAGGCTACGAAGTGTGAATGCGTGTAATTCTTTTACAAATATGCTTATATTATTTGTATCTAAATGAATATGAAAAAAATTTTTAAAAAAAAAACTTTTTTTCGGAGCATGTTCACATCTTAAACCCGTGTGTTCACAGGTACTCACGGTACTCTGCATTTTTAAGGTACTCACACGAACCATATTCTATATATATATATATATATATATATATATATATATATATATATATATATATATATATATATATATATATATATATATATATATATATATATATATATATATATATATATATATATATATATATATAGATTGAGGTTCTATGGGGCACCATATGCATCGGGAACCAAATGAGAACCAAAAGTGCATTGCTTGTTTACAAAGGGTGCATTAAGGGCATTTTGGAAAAGCTTAATAATATATTGTTAAATTATAAGATTTAATTTAATATTTACCATTTATTTAGGAAACTAAATAAAATGATCAACCATCTTCCCATAAATCCATCCCATTTTCTCTCTCTTTCCCTTTCTCTTTCATGGCTAGCCTCTCTCCATCTATCTTTCTCTCAACCAGTTTTCACAAGACAACCACTATTACTACCGCCAGACCCAGCACCACCATCACTGTCCACCGTCGGTATGCAACTCTGCATCATACCTGTGCATCGATGTTGACGAGAATTTGCTTGCGTCTGTTGATCATAGTTTTTGAGTATCAGTTTTTTCACAAACAGTTCATTCTATGATTCTGTATCATGCTTATGGCTAGTCAAAGAATTCTAAGATTCTTTATTAATGTTGGTGGTTATTGCTTCCAAGAAATAGTTGGAGCATATGGTATTGGTTGTTTCAAACATTATGCACAACAGCAATGCATCACGACAATCATGAACACATTGACGTTGATGAACACGTTTAAATTTCAGAGATGCATCACGAAATTAACACGTTTAAATGTCGAAATGCATCACGATTTTGGTGATGCATAATGATGGAACAAAGACGAGGATGAATATGGCCGAAATGCATCACGATTTTGGTGATGCATAATGATGGAACAGAGACGAGGATGAATATGATCAAAATGCATTTGTTTGAAATTGAATTGGATGAAGATGCATCGTGTTTGAAGACGAATCCAATAAATTGGATGAAGATGCATCATGTTTGTTTAGATTCGGATTGAATATTTTCTGAATTCAAGCATCTTCCGATTTTGCCCTTCCGCGCGCGAGAAGTAATGAACCCGTGCACTCATTTTCAAGTTAATTACCCTTTTGCCACTACAATCTGAACCATTAAAATTCAAGATCTAACGGTGCATACAGGTTCCCAAAGTGCACAATGCATACAGGTGCCCCATAGAACCTGACCCTATATATATATATATATATATATATATATATATATATATATATATATATATATATATATATATATATATATATATATATATATATATATAGGATATGGATCACGTGAGAAGAGATCTTATCGTGAGAAATGGTGAGAAGGAGGGTTTTGCATTGATATTGAATCATCAAACTATTGATTCATGATTATTGATTTATTTTAGACATTGTTGAATCAAATGTATTTGATTACATCAAACCCGGATCACAAAAAAACATGGATAAAACTTTTGGTGCATCATGACCGCAGAAAAATGCATTATTACTGAATCATCATTTTTAGCCCGTAAATGATGGTTCAAATCTATATATTTGGTTCAAAAGTATTGATAATGAATCAATAATCATGAATCAATAGTTTGATGATTCAATATCAATGCAAAACCCTCCTTCTCACCATTTCTCACGATAAATCTCTTCTCACGTGATCCATATCCTATATATATATATGGTCGAGATCAATGGGGTATCATGTTAGACTGGGAAACCAGAGTCCACCCATGTTTGGTTATAAGTATAAAAGGGCACTATAGTCAATTATGTCATCTTAATTAGTAGATGACAACTAATGAATTAATAAATTCCTTATTTATAGGGATTTCCTTCAATAACAATATATTTAATAAATTTTAAAATGAGTTTTAGTGAACATGTTCAATCGGATTCGACAATGGGTTTTAGTGAACATGTTCAATTGGATTCGACAATGCGTTTTAGTGAACATGTTCACCGGATTCGACAATGAGTTTTAGTGAACATGTTCAACAGGAGATGTCAAATAAAAATATTTATTTTTTTCATCAAATCGTTCATGAATGTTCAATTTCGTAGACACGTTATTGAACATGTGCAATCAGGGTTTATTGTGTTTTTAGTCGTTGTTAACCCTTTTAGTGATAAACCAATATTGACGGTATTGAACATGTTCAATCGTGGTTTTCTGGTGTGTATAGTTGATGAATTTCATCATTGCACATGTTCAGTATGGGTGTAAGGAATAATACTAACTGAAATGGAGATTTTCATGGGATACACAGAATGTTGGATTCTATCTTAAATATTTCAATACCTATTTTACCCCCAACAATAATTAATATGGGAAAGAATTTTAAGCAAAATTTATATTTAATTTAATGATTTTAATGATAAATGATTGGCTATAAATGGTTCCCCGGTACCCCAGTCTAACATAGTACCTCATTGATCTTGAATATATATATATATATATATATATATATATATATATATATATATATATATATATATATATATATATATATATATAGGGGTGGGTTCAATGGAAAACCACTATGCACCTGAAAACAATGGAAACCGAAGCATACTGTCCGATTTGGTGCATTTTATGAAAAACGCGGTGACATGATCGTAAATAAGGTGATGCATCACGCGGGGAATCTGATGCATTTGTGGTGGTGCAGTGCGGTTTTCACAAGTTTTCAGGTGCATGGTAGTTTTCCATTGAACCCGTATATATATATATATATATATATATATATATATATATATATATATATATATATATATATATATATATATATATATATATATATATATATATATATATATATATATATATGTATGTATATATATGGGTGGGTGCAATGAAAAACCAATATGCATGCATCGGAAAATTTTGGAAAACCAATCGTAGCCCTTAGATTAGATGCATATGTGGTATTAGATTAATGCATCACGATGCACTTAAAAATATATGCATAAGGGTATTTTTGGGTATATCTTTTTTTCAAATTTATATTAAATTCAAAATTCCATTATTGATACATAATTAAATTTTAAAAACCATACACATCAAAATTCAAAAATTACAAAACGATTATATATCAAAAATCACCCACAAAAGATGACGTTGATGCATCGTCTTCTTCTTCATCGTTCGCCATTCGTGTTCGCGGCATTCGTATTCATTCATGCTTCAAACGAGATTGGACATCTTTCGCGTTCATGCATCATTCGAAACCACTTAAAACTCAAAAAATGGCGATGTATCACGAACTTCAATAACTTCAAACCTTCAACATCGATTAACACCACCTTCAATAACTTCAAACCTTCAACACCGATTAACACACACAAAATGACGACGCATCACGACCATTTTCATCGAAAACATTTTGCATCATCTTCATAAAAAAAAGTTTTGTATCGTCTTCATCTTCGTTAATCAACGTTCTGCATTAGAATCATCTTTGTTTCATCGTCGTCAATCACATTTGTTTTATCATCTTCATTGCGTCTTTTATAACGAAGACAAAAAAGATAGAGAAGAGGGAGACGACAATGGTGATGAAGAAGTAGGTGGTGTTAGTTGTTGCATCGGTGGCGGTGGCGGTGCAGGCAATGGTTACGTTGCAGGTGGTGGTGGCGGTAGCGGCGTAGGAGGTGGTGGCGGGGGTGTCGGCGGTGGCGAAGATGGTGTTTAGCGACTTTTCTGCAATGGACATAAACGTGATGCATTGAAGGGTCTTGAGGTGCTTAGCGACTTTTCTACATTGGAGGGTTCAAATTTTGAAATTAATTTGGTCAAATAAAATTGTTTAATTATAGGAGTTATATTTTGATAAATTATTGAAATCTACTTATTTAAAGAAGATTTAATTTTAGAATAAAATAATTTTAGTTTTCCTAAATTACACTTAATGAAAAACGTGATGCATTGAAGGGTCTTGAGGTGCATGAAGGTTTTCCGAAGTTTCTCAATGCACGTTGGTTTTCCATTGAACCACCCTATATATATATATATATATATATATATATATATATATATATATATATATATATATATATATATATATATATATATTCAATGGAAAACCACGTCAGGAAACAACATGCATTATACCTCATGCATCTTATTATGCAACGTATTGTATACATTTAGTAAATGGTACTTTGGGTAAAAAATATAATTAGTCAAATCAAGTTAAATTTTATATTAATTGAATATCCTATCAGTAACTAAATAATAAATGGTGAAATAGATTTAATTAATACACTTCGGAATTTTATAAAATTTATAAATTTTTTTAAAAAAAAGATGCATTAACGTTCATCTTCATAAATCTTTATCTGGATTCAACACTGGATCATGGATGCATCATCATGTTCATTTTCGTGTTCATCGTTGGTTCGAACACTTCCAACAATGCATCATCGTTCATCTTCGTGTTCATCACCGGGTCAAAAAAATTTTCGGACCATGCATCATCTTCATTTTTTTTGCCAATAAAACATCAAATATTTCATCGTTCATCTTCGTGCAGTGTATTCATCAATTTTTTGTGTTCATCACATCAGCCTTCGTGCTCATCATTTTTTCGTCTGCTACACAATAAGAATGATGTGAATGATGGTTATCATTTTTTTCGTTCATCTGCATGGACAATAACGATGCATGTCATAGAATGATGAACAACGGTGGTGGTGGTGATGGTTGGAGGTGACGATGGTCTGATGGTTACGAGCGCAGAGAAAGAGAAAGAGATCGAGACAACAACGATGCATAATATAAACATACATACATATATCTCTAGGTTCAAGTGAGTATAATTATTTTACAGAGTATTGAAGATATCAATCCTAATATAACTATGTAGAGATTAGCAATAAAAAATTACTTGTAAAAAATCATTCACGAACAAACACTAGGATTCCATGAAACATGCATATTTACATAAATGATACCCTTCTGAACGTTTATTCACACAGTTCACGTTCACATGTACTTTTTCACGCTTAAATGATTATAACGGAAATAGAATATTTGAATGTGCGTGATTTTTTTACAAATAACCTTATATTGAAATTATGAAGAAGAAAAAAATGTTAATGCGTACTACACAAAAAGTGACGGTTACAACCACCGACTAGCATACGTGTCAAACCATTATTTATGAAGTTAGTTTTCTAATTCGGTTCATATTGTGGTTCGACATACAAAGTTCATCTCAGCAAATCAAAAGAATATAATCTTTAATAGTTAAAAGAAGTAGCTTAAATTTCCTACAATTGATCAACTCGATTCGAGATATGTAAATAGTTTTGTTATTATTTGTAACATCAAACTTGAATATATAGAACCATTAAATTAACTTGTTAAAGATATCTTGTGTATAGCACTATAGCTCATAATTTGGTTCTTCCATAATTATAGAATGCATATATACCCCTAAATAATCTTCAAATTGATCGTAGTTCTCATTCAATTCCTTCATCTTCGGGCTACACCGTTCGGGTCTAGATTGTATCAAGGATGAATGTTGTGTTTTGTAAATGAAAATTAGACATTTTTCAGTATCAGTTTTCAGTAAAAGTAAAAACTAAGTGATTATAAAGTAAGGAAATATGATAGTTGATAAACAAAACAAGAGAGAGAAAAAAAGTATTAAAAGTAAATATATAGTAGTTAATAAATAAGGAAGAGAGAGAGTACATTTCAATAAAACGTATTTTTTATTCATTCATCGACACAACCCAACCCCACTTATCCTTCCTGTACTTTAACTTTCCTTCGTTTTTGGATCGGATTTGAATATTTTTTGAATAATAATATTTTTACTTTGGTTATTTTAGAATGAAAAATCTATGTGGATAGTTTAAATGAAAATATTGCTTGGTATATAATATACAAATTTTTGAAATATTGAAAAAGATATTGCATAGTATCTTTATATATTAATAAATGAGAACATATGATGTCACATGGCATCACCTCATCTAACTAAATTTTTGTTTTCCCGTCTAAATCTATAAATTTAATTATTCAGATTACTCTTGTAATTTATAAAATTTAAAAACTAGAATTAATTACTATTTAATTAACTCCTATTAATGAAAGTTAATCTAATTAAATGACTTAATCATTTCATTTTAAGGATAATTACTAAAATAGCCACATCTCACACCCCTTTATCAAGTTTTAGCCATTTAATATACATTTTACCAAAATAGTCACACTTTACGTTACCACATTTACGTGATAGCCACCACTTACGTGATATGTACTTTTTATTCATACTTTAATGCATTACGTTACAAAAGGTGTTTGGTAACGTAAATGGTTGTACTTTACGTGATCACTTTTAAAAATATGCTCATTCTCAATAAAAAATTATGGTCACGTAAAGTACAACAATTTACGTTACCAAACACCTTTTGTAACGTAATGCATTAAAATATGAATAAAAAGTACATATCACGTAATGGTGGCTATCATGTAAATGTGGTAACGTAAAGTGTGACTATTTTGGTAAAATGAATATATATTGGCTAAAACTTGATAAAGGGGTGTGAAATGTGGTTATTTTAGTAATTATCCCTAGGTTTACCTATAATGATTTCTTTGATTTATTTTATATAGCTTCATTCAATAATTTCTTTAATATGTTATTTAACTCCAATTAAACATGTTTTTATCTTTACTATTTATTTATTTTAATTAGAATATAATAAAATTTTATATAATTTTTTTGTGTAAGTTTAATATCAACATTTAACATTTTTAGAATAATATTTTAAATTTATAGAATTTTAAGAATATAATTATTTATTAAACACACCTATGTTTTACATGGGTCAATAAACTAGTATATAATAAGTGAAATCATACATTTAAATTACTATACTTTAAGGGTGCGTTTGGTACAAAGATTTAAGGCTAGGAAAATGGAAATAAGAGGAATATTTAAGCACCATTTAATAGTAAGTACCAGTGAGCACTATTAAAAACTTAATGAATTAGCATCAAATAAAACATTTTGCATGTTACAGATAACTTATTTACATAATTTGAATGCGATCAATCTAATGAATCTTGTGTATATTAAAGCCTATGAATGCAATGAATCTAACGAAGCTTGTATATATAAAAACATGAAAATGCAATGAATCTAATGAATCTTGTGTATTTTAAAGCCTATTAATGCAATTAAGCCACTGAAAATTTATTTCTATTTGTCCAAAGCTTGTATATATAAAAAAAATGTATGTAAAACCCCTTATTTTGATTGGTGCTTACCGGTCCTTAATTATTAATGGTGCTCAAAGGATCCTTAGCTTATATATATATGGTTCGAGAGAGTACCACCCATTATGCAGCGCACCAGAAGGTACCACTCTTAAAAGTAATTTTTTTGAAAATATTTTTCATGAACATGTCTTAATTAACATTACACAGATAATTTTCACGCAAATTCGAACACTCTAAGTACATAAAATCACGCATCACATGATGCACGTTCACATATATTCAAAATTATGTAAGTGTACGTTCACATCACTTTTTAAGAGCTATGAGATGTGAATGTATGTGAAATTTACATATGATCTTCGATCATAATGTTAATTAAAACATTTTTTTTTTAAAATTAAAAAAAGTTTTTTAAAGGTGGTACCTTCTGGTGCGCTGCATAATGAGTAGAACTCTCGCGAACCATATATATATATATATATATATATATATATATATATACATATATATATATATATATATATATATATATATATATATATATATATATATATATATATATATATATATATATATATATATATTCAAGATCAATGGGGTGTCATGTTAGACTGGGGTATCAGGGAACCATTGATAGTCAATCATTTATCATTAAAATATAATACAAATTTTGCTAAAAATTATTTCCCACATTAATTAATGTTGAGGGTAAAAATGGTATTAAAAAGTTTAAATTAGAATTAAAGATTTTGTGTGTCCCATGAAAATCTTCATTTCAGTTAATATTATTTTTTACACCCATACTGAACATATGCAATGATGATACTCCATAAACCATGATTAAACATGTTCAATACCGTTAATATTGGTTTATCACCAAAACGGTTAACAACAAGTAAAAACACAATAAACCACGATTGCACATGTTCAATGACGTGTAAATGAAATTGAACCTTCACAAACGGTTTGAAGAAAACAATAAATATTTTTATTTGACAACTACGGTTGAACATTTTCACAAAAACCCATTGTCAAATCCAATTGAACATGTTCACTAAAACCGATTGTCGAATCCGATTGCACATATTCACTAAACCCGTTGTCGAATCCAATTGAACATGTTCATTAGAACCCATTTTGAAATTTATTATAGATATGTTATGGAAGTAAATCCATATAATTAAGGAATCTATTAATTTATTAGTTGTCATCTATTATTTAAGATAAAACTAATTAACTTTTTAAACTTATAACCAAACATGAATGAAGTCTGGTACCCCGGTCTAACATGGTACCCGATTAAAGCATAGCAATTGGCAAGTCGCATGAAATCCACGTTATAAACCTTTTGCGCGCATGTTCTGCTGATTTAATTCATGCAGCACCACTTTCAAGTGAGAGATCAGTTTTCAAATTATTTTAACTATATATTTTTTTAAAATTTTATTTTATAGTACGTAGAAGCTTCATCTAAAAGTATCAGTACTTTTCTTTTACAAAGTCATGAACCAAACTCATTTGTCAAATTAAAAGAACATTAAGCGTTTAGGGCGATGTGGAATTCAATTAAAAGACGTATGAGTTATGACATGCTTCGCAATTTTGTGGAAATCAATTACTTTTTCTTCTTCTTTTTTAATAGGAATATTATATATCGGATCAATTTAGAAACAATATTAATTTTAATAAAAAAATAAAATCAACAACCATTAGTTAACTTAAATTAATGGTTTGTAATGGTAATCCCAAAGGTATTTTAGGATTTTATGATCCCCTTCAAGTTCAATGTTGATATATACCCAAGTCCCCAACAATTTCCATCCCTTAGTTCTCCTCTAATTTCAGTTTTAATCATCCTCAATTGTGAAAAAGAGCTCCAGTCATGTATGAGAGCTCGAAGCCACAATGAAGGAGCATGTGGGACAACCACCGCAATTTTGGTGTAACTTGTCTAGAAGTTGACATCGAAATCAACTTCTGAACGTAAAATCAAAAGAAGGGAAGAGCGAATGGGTAAATCAGGATTTAAAAGATGATTGCTAACTATGTTACAAATTTTAATATTTTTGGAAAGGAAACTTTATTAGCATAAAACTTCGAGGAGCAACATGAACCAAAGCCATACAACTAGACCAAAGACCATGCGACCGCCCCAAACATACAAAAATAAGACACGTGCTGCCAGCAAAACTACAAATTTAGCTGATGGCAACGTGATAAATGAGAGACTTTTCAACTTCAAATAAATATGAGAATAATTTTTTTTATCAAACCTCATAATACATTATCAAAACCTTATAAAAACGTATAAATTTAAATTTTATTAACAAAGATACGTTATTACAAACAAAAAAATCCATGAAACCTTAAAATTAAGTTAAGGTTTACAAACACTTTATATGAAGGTTCATCAACTTTTATTAAACTATATAAATCTTAACATCTATTTTTTGTAAAGTTAACTTTCATATCATTACTCTAATGTAAAATAATATATTTATAAAAAATTTACTAAAAATCATATTATATGTGAAAATTTTATTGTTAACGTTATTCTAATCAGACCCGTCTTTTAGGGCGTGCGAGAAGGTTGACCGCACAGGGCTTTCGATTTTGTAGGGCCTCACAATCGTAAAAATGACCAGAGTATCAAACGAAGTACTTTGAATATTAGTTTCTCATTAATCATTATTTCTTTTTAAACATATTATATACCATTTTAAAAGTATTATTGAATATACAAACATATAAAATTTGTCGTTCACGACATCTAATTTACATATTAAGACCCAGTTACAAATTGAGTAATCTATTATTTAAATATATCATAATTAAGGGCCTAAATTATGCATGTGTACAGGGCCTCCAAAATCCATGGGACGACCCTGATTCTAATTACATTGGTATGACTTAATTAACAGAATTTAAACTGAAAAACCATTTATACAAGTAAATAGTATTTTTTTTGAATTTATTTAAGTACTTTCTAAACTTTAGGGACCACAATCCTACCGAATCTATGATATAATAAATACTAATAAAATAGTAAATATATTCATTTTTTTTTTTGTTAAGTCAAGTCTCACCACCATGAATCGACATGTGTCATTTATAGTTTTTAAAAAATAATAAACTATATTTGAACTATATCTATCCAAATCACATATAATTTATTTGTAAATTCAAATCAAATCAAATTCAATAAGATTGAATACTCTTATAACTTATTTATTATTATAGTAAAAGATTAAAGAAATATAGAAAAATAATTACTATTTATATATAGTTAAAAATATAGAAACTTAATAAGTCATGATAAATAATAATATCATTATTATATATTTTTGTTTGAAAAAAAGTTTATATCTATTTTACCTTTTATTTTATTAAATTTTATGTAAATACAATATATTAAAGACATATGCGGGTAAATATACCAGTTAATGAATAAGCCAGAACCATTGAAGGAAGTATTGTAAAATGGTAAAACGCAAAAGTCCATAGATTTTCTGCAATCTTTTGTGAGGGATTTGCAATATGATATGACATGCACCAAGACAAAAAAAATATATGTACTTGTTTGTGGAGGAATTTCGCTTTTCGTAAATCTAATGGTGATTCAAATTATGTCAAGAAGGAGGCATCGCAAGTTGCAATTGCATGCACGTAAATGAGACTCGAAAAGATTCCAACACCAAAATTGGCAAAATAAGTAGCCCAAAGTCTTTGCTCCATCACAAAATAAAATTTTTGATCTATCATTTTTAGTAACAAACCTGTTTAGCGATGGAATTTGTCTGCCAAAAAACAACGATGTGATTGTGCAGTACACAACATAAATTGTGAGTTAATTTCAATTCGTCAAAGTGTCAAACTAAATAAGAGTACTAGTTATGATTTTCATCTCCCATTGAACAACTTGCCAACTTGGATGGTATAGTTATTAGTAATACGATCAAATCGAATGTTGTATTGATCAACCCTTTACCCAATTTTCCTATTCACAACCAAGATTTAATTGTAGGTATAGTTGTAAATACACATGTATCATATACATGTCTTTTTTTAATTAATATCTTTTTAAGTATATAACACAAAAGCATGCACCTCAAAATATACACATTTTTTTAGTAATTTTATAAATATAAAAAAAAAACATACTTCAAAATTTAATTATTTGATAATTATTATAACAAAAAATATAAGCTAAATTGAATTCCCACAACATGTTTTTCAACATTTATTATATGATCATTAATTTTTCAAAATGTAGCATCACTTTTTAAAACGTCAAATCAAATCTACACCTCTTTAATACTAAATCATAATTAGTAATAGAATAAAAATATATATACATACATTATAAAAAGCCATGCCAAAAAAGATGTACCATGTAGAACATGCTACCAATCAATTTTTTCCCATGAAATAAGGTATAGTACATGCTTTATTAGTTTTAATGTATTAAGAGACATCGAATAGAATAGAATCGTTTATGTTTATGAGGTTTTTTAACCAGCTAATAATAATTGTATATAAATGAAGGTTGACAAAAAAAAATTTTAATTAAAATTTCATTACATTTTTATGTGTTGGTTTTTTTTCATGTTGGTGAAAAAAAAGACATAAATAAAATTTATACTAAATAAACTCAATTTTTTACTTATTTCTACTGAGAATCAAGTCTCATATCACATTAATAAAAAAAACTTATAAACCTCAATTTTCCTTGATTTCATTCTCTAAATTTCATCATACCAAACGCTTCCTATGGGATTTATATGATAGAGTTTTTAATCAATAAAAATTTGTAAAAAAATAAAATAAAAAACATGATGGGATTTTGATATTTGAAACTTTACGATAAAGCATATATATATATATATATATATATATATATATATATATATATATATATATATATATATATATATATATATATATATATATATATATATATATATATATATATATATATATATATATATATAATTGTGGCCCAAAATCATCAACTTAATGTAGTCATTTAATGTGACATGTAGAGAATCAATGTTGGGTAAAGCCGTCCTTAAAGGTATATGAATATGACTATATATGATATGAGTTGTTAAGAATATGCGGTGATATATCACATAAAAGAGGTTTGTCAGCTCGATCGTATGTGTACAAAAATGGTTTAATATAAAATTGAATTTTAGCCAGGTATATTATATTTAAAATAGAATTAATTCTCTAATATAAAGACGTACGTAAAATTAATAGGATGGGTTTGTATCTATGTTGGAAATTTATGTCCGCTCTCATCTCTTCTTTTATGAATTGAAAGTAAATGCCGATTAAAGTGTGAACCACTAATTAAAATGCTTAGAATATTTTTTATTTGGGATAATTACTAAAATAGTCAAATCTCACACCTTTATTCACTTTTTAGCCATTTTATATACATTTTACCAAAATAGCCACGATTTACGTGACCACATTTACGTGATAGCCACAATTTACGTGATTTGTACTTTTTTTCATTTTTTAATGCATTACGTTACAAAAGGTGTTTGGTCACGTAAATTGTTGTACTTGGTCACGTAAAGTGTGACAAGACATCCCACCAAACATTCATGGAGAAGGAGCAAAAATGGTCACGTAAAGTACAACAATTTACGTGACCAGACACCTTTTGTAACGTAATGCATTAAAAAATAAAAAAAAAAGTACAAATCACGTAAATTGTGGCTATCACGTAAATGTGGTCACGTAAAGTGTGGCTATTTTGGTAAAATGTATATAAAGTGGCTAAAAAGTGAATAAAGGTGTGAGATTTGACTATTTTAGTAATTATCTCTTTTTATTTTATTTATTACTCAAATATATATTCCTTCAAAGTTTTTAAGAATTTTTATTAAACGATAAAACATACACTCTAATTGAAAAGTTTACCGGTTATTTTAATTTAACGAATAAAAAGTAATTGACCAAAAATAAGGTGAAGGATCAGATTATTAAACAAACTTAAGCCAATAACTGGTTAAATATTTTTTTAACTTTAGGACCGCCCTAAGCATTTAACGTTAACACTGGATCCCGAAAATTATTGGACTAGCCCTGACTAACTTATTGATATCCATAATAAGTTCAATTGTTATAAAACTGTTGGATAATTTTTATTTAAACAGACAACGAAGATGTTTGATGAATAAGCAAAAATATCTAAAAGATTAATGTCTCTTGATAACGGTTAAATATCTAGATTATATTGTGTATGTATAACTATTTGCCGATTTTAAGATGTATTTTTAAAAAACTTTTACACTATCAAACAAAGTATAATTATCATTCAATTTAGAGATGCACATTTACCCTTATATATGTAATTTTGCAAACTTTATTGGAGTTAATAGTTCCGTTTGTCTTATTTTCTCACGAAACTCGATCAATTTGTGTAATTTTGTTTCTTCTATTTTTAATAAGATTTGACAAATTTTTTGCACTTTTATTTCATGCAAATTCAAGGAATAATTACATGTTACTATTTTTATTAATTTATTAAGTTGTTATTTTAGAAATTAATTTGATTATTAGGATACTTTTATCAGCCAGTTTATCTTAAGATGTGGTATATTAAAATTAGAAGATTTCGGATTTAAGATTACTTAATGTATTTATAATAATCAATAATTGTGTTAACTATTTAATTATATTCTTTTCTCATAAATCCAGTTAGAAATTCTTGATATATTTTAAAGTATATAATTTCAGTTAACTATATCAAATGAGTTTTATAATAAGCCAATGCAACGAGGATAATATTTTTCTTTGACTTCCTTTCTCCTCCTTTGAGTCTTTTCTAAATAATAATTGTTTCCTTTTTTTTCAAAGAAATATTTAGATCACATCACTTTTTTTCTTTCCTTTTCCTCTCCTAATGTCTTTTTTCCTTTCACTTTCTTTTCCTAAAAATGTTTAAACAAACATAACTTTGCTTATTTTCATTGTTTGTGGCATCTGGTTCGTGAAATAAATTTGAAAAATTGAAATTGAAATTTTTGTTAACATATGTTTGGTGATGATGGATTAAAAATAGATATTAGTGTTGGTCAATGATGTAGGTTGATATCTAACATATGTATGAGTTGGTAGGAATGTCAAAGTTCTATAAACAAAAAAATGATGACAAATAACTATAATTTAACTCTTCTCGTTTTCCTGTTAGAAAGAGAAGGGTTGGAAACAACTATGAGTGAAAATAATATATTACACACCTAGAGATAAATAACAGCTAATTAGTATTTGACAACAGTTACGTTGTTCGTTTCTTTTCCTCATAATTGAGTTTCTAGAACATATATAGCGAGCGTAATTGATGCATATATGATTGTTGGAAACCGAAATTTTAGGAAAGCAAAATGTAAATATTCCCAAAAACTGCCACATATTATATTGCAAAAATTAAAATACTTTGAAGGATTATAGGAAGCCTGAAAGGAAATTAGTTTTATTGATCGATGCCAAATTCGTGACATTAACACAGGCAACGTGAAAACAGTAAAGTCTCAAATAATATTGGGGCTGTGGTTTCGAACAACAGCCATGGCTAAGTCACTAATTACCACGTACTCTTCGAACGCTCTTTCGAGCATTTTACACCTCAGCAATTCAGGAAGAAACAACCAATAAGATGTTGCCAACACGAACATCACCACTAACAGGGCCTTTAAATGACGTGGCAAGCTCCATTTTACTTTTACGGCTTTCTTGATCACTACCTCTAAAACCAAACAAACTCCATGTAAACAAAAGAAAAGCATCACCTCCCATGTGGGCCAAGCCCTTGTGAAGTAAAAGAATATTAATTCGTGCATAAGCCCAGAAACAGCGAAAGTGGTAAGGATGGCTGGAACCGGGGCCCACAATCTCCCGACAACCCGAACCGATAGTTTTAGCATCGGGTCGTATATGGCCGGATGAAGGATACGGTTAACAACCATATTCCACCTTCGTCCCCAGAAATCCTGTAGAGATGTGGCAAGATAAGGCTCGTCAAACTGCGGGTCGAGCTCAACCCTGAGAAACAACCCGATAATGGCGGAGCTTATGGAGACCAAAAGCTCGAGCATTAAGTAAACAGAGAAGCCGAAGAAGCACCATGCCAGCATCGGGTTCATAACCTCGTGATGATTATGATAAACCTTAAGAAAAACGGCAAGTAATACACCCTTTGTTCCATAACTTAAGAGTGACTTTTTGTTATTCGGTTTCTTGGTGTTTGGGTCGGATTGGGTAGTTATGTCGATTGGGAAACAAGCCATTGCGAAGAAACGTAGGAGTGGGATGGAAGGGGAAGAAAGGGGGCCTTTTTCAAAGGCGAAAAGGATGAGTTTGAAGTTTGCAAGCCATGAAATGAAGAAAGAAACAGCTCCAATGGAGTGAACAGAGGTTAAAGAGAGAGGAATGGAGAGGAAGAGGATGACAACAGGAAGGACAGTGAGAAGCCTTGGGACACCTTTTGGGACAATCTTGCCTACAAAAAAACAATACCCAAGTGAAATAAATGCATAAATTGATACCTTCATCAGGTTATTCATCTCTTGTTTCAACTCCATCAATCAATCTTTTGATCTTCACTCTTTCAATTCTCTCTCTCTCTCTCTCTCTCTCTCTCTCTCTCTCTCTCTCTCTCTCTCTCTCTCTCTCTCTCTCTCTCTCTCTCTCTCTCTCTCCCCCTCCTTTACGCTAGCTAGTGAGACCAGAAAGGGCAGAGGTACTTGGTTTTTATGGTGGTGGAGGATAGCTAATGACTAAACTTATATATATATTATTAATATATAAAAACGGACAGTCAATTTAGCAGTTTTCTGTTGATTTTTCTATGTAATTTTTTATATCTTAATTTCAGTATTGTGCTATAAAATGTATTTACTATTAGTTGCCAGTCGAAAAAGTTATATAAAAAGGTAACCCCATTGAATGGCCCATCAACCGGTTTGGTTTATAACTTTGAATAACATGGAATGAAATAGAATGGAGGAAGTAGGTCATCATATCATATTTTAAAAAATAGAAAGTAAAAGGAAGAAAACCTTGATTTAAACCGACATGCATGTTTAAGTTTAACGAACAAGGGACAAAACAGTTATTTTAAATATACTAAATGTGAAGATGTGTTTTCATGGCGGATTTGCAATTATGGGACTTGTAATTTAATTTTGATCAATTGGTGAAACTGGATTAATTGCATACCCATTTACGTCTTTGTAATTGCTCTTGTACTTTTTTGAGGTTGCTTTCTAGCTTCCTCCGAGCCCCCCTTTTCATTTTCAATTTCTTCCCACCGTTCAAAAAAAACTATATTGTATTATGTGATATATACACACACATACATATTCCATGCACAAATTTATACATTAAAATGCACAAATTTAAAAATTAAATTTATAACTTAAAACCATTAAATAAAATTTATAACTATATTAAACAATTCTTGATGACATTAAATTCAGTCAACTTTTATAATAAAATGACATATTGGTTTAAGTTTGTTCGTTTTACTTTTGTCTAGAATTGATGATAGAATAGTTTTAATTAACTTATATTTTTTTTATCTATGAACTTAAATGAGGTTAATAAAGTATGCACATTGTAACGAAGACATTAGTACTAAAATATTAAAAATAAAACATAAATCTATACTATATATAATAAGAAAACCACATAAAGTTTCTGGACCATTGGATAGAAAGAAATTAATGGTCAAGATTAACGACAACTCATAATTATTTATGAAATGTCTCTTATACCATTAATTAAAATCAATAATTATACATATGACATTTTTTAAATTCATTTTCCAAATTTACTACCTTAACTTAATTACATAAAATTTTGATTTTGATTTTTTCATTAATGAATTAATATTAAATTAATATACCTAAATTAAATATGTGTCATTATTATCCTTAATGATCATAGTTAAATTCAAATGTAAAAATTTAGATTTAAATGTAGAAGTGCAGTAAATAAAGTTAAAAATCTTGCTAACAAGATTTAAAATTTAATTGATAAAACTTCAATTGTGAATATGATAAATTTTGATTGTTGATTTTCAGATATTCCATTTTTATATTTTATCATTTTCAAAATATATACACATTCACATAATTGAAGTTTTTTGTTTCTTAAATTGATATTTCATATTTGAAGTTTATAAAAATTAAAAGAAACATTTTTTTGCAAAAACATATTATCTGTTTTTAATAATACAATATAACAATATTTTTTATTTAATATCAAACAACTAAGTATTTTTTTTATCTTTAATTTAACTAGCTTTCAATTTTTTTATTTTAATTATATATAAATTTTATAATAATTTATTAAAATATAAAAAAATATGTCTTTTCTAAATCAATCCATGTAATACATGGGTTGATTAACCTATATATTATAATAAAACAAAACAATTCATGTCATATGTCACTTCTACAATACAAGAAAATTTTATTTTTCCATCTTTTTTTCCAAATTTAACACCTTAACTTAATTGCATTAAATTATGACTTTATTTTTTTCATTAATTAATTAGTAATAAATTAGATTTTGTAACATTTAAAATTAATGTTTACCTAAAATAAACATCTATCATTATTATCCATAATAATCATAATTAGATCCAAATGTAAAAATTTGAATTAGTTGTAGAAATTATTATTATTATGTATAATAAAGGAAAACATCAAATGTCACCTCTACGTTCACCAAAAAGATAATTACAACTTATAAAAAATAAAAGATAAATACAATTTAATATTTTTAAAAAAAGATAAATATACTCTATTTTTTAATGTGTAAATAATAAAAAATAAACACAATTATTATTTTTTTATGTTTTTATTTTTACCTATATACATTTTATACAAATAAATTTAATTAAAAATATCCACGTAATATGTGGGTTATAAACTAGTATAGTAATAAAATGTAAACATAAAAAGTAATTTCGTTGCATATACATGATAAAAATTATAAAAAAAATAAAATAAACATAAATAAACTAATATCTATTTTGATATATTTTTGTTGGATCTAGTTTTAGAAATGAAGTAAAGTTTAGTAATTATACGTAGTGTCAAATGCTCTCAATTAACAAAGTTTATTGTGTAATATTTAGGTCATCTTTGTTTATCTTTTAATGGAATCATAAAGAGTTCATTTTACCTTTGAATGACTTATTAATGATTATATTAAGAAGTAAACAAACAAGCTCTTAATTGATATTTACACGTTAAAATAAAACATTTCAATTACTAACATTCTAATTGATATTCGATTCAATTTTCAATACCATAACAATAACAACTCTAAAACTTTGAAACATATAATACTAATAACAAATAATTAACAAAACCATAAAGGCATAAACAACCTCACGTAATTATTAAAGTTTATAGAATAATTTGATTCAAACTTCTATATATAAAAAATCATTGTGTAATTTTTCTAAGTTATCTAAAATTTTCATATAGTAATAGAATCCTATCCCCTAATATATATAGCATAAAAAGAAAACTGTTAGTACATAAATCCGTCCGGTTGAGCTTGACTTTAGATTGGACTGTTCTACATCTTTTTTCGAGCTTAGATCCATGACTGCAAGATGTAATAGACCGTTAGAAGTGTTGCTGTTATTGTTAAAAAGATAAAAGTTGTTGCTATTAAGCTATAGCAGGTTTTCAGATCAAAAATTGCTATAATCAAGAAAAAAAATACAAAAATATTACTATTAATGATAAAAAAATAAATAATTTGACATATAACCCCAGCTAATTGCTTGAACAATAGATCTTGGATGCTTCTTCATTTTGAATCCTTCGTACCACCACCGTCAAGGGCCTCAAGGCCTCTCCGCTGCCACGTCTCAGTCACTACCAACCATCTCTGTCGCCACAGCCATCTACGACGCCGTTTTCTTCTTCTTCTTGGTAACCAACTTCTCTCCCCATTCATGGCGTCAATTCATCTCTTTCTCTGAAACAATAGTTCAAAACGAAACCTTGATTTCTCAACCTAAAGTTCCGGACCCACTTTCTGTTGAATAATTTGTGCTATATTCATCCTTGCCGCATCTTTTTTTGGGCTGTCTTTTGTTCATCGGAATTGACATATATATTTATACTTGAGATTTATTTTCGATTTTGATTATTATTTGTGTTTTTTCAGATTTATGTAGGCATTTAAAGTTTTAGGCTTATAAGTAAACTCTACATTAACTTGTAAGATGTTGTGTTATGGTGGTTGGTTTGGCGGTGGAGATGGTGGAGCTTCGTGAAGGTGGCCGAAAGATTAGAAATTAGGACAGGGAATGTTGAGGAAGAAAGATACAGAACAGAGTAAACAAAAAACCATTTGAATTTGACTAGTTATTTTCTAGTACAAAGATGCACGGACTGCATAAAAGACTCGTTCACATGTCATTACAACCTCTTATGAAGAGTTTAAAACGACAATAGAAACCATCAAAACGACAAAAGGCACTTCAGAATATGGTTCCAGAGAGTACAATTCATTATGCACTGCACTAGAAAATACCAACTTTAAAAAATCTTTTTTGAAAAATTTTTTTTTCACAAATATGTTTTAATTAACATTATGAAGATCATATGTAAATTTCACATACATTCACAACTCCTGGCTCCTAAAAAGTTATGTGAACATACACTTACATAAATATAAATATATGTGAACGTGCATTTATGTGATGTGTGTTTTCATGCACTTAGAGTGTTCGAATTTGCGTGAAATTTATATATCATCTGTGTGATGTTAATTAAAACATGCTAATGAAAAAAAATTTTAAAAAATTTACTTTTAAATGTGGTACTATCTGGTGCGATTCATAATGAGTGGTACTCTCTCGAACCGTATTCTATATATATATATATATATATAATTATTAATATATTTATAAATAGTTAACATCTTTAAAGCACGTTGCAACGTGCGGGAAAAAACATAATAAATAATATTAATTATAGTATGACAAAATAATTTACATAATGAATAATATTGATAATGGTATGACAAAATAATTTTTTTAAACCAGTTAGATGCTACAAAAAGTTATAGAGCTATTCCAAAAAATCAACCATAGGACTGATAGTAGTTCTTAGCTTCTTATAAAAGAAAACAAAGTATATAATTTTTATGTGAACATATTTTTTATACCACTGATTCTAATTGTACATTATGTCTCTCTGCAAATCAAACACTTCTTTAATGTGAGAGAGAAGGAAAAAGATTAAGTATAATTAGTGATTCTAATATCATTAAAAAATATATGAAAAAAATATATGCATGATTAATAAAAATTAAGAATGAAAAGTGATATGTATAACATGATCCTATATGTGTGTGATATTTTTTTTTTTTTTGAGGGGGAGATGTTTGTTATGGAATTGTTTCACAACATAAATATATTATTTAGTGAATATATTAGTATCAACAATAATAAAATAGAAGAATTTTATAGTACTTTTATATAAAAAAATTTACATTTTAATGAAATTACAACATTTTAAAGATATAGCTATTAATCTATTATTTTACCGTCAAAATAAGAAGCATTGATATATTTGGATTTAGAAACTTGCATCATTCAACCTTTTCAAATTATCACATAATATTAGTTTATTAGTTTACTAATCATATATATATATATATATATATATATATATATATATATATATATATATATATATATATATATATATATATATATATATATATATATATATATATGTAGAGAGAGAGAGAGAATCAGGTTCAACAGCGTACCCATGAGATTCCAGCGTACCCTAATGTGAATGATCATTCACATATTTTTTTTAATAGACATGTATAAGACAACATTATAAGACTTTTTTTTCAAAAGAAACAACATCATAAATCTTGTGAATGGTAAAAAAAATCATGTGAATGGTCATTTACATGTATCTAAATGAATATGAAAAAAATTCAAAATTTTTTTTTTCAGAGCAAGTTCACATCTGAAACCCGTGTGTTCACAGGTTCTCACGGTACTCTGCATTTTTTAGGTAATCACACGAACCATATTATATATATATATATATATATATATACATATATATATATATATATATATATATATGTATGTATATATATGTATATATATATATATATATATAGAGATGGGATCATTGCAGAACCTAAATTTAGTGTAGAACTGTAGAACCAATATCGTCCATAGATTAGAATAATCTAATGGTCTTGATTAAAAGAGTTAAGTTTGGAATTAGTGAAAAAAAGATTGGTAATAATGATATTTTAATTCTTGGAGGGGTAAAAAAGGAAAAGATTGGAAATAGCAAAAAGATTGACATTAGCAAAATAAATATCTTTTTTCTTTAAATTAAAATAACATTAATATTATTAATTTTTAAATCAAAAAAATTATACCATAAAAACGAGAATTTTATACTCTTTAAAACGAGACCGGTCATGATATATTTTTTTCGAAAAAATTTTACATGTTTATTTTTCGTAAAAAAAAATTACCCAGACCACGATGCAATATATCATGGTGAGATAATGAGATCATTCGATATCGAATGAACATTTTGATATCGTATATTTAACGTCAATGCAACACTGCATATACGCTCATTATTAACAGAGCTAAAATAATAGTCACAATTAGTAGTGAAAGTTGGTGGATTTAACGAGAACGGTTATGATACATATTTTTTATTTTTCGTAAAAAAAATTTTACCCAGACCACGATGCAATATATCATGGTGAGATCATGAGATCATTCGATATCGAATGAACACTTTGATATCGTATATTTAACGTCAATGCAACATTGCATATACGTTCATTACTAACAGAGCCAAAATAATAGTCACAATTAGTAGTCAAAGTTGGTGGATTTAACGAGAACGGTTATGATATATATTTTTTTATTTTTCGTAAAAAAAATTTTACCCAGACCACGATGCAATATATCATGGTGAGATCATGAGATCATTCGATATCGAATGAACACTTTGATACCGTATATTTAACGTCGATGCAACACTGCATATACGTTCATTATTAACAGAGATAAATAATAGTCAAAATTAGTAGTCAAAGTTGGTGGATTTAACGAGAACGGTCATGAATATATTTTTTTGAAAAAAAATTTACGTGTTTATTTTTCGTAAATTTTTTTTACCCATACGACCATTCGATGTCGAATGAACACTTTGATATCGTATATTTAACGTCGATGCAACACTGCATGTCCATTATATATTAAAAGAGTAAAAAAAAGTCAAAGTGGACAGTCAAACTTGGTAGGCTGCTATTAATTCAATGTTAATTGTATAATTACCATCTTATCCCTAGTGTTATATTATAATCTAATGGTTTAGATTGGTTCTATGGTTCTGCACTAAATTAAGGTTCTGCAATGATCTCATCCCTATATATATATATATATATATATATATATATATATATATATATATATATATATATATATATATATATATATATATATATATATATATATATATATATATATATATATATATATATATATATATATATATAGGTGGGTTCAATGAAGAACCTCCATGCATCGAAGAACCTCCATGCACCACCTCAAATGCATCACAATTCCTCCGTAATGTATCATTATTTCCACGTGATGCATCAAATTCTCGCGTGATGCATTGATTTTTACATTATTTCTACGTGATGCATCAAATTCCCGCGTGATGCATCGATTTCTACGTGATGCATTTCAGTTTTTCTAGCGATGCATTGTGGTTCTCCAAGGTTCTTCGATGCATAAGGTTCTCCATTGAACCCACCCCTATATATATATATATATATATATACACACACACACACACACAGTTAGACACACACACAAAGTTAAAATATAAAAACTTTAATTTTAATAATTGAATATAAGAACAGTATAATTACCTGTCATAACTATTAATTTTAAATTTTATAAATATTATGAATAGTATTACTTTATTTATCATATTTTAAGATTTTTATAATATCAATTGATTAATATAATACAATACATAATATTTATATATTTTATTACAATAAATAAATGATATGAAATATGATATTATTTTTTTCTTTTTAAATAAAAGTTGTATTTATTTTAATACTTTATTTTTAGATATTTATTATAATAATATAATATTATTTAATTGGTGTGATTTAAAAAATTTTATTATTTGAAGTTTATAGATGTCCACAATATATTAATTTTATTTCTATTATATTTTATGTTGTATAGGTTTATTTGTTAAATTTATAAAATAATAAAATTGTATTTGTTGGGTTTATAGCACATTTGCAAAACAATTTTACACAACATAAGCCTAAAACCGTTAAAACCGTCATCGGATCCATCTAACAATTATTAAACATTATGAACAAAGAAATAAACACACCTTATTGTAGGAAGATCAATAATGCTAAAAAATGATGCTTTTAATCTTTAATTATCGATTAAAAATTAACAATATCCAATACGACATAAATTTTGTCTTATTAATATTAAAATAAATTTTAATTTAATTTATAATTTATCATTATACAATCTAATTGATAATCTTTAATTGATCTTTATATTCATTGAAAGTTTGAAACTGCGACAATTGTATTAAAAATTATCTGAAACAAGATGATAGAGACAATAAAAGAACATAATTAAAGATCTTTGTTGAACATCTTTTATAAAAAGTAATTAAAATTTTCATTTTTTTAAAGTTAGTATTAAGAAATTGGAGTGATATTTTTTTTATAAATATTGTTCTATAATTTTTTAATATACTTACACATTTAAATTTCAAGTTTATAGTTATTTGAGAAAAATAATTAATTATAATAAATATTCGTATAATATACAGGTTAATAAACTAGTTTAGTATAAAAGCTTACAAAAAATAGAAATGTCACCAATTTACCATACATGCTATCAGAATACCTTCTGTTGTCTTTTTTTTTTTTTTTTTTTTTTTTTTTTTTTTTTTTTTTTTTTTTTTTTTTTTTTTTTTTTTTTTTTTTTTTTTTTTTTCTTCTTTTTTCTTTTTTCCAAAGATGATGTTTAGTTATAGGAAAAAAAAAGGTTTATCAGTTGAACAATTTAACAATAATATTCATTACTAATCTAAGAAACCATTGCCTTTATATAATTAAAAAAAACTTTGGGTGTGATACAGACAATCATCTTCATCAAAAAAAAAAACATATTGTGATTCTGTGATCTCCAAATCCACCTAGCTAAACGAACAAACCATTTCATCAAAGAATTGAACACAATCTTAGCACCTGAGATCCAAGCTCCAATGGCAGCTAGCGGTCATTTCCATTCCCAACTTGCACGTGTGACTGGTATCATTATATTTCGTCAATTTTGTAACCAATCTTCCATCTCTAAACAACCTTCTCCAACTGGCATTTTGACCATCGTATGGTTGTATTTGATAGAGAGAACCGACAGGAAAAAAAATAAAGACAACTTATTAGTTAGTAGACTCGAATATATCAATTCTTTATGAACTCTTATTTTGTATCAATATATAACTTAAAATTCAATTTCTCAATTCTTTAGCAATAATGGAAAATTAAATAGAAGCTAAAATTAGAAAAAAAGAAATACAACAATCATAATATTATTGTATTTTTAAATTTCATGGTCTAAAAAACCAAAGATTTGATCTTAATTCTTTCTACCAAGTACCAAACACAACTTAATTCCTAAATCAAATATCAGAAATCTATGTTGACTCGTTAAGTCGTTATGCAATCTGGAACCAATTAAGTCCAAGGTGTAATTAAAGGAGTGGACCGTCCATAAATTAGAATAAAATAAAAAATTCAATGAATGACCAAAAGTCCAAATGGAAATAATTCATGAAGGGAATATTTAAGACACATGAATCTTTACAACATTAATACACACTGGCCATTAGTAGACATGAATTAATGCCACAAATCACTTTCTTCGAGTTATTTGGCTAAGGATTGTGTTTTCAAATTTTATTTACCAAAAGATAGTAGTTTCATGGGTTCAATCCCTGACATTGGTGAATCTAATCTAACTTTGGGTGTAATACTAACAACTAACTAGCCTTTCAAAAAAAAGATAGTAGTTTCAAATTTAATTACTAAAAGATGGTAGTTTTGAATTTAATTACTAAATATTTTGAGTTTATCATTTGTTAGTTAATTTTTTTTACCAAAAAATAATCTCTTCTTTCTTTCTTACTTTTTTTTTAACTTTTATAAATAAAACCAACATTCATAAAAAAGTTTAATAACGATATCAATAAATAATAATCATTTATAAAATATTGATTTTATAAAATGAAACGATATAAAATATCATTTTTATAAATTGTTACGAAACATTATAACTCAAACTCAAAATTATATATTAATAAATAATAAAACAATCGATACAATAAATTCAAAAAGTAAAAATTCCAATATAAATGAAACTATATAAAATATCATTTTCCTAAATTTTGTTACGAAACTTTATGACTCAAACTCAAATATTATATATTAACTTTAAAAATAATACAACAATCGATACAATAAGTTCAAAAAGTAAAAAATTAATTTCCAAATTAATTTACGTCATAGTCATGAACATTTAAGATAAATAATATCCACACGAGTTAACAAAATATCGATCACAAGTACCAAAAACATATTCGATCAATCAATTTAAACTAAAAAACCAAAATATTAAATAAAACACAAGTCTTCTCCCGGTCAAAATGAATATTCTTTCATAATAGGATGCATGTAATTCATTATGAAGACGAATATTCATTTTGACCGGGAGAAGACTTGTGTTTTATTTAATATTTTGGTTTTTTAGTTTAAGTTGATTGATCGAATATGTTTTTGGTACTTGTGATCGATATTTTGTTAAATACTTATGTGTGCATTATTTATTTTAAATGTTTATGACTATGTTGGAAATTTAGAATTTTTACTTTTTGAACTTATTGTATCGATTGTATTATTATTTATTAATATATAATATTTGAGTTTGAGTTATAAAGTTTCGTAACAATTTATAAAGATGATATTTTATATCGTTTCATTTTATAAAATCAATATTTTATAAATGATTATTATTTATTAATATGTTTATTAAACTTTTTTATGAATGTTGGTTTTATTTATAAAAGTTAAAAAAAAAAAAGTAAGAAAGAAAAAAGAGATTATTTTTGGGTAAAAAAAATTAACTAACAATTAATAAACCCATCATATTTAGTAATTAAATTCAAAACTACTATCTTTTAGTAATTAAATTTGAAACTATTATCTTTTGATAAATAAAATTTGAAAACACAATGGTTAGGCAAATAACTCCACTTTCTTCACGCTGCTATATTGAGTTACAGGGCTATCCTTGATGGGGTGTGCGAGAGGCTCGATCGTACAGGGTTTTCATTTTTATGGGCCTTGCAATCGCAAAAATAGCAAGTTTACGCCCATAATTTTTTCTGCGTTAAACGCATGGATGTCGTGAATGGATGAGTTACAATGGAACTAAAATCAAATTCTGTTTGATTTGTATTATTTATTTTAATATCATTAATAATAATTTTTGTTATTCATGACCTCCAATTTAACTATTGATTTCAGTCTAAAAATGACTTTACTATTTATAATTTTTAATGCTCTCCTGTTAAGATAATTAACATATAATTTATTGTACATAAATCTTTTTGATATTGACGAATATTACTCATATTATACTTTTTTATATTGTAAAAAATAAACTAATACGAAACTAAATACTACACTTAGTTGTTTGTCCACGTGTGTGACATAAGTTGTTAAAGAAAGAACCATGTTATCATAAGAACCAATGAAATTACACTTAAATTTATATATTGTTGTTGGAAATTGTGCTTTCTTCTATAGAAGGACCTTATCCGTAATTTCCCTATAACCACAGGGACCAAATTTGTAATTTACCCTTGATTCTAATTGGAACTAGAATGAGTATGGTCGTCAGGTCGTACGGTATGCACACTTGTACAACTTTAGCCAAAGTCAAGAATTGGATGTTGGTATGAGAGTCGAGGGGTTGCGCCCCCTTGCAAGGTCCTAGGGGCAGCACTCCTAGCGGAGTCTGAGGGATAGAGCTCCTGTTGGTTAACTTTGTTAGTTTGTTTAACATCGTATGTGCTTTAACGACCATAAATCAGCTTTTGCTGATGATGCTGTGGCTACTACTGTGCAGCTTTGCTGGTGCTACCTATCTTTGTTGTTGTATGCTGCTGTGCAACTTTTCGCTATGGTAAGGTGTAGCTGATTGTGATAGTTTTAATCGCTACTTAACAGTTATCTTGCAAGTTAACATATCTTATCCATTTAGAACTTGTACGGAAATACACACAAAAACAAAATTATCAATTTGGAACTAATATATCTTATTGTTTATCACCCCGAAACAATATTTGAGAAAACCAAGATATGGTGAAATAATTGCTTCGAAAATTTTCTCACACACTATCTCAAGAACATTAAAAGTTTTATTCTCAAATTCGTGTCATGTTGATCCTAATATTTCACACACACACAGAGGGTTGAGATCATTGTAGAATTTAAATTTGGTGCATAACTGTGATACCATATATTTGATGTGGAATATTCAAATTTATAACGTTTATTCGTTGTTGAATATATAAAATTCAGACAATTCAATGTTGAATATTCAGTGGTGAATATTCAATGTTGAATATTGAAAAAAAATTGAAAAAATATAAAATAATCAGTCACGTTTTAAAGAGGATACAATTCTTATTTTTATAGTATAATTCTTTTGTTTTAAAATTTAATAATTCTTATGTTATTTAATTTTAAAGTTGGGTTTCTAAATTTAGGTTTAGTAATGATCTTATCTATACACACACATACACACACTCTCTCTTTAGGTATTTACTCAAAAATTAATTAAATAATGATTGAATCCGTAGGCCATGTCATTCAATTCATAAAACAAATAAAAATAAGGTATAAATTCAATTCATAAAACAAATAATTAAAAATAAAGTATAAATTAATGTCAGTTGACAAATATTATGGTTAAAAGCTCATAATTAAACGTGACTCTCATTTGATTAATTGATTATATATATGTGTATGAGTGAGTATCTGTTGTGTAAATTATAATATATCGTATCGTTGGTGTGTCTGTGTTGCACATATTATTGTTTTGTAAATCTATACTATAATAAGTGAAAGATATGGCTGGCTTATTCTAGAATGTGCATGGATTCTTTGTTCCATACAAATCTACCATAAACTTGTGGATGCACCATGCTTTCATCTTGATATTATCTTTTTAATGTGTGGATCTAATTCATCCAATTTAATTTTTTTTATATCCAACGCATATATATATATATCTTATTTAACCTTGTCTATAACTACTATTAAATAAGTAACTAATTTGTCACGTGTTGACCTTCATTTAATTCGCCGTATGTACAAAACTTCAAGCCACGTACATATCATTACTAAAATTAACTTTTATACAGAATCAAATCCAATTCAATATATTATAATATAATCTAATCTATAATTAAGTTAAATCTCATAAACTCAATTTTTTATAAATTTTTTATGTATTTTATAAATATTTTTTCTTAATTTTTTTAAACTCAACTCATGTAATTACATGAGTATATACACAGTAATTATTTATCTTATTTACAACGACTATATTTAGATTAGATTCTGTCATAATTTTGAATATGCATTTAGGTTGCGTTTGGTACGAAGAAAATGAAGAGAATGGAATTGCTTTAGTTTTTAAGCTTTGTTGACAAATGATTATAACATATCAATAAATTAAGACTTGACACATAAAATGAAGAAAATCTAATACAATCTCAATTCTCTTTCTCTTGTTTTGATTCTTTTCATATTGTGGAGAAAACTAAAGAAATGATATATACACTAAATCTCAATTCTCTATCATTCACTTGAGAATTGATGGTGACATATTATGAAAGAAAAAATTTAAAATTCAATTAAATTCCATTTCTTTTATTTTCCGTACCAAATGCACCCTTAGTCTCTATAAAATCCAACCAAAAATAATATTTATGTTCAAATAACACCTAGATCCTTAAGATTAGAAATATAAGTCCATCGTGGACAAAATATAAAGTTTTAGGAACAAGTTTAAAAGAGTGTGTAAGTTTACAATAAAATATCATAGGTGGCAATCCAGACCCATTCAAGCAAACCTGCGAAACGAGCCGACGACTGATATTAAAAAATTTTTGAAAAAAAAATTGTTTATACTATATTTTCTAAGATGTCAATTTTTTTTTTAAAATTACGTTTGAACTTAGTTTTACGAAAAATTGCCACCTCCAAGTATATGTTTATTGTGATTGAAGAAACATATTATCTTGACTTTTATAATAACAAAAATATTTATTATTATTATTGTTGTTATCAATGATTATTTGCTATAAAAAATTATTAGTTTTATCATTACTTTTAATAATTTTTTTATGTATTATAATTGTTTGTCATCAAAATATTATATATTTAAAAGGGTAAAACAATCAATCTATGTGTATAACACTTATTCCAGAAAGACATTATTTAGTTAAACAATCACCTTCTTCAATCTGGACTTTGTAAAAAATCAATGACAGTCTGTTACAGTATATTTGACGTGATGAAATCGAAAGAATAGAAACACAAAATGAAAAATAAATCAATTTCATTTTACTATTTTTATTTTCACCCACTTTATTCAATCACTTTATTCAATCTGGACTTTGTAAAGAAACGAGAGGAATTGAAAATTTTAATTTTCTAAAGAATTGAACCCATACACACACCCAACCAAACCCTCTATTCAACTTCTTTTCTGCTTCCCCTCTAAAAAAAACCCATTCATCAATGGCGGTAGACACCTCCTTCCTCTTCAGCGCCAAAACAAGTATTATATAAAAATCAAGATAAAAAATAATTGATTAAGATAAAACTGTTATATAAAATTTATTTATTTTCTCTGTTTGTAACAACCAAACAAAAGAATTGAATCTCTGTTATATATTTCTGTTAAGTTCTCTGTTCTACCAAACAGATGAATTACTAAGTCTTTTTTTGTGCAATTTCATGATTTGTTGTAATTCCTTTGCATTTTTATTCTCTATATCAATCGAATCCATAATTTTTATAAGTCTTTTAAGATAGATTACCTGTATTAACATTGCTCAATGTCAGCCTGTTGGGAAGGACAACAATCTCAAGCACCCTCTTAGATTCATACAAGGGCTTGACCAATAAGCATTGGATGTGTCAATGTTGGATTTCTCATAATCAAGAGAATGATTAATTCATTTTATCTTTTAATTCCATTAAATAATTAGAAAACATTCGTAATCAATTAATACGATATACATCTCGATCACGATGTATATATGATGCATCCACGAGCAATCTTAAACTGATCACTTTTGATGACGTGACTTGCTAAAAGAAAAAGCATTCCCTATAAATAATTATTAAGTTATTGCGCATAACGTTACCAATCATTAAATATAATAACAATGCATAAAAAATTATTAAATGTAAGGAAAGGGATCCTTTGAACATTACTATACATTAAACATTCTAAGTATCGATACAAACTTTGAATCAATGAAAATAAATTTTCAATAGGTTCATATTATTCATGGCTTTTAATTAATACACATAAGAATTTTTGTGGCCGGCTATATTCTTAGTCTTTTATATATACGTGGTTCATTGAATTCATTACGATCACAAAATCTAATATAAAAAACTATACACGAAATTCTTTCTGTTTCTTAAAATAGCTTATATCAGATAAAATGCAAGCAAGACCCTGGAGTTACAAGACAAGAAATTCTCTAAAATATTAAATTGCAACATACGATAAGAACACTAGCTTAAAATATGTAAAATCATTAAGAGTTTCAATGTTTCACAGATATGCAAAAGGGTCATAAAATGATGGTAGATTAAAGAGTCTAAATAATTAAGTAGCAAGTGAAGCTAGAGTTAGAGTCGGTAGTTGCGGCTAGAAGTTATTAATTATTGTAGCGTGAGCTTTTGTTGATAGATATATTTTGTAAAATAGTTGGAGCTGAAGTTAAAATATATAAATGACATAATAGTATATATATAAATAAATAACTCAAATTAGAATCATAATGAGGTATGACTTTTTTAATTTTTTTTTAACCAAACTAATTCCAAAAGGTACTTGAAGTATCTTATCGTTTAAAAGTCTATAATTTTAATAAGTTTCTTGTAAAAATTTCATTTAACACGGTTTATGAATAAAAAACTAAAGCTTTAAAAAGCTATAAGTTTAAACTCTTATGGGGCATTTGGTTCACAGAATCTGATTGAATTTGATGGAATTGGAATGAAAATTCCATTCGGATGTGCTGTTTGGCAGTAAAAATGAAAGGAATAAAGATTCATCTTTTTTAAAAAAACACCATTTTTTAAGGAATCTATTTTCCTTGGGTTAGTGTCATGAATAGGTATAAAATTAAAGTAATTGCAACTTTGGATACTTCAATTATATACACTTACTTGGCAACATAGTTACATTTGGCTGGATAGATTAAATTAATACTTTTATGAAAGAAAAAAAAAATTAGTACTCACTCACTAATTTTAAAGTTTTTTTACGGACATATAATTGGATATGAAATTTGAGAGGAGTTTCGGAGTTTATAGCATGAACAAGAAGGAAAATGTGGAAAATGCATAGTGCGATAAGCAATGGAATCAAGTAAAACGTGCCAAGGGTAAGTAAAAGTAATATCATGCTTTTTAATTTCATTGTTTGTTAATTTCACATACCATAAGAAAATTAAACCCTTTTTTATTTTTTCCTCTTCTAGAAATTACACGAAGCTAGTTAATTTTTTTACAACATGAATATACTTATTTGCATATTAGTATATAACCAAAACATGCAATCACAATCACTTGGTGTCTTGGTCTTGCTCATTTTTGTGATTGAAATATACATATTTTTAGACAAAAATACTTGTAAAATAATTTTATCAAGCATTTATCAAGTGAAAAATAGTAAATCTTTTAAAAATAAATGAGAAACGATGACATGTTGGTCAATAAGGATGTTACGAAAAGAACCTTTCAATCGTTTTGATTGAATATTGTATCATATATATGTGGAAAAGTTGAATTGTAACTCTCAACAATTGAAACCTTGTATATAGAATGTAATAATAAGACGTACTTTGTTTTAACCTTAATTTTTATTTTTTATTTCAAACCGGTTATATAGCTTCGTGAAAATTCAATCTAGCTACCTGAAGTGACTTTAGTCTTTTTCTTTTATGGTTTAGTCAAATTATATTAATTTAAGAAGCCTGGAGTTTTTAGTTTGGAGTTGTTTGTTGTGAGCTTTTTAGACAAATATGTAGATATTAATAAATATGTATGTCTTTTCATTCGATGTCATGTGTTATTATCAACAATTGACATGTATCAGTCATATTTAAAAAATTAAATCAAACAAGCTAAGAGTGCGTTTAGTTAATGAAAACTAGTCAATTTTTAATTTATAATATAAAAAAATCAAGGGTTTCCATAAAAAGTGAAACTTTGTTTACATGATAAAGTTTTAGTTTAAAAAAAAATAAGATCGATGATTTCTAAAATAAGAAAATAAGATATGTGATAGAAAAGTAATAGAAAAAAAGTTATCAACGGGGTTTAAATTATGTGTAATACTTGGCAACCGGTTTCAACAATTAATATTTATTCCACGTAGGTTATTTACCGGTCCACGTATGATTAATAACCGGTTTCAATCGGTTACCCATTGCTAAAACCTTGATTTACTGGTTTTTAGTTGGTTCGGGGTTTTCTATGCAACGAAAAATGGTTTGAGGTTTTAATCATAAAAAACTGACAAATTGAATGTTTTTTTTACACAATTATCCCTAAAAAAAAGTATAGGGCAGGTAATTTAAAAGTAAAAAAGAAGGTATGAATAATGATATTTTAAAAAGCCCTTTGGTTTTTGTTGACATATATGTTAAATAGAATAAGGAGATGGACATTTCTATTATTCCGGTTGTACAAGTAATGAGGTGCTTTTATTTTGTATTTCTTTTGATGTTTCTAGATATTGTTGACATGTTAAAAAGAATATTATTTGTCAAAGTTATCAAGAAGCTTGTTTTACAAATTATCAGTGCATAAATGCCTAACGTCACACAAATTATTACCATCTTAAAAGTATAAATGCTACTTGATTTTGAATAACTCATAAATCTAATAAAAACTTTATATTTGTTACTTATCATTCCTTACAATCTGTACTACTGATATTTATTAATTAGGACTATTAATGAACATTGTGTTATCTTTTAGGAAAATTTATATGTAAACAATAATCAAAGTAAAAAGTTTTTTTGATTAAACAAATTTCAATTTTAAAAATTCTTTAGTGATAGGTTCACAGTGAATTTAAGAAAATTTATTTTAATAATTCATGAACAAATTTCGTATAAATACCTTTTTTTTTTTTTATCGTGGAGTGATATGACATAAACGCACATGCACATACATTAGCTACATACACATACATTTCCAAAACAAGCAAACAACTTGACAACATCAAAGAAAATGCTAACAGCAACTATACCCAAACCGAAACTTAATGAAAACACACCAAACGCAAATCACAAATGTTGAAAACCTGTAGACCGAAACCAAAACTTAACAAAAACGCTAAACTACCTCGACAACACCACAAAAGCATAAGTCCTCTCACTTAATCACCTTTGGGAACTAATTATAATATCCTCATCATCAAACTCATCAATATCCACATTGCTTTATGTAGCACAAACCATTGGTACCACTTAAGATTTTCTCCATAAAATATTTTTCTATCACTCCACGTGGATAAAGCGATTAACACATAAAAACTTGTTTTAGATCTGCCTGTTTTAATTTTTAAAGTAGGATTTTAATATCTGGAAACATTCTCATTGAGAAGCCCATTCGAGAGATTAAAAAATGAAAAAAAAGTAATTGCTTTAAGCCCAGTATCATAATGATTTAGATGTGAGTCCATTGTTTCTTCCACAACCAGCCCAAAAGGGCTTACATCTCCACTCTTCAAATTATTTCCAATCCTAGAAGTAGAAAGCCCAAATCAATTAACTTATAAATTAAATTAAATTTTAATTTATTTTTAGTAAGATAATTTTTAAATTTAATTTAGATTTATATTTGATATATATTTTAAAATTTGAAGTTAGCAAATTGTCACGAGTAAGAAGTGTAGTTACCATTTATTAGTATTTAGTTATTTATTGAATAGTTTTGTTTACATTAATAATCACTATTTAATTATGATAGATGGCATATGTCATAATAGGGAAATGCTAATTGGCATCCTATTTAAATTACAGTGGACACTATTTATTCTTTTATTAGAATAGATAAAGTAGATACTTGATTCGTCAATTATGCTAATCCCACCATTAACTATTTCTCATTTACGGGATGTTTGGTCTGATGTTATAATTGAGATTATTAGATTATTACTTTACAGTAATGTAAAAAATTGGTTTAAAGTGTTTGGATTGCATTCACTAGTTACTGATTATTTGTGTTTTGGATTAATGTTCCACATTTCTTCAAAGCTAACAATGTATAGCTTATTTACTTGTTGTTAATTATTTGGTAATTTTACAAGTTAAAACGTAAATAAAAAAAACTTTAAAAACGTATTATTTAATAATTTGCAACACTTGATAAAGATTGATAAGAGAAAGTTAAGTTCTATGTGTAAGACCAGGTTCACAAAATCTACTGTCTACGTCATCAAGGAAAGAATAAGGCATCCAAGGCACCATTTATGGAAAAACAATACTAAAAGAAAAGGAAAAGGAAAAAGAAGTTTGCTTATGGACAACCTTTAACGTTCAAAGTTCAAACTGAGGAAAAGAAAATCAGATTTCCAATAATTCACACAATTTTTTTTAAAAAAAGGAAAAGAATTCTTGTTTTGAATTCAATTCAATTCATCAAATAAGATGTTATTAATGACCATCCGAAAAAATTTTATATTGCATTCATCATCTATATCACAATCCAAACCATAATTCTTGTATTTTTGTGATGATCAAAATTAACATTCATAAACAGAAAACTAGATATTTATGGTTCATGATCTAGGAAAACAACGCATCAAGTTAACAAATTGGTCTCTCGGGTCTGAAGGCTTCAAGATGACTGCCAGTCTTTCCTGATATCAAACGTATAGTTCAATTCCAAGTAACACTTGTGATCATCATCAAGAAACTGAAAATAGAGATAGAAAGAACCCAGAAAAAGGTATTGTCAGAAGATTCTAGGAATTACAAAAAGTGCTTAAATTTGCAAGAAAAACCAATACTTGCTCGATCATTAGTACCTTTGTCTTTGCTGAGTATGTTCCTCTAGCAAGTATTCCAGAAGGGGTGGTATCTTCAGGTATTTCATGAGTATAAAGCTCTTGTTGAGGACTGAAAGTGCCGATCATTTCTTTCGTTCTGTCAACTGTAAACAATATTATGTCACCAAACTGTGCATGGTTATATAATGATACAAACTTTTGCACGTGTTCGCGTGTGCGAATGTACGTCGTACATACGTATTTTGCGTGTGTGAGAATGTACACAAGTACTCGAGATATACAAACGGTTTGATCATCAAGATGGATATATCATACCTTTGAGACCAGTTTTCCAGACTGTGTTGGTGTACTTGAGACCTGAAACAATGTTGTTATGAACTTGGAAAGTGAATTTGATAGCATAACGACTCCCTTCTTTCAGCGTAAACCATGTTCCTTTGATTTTTCCATTTTCAGGAATTGGGAGAACTAAATCATGTCTACCAGGAGATACAATAGCCAGGCTCAATATCTTGACTTCTGGATCTAGAGTTTCTGCAACAATATAATATAATGACAACATCGATCATTGCAATATAATAAACACTAGCTATCAGAAACAAAATGTAGAACAAATCTACTTTTTCTTATTTAATTTCCGCAAACATTACTTAATTAATGCATTTGAATATTCTTTTTGCACTATGAAAACAAGATTTTTCATAGTAGAATCATATTCATACAAGACATTAGATCATTAGTGTTTTACTGACACTTGTACTTCAACTTGTTTTGATGCTAAGTGGGTTATTAGACAGTTTTCTTTTTACCTGCAACAGCATTAATATCCACAGCTCCAAGCAGTTGTTCTTTCCACCTCATCAAGCTCTCATCATCCTACACACAATCATCGTTAAGAAACCAAATTTTAACATAGATTGCTCTATAAGAATAAGCAAGAATATATGAAGTTTTTTCAGTACAGATAAATTACAAGTGACGGATTCGATCATGTTGAAACTGAGCTCGAACTCATTTTGAATGTAAAAATATCATGAAAAGAAAGGAATTGAAACAAACCTTGTCTGCTTCATATTGTTCTTTAAGGGTGCGTCGAGGGCCGATTTGTATCTTCCCTTGAACGTCGTCCTCATCTTCATCTTCTGTGATACATACCGAGCTTTGACTCATATTCCTAATTATCTTGGCCACCTCACTTGAATCTTCAACCTCTGAATCAGCTCCTGAGTTTTTGATGTTGTCATCTTTCTGGTCATCACTCTCCGTTTTTTCAAAAAATCCCATGTTCTTAGACCGAACTTGATACAATATAGACGATTAACAGCTAGCGAGCAAGAAATTCCATCCAACAATATGATTAATTAATCGGTGATAATTACAATGAGAAAATTAACAAAGTAGAATTGTTGAAGATGGATGTTAAATTGCGTAGAAAAGACCAACGAGGAAACTACAAAGAATGTAATGGCTTTATATATAGATGGATGCATAAGGTAAAGGATAACGTGGGTGGTGAACCCCAAGTTCATTGTTATTTAAAATATTAAACAGGGAATATTAAAAAGATATATAGATGGTTTTGTTTTGGGTCAAAGAATCTCAGAAAAAGAAAAGAAATCCAAAAGGAATTGTGCCCACAGTACATAAGGATGACTATCCTTCCAAGAAGATAAAACAGTAGAGAGAGAGAGAGAGAGAGAGAGAGAGAGAGAGATTTTTAAGGTTTGATCGATAAATTGAAGAAGGAATAGATCGAGGAAATGGTGATGTGATGATCTGGAAATTATCAAATAAATAATAGTATATATGTATGTAGCCACCAAAATGATGGAATTAATAATGAAATAAATAGAAAAAGAATAATAGAGATCATGGAGGTCACTAAGGTGCACGATTTTAGGAGATGGAGCTTCAAATCGCCAAGCTAGCTAGCATCCCACTGGATATTGAAAGATACCCTTTTCAGTTTTGACTTCTTCTTTTTGTCCATACTCCATACACATGTCTAATGATTCCTTCCTCTAATTTATGCATCTTTATTCATAATATAGCTTTATATATTGGCCATTAATCAATTAATTTCGATCATGTGTGTATCTAAATAACAAGCTAGCCTAAACAACACCTACAGTTGCTTTTATATGTGGTAAATTTCTTTATTTTTTTATTTTAAATGGTTCGAGATCAAATAAGAAATTGTTGGGTCAGAAATTAATTAATACACGAGAATGAGGCATATGTAAATGGTGGGTGTAATATTATAAGGGAAGAGAAGAGATAAATATGGATAAAGGCGAGAGTTAAATATGAGAGTGGGTGTAATATTATAAGTGGATGCATATCAAATCAATAGAGGGTATATATAGAATTTTCCTTTACTGGTTGTGTTAATGTCTCATGTTTATAACTATTTAATTGTAGTGGTAGGATAACGTTGTTGCGGTTTATGTGATCGATATACTTTGTAACCAGGGCCGGCCCAATAGGGGGGGCGAACTGGGCTTCGGCCCAGAGCATAAAAAGTTTTATAAAATCTTAGGGCATCACTTTTTTGGCCCATATTACCGTTACTAGACTCGTTTGTTGCACCGGTTCCAAAAACTTAAAGCAGTGATGCGTATTTCATCTAGAATTTGAAGCGTCAAAGAAGATGGAGCGCCTACTCACGAATCCATCAATCGCCGCCTACTAGCTACTTGAGAACCTATCAATCGCTCAAGCTAGAATTGATCAATCGGTCATGAATCCTGTGTGCTCGTCTCAATCGCCTTGTGCTTGTCTGCTCAACTCCTCTGTGCTTGTCTCCATCAATCGCCTATTGTGCTCATCTGCCCTCAACTCGAGAATCCATCAATCGCCTACTGTGCTCGTCTGCTAGACTCCTCTATGCTCGTCTCCAACCATCCAAAGGGCAAAGTGAACCGAGGTCATGAGGACAGTATTGTGTTTATTAAAACTTATATTTCTTTTTCTATTGTATGATTTAATTTGTTGTTCATATTTTTCTATTTGAGCAACCATTTAAATTGCTGTCCATATTTTTCTAGGATTCAATGGGTAATTGACTTAATAACTACTTGTTTATTCTTCTTGATCTGTACATCACTTCGCTCCACCTAAACCTTCATACCCACCACTTTTTTGTTCTTTTGCTTTTTTATTAGATTAATTGATTGATTATAATATTTTTTCTGTTGCTTCTAAGTCGATGGATTTTAAGAAAGGTTTGTCTATAGCTGGATTTGGTCATGTGGCTTTTGTTTAAAGTTTGCATCAGTGTCAATATTGGGTTTTCGTATTGTGTTTGTTTGGTATATGTTTTTTTTCCTTCAGATTCTTCTGCCACATATCAAATAAGCACTTTTGTGAAATTGTTGATCCCATTTCAGAAAAGGGGCTATCCAGAAAGACCAAACCATCTGTTGTGTTTGATTAAGAATGAATCAAATTTGAAATGGGAAAAGGTGAGGAAAAGAAAGAGGTTAAAGGGTCATTAGGATTAGATGTTGTTGATGGACAAAAAGAGCTATTTGAAGTCTTCTTATGTAAATTTCATTTTTGATATCACAGATTGTTCAGTTGAAATGTAGATTTACTATAAAATTTCTGTGTGTTTTTGTTTAGGTGTTCACATGGGACATTTTTTTTATTGGTCGCCCAGAGCATTAAAAACCTTAGGACCGGCCCTGTTTGTAACATGAAAAATAAATGCAATTCCAAATGACAAAGAAGTAAAGTTGACTGGCTATGCTACTTATGAATTGTTTCTCAACCTTCTCCAACTACTATTGAAAATTCAATTATATTCTTGAAAATGAATACATCATGAAAGCAAACAACCATAAGAAAGAGAATTTCAAAGATTTAAAGACACAAATTTAAGTAATAGTTTCACTATTTAATCATACAACAAATAACGATGTCTATGTGACATGGGCTCTATGCCTCTAACAACTAGGATATTGACATCTTATTGGCTTGCAACCACTAGATTTTCAGCCACAAATCGATAAAAAAGTTGTAGAACAAAAACTATAGTCGGATGTCAAAATAAAAGTGCATTTCAGTATAGCTTTAATGTCATCATCAAAGAAAGCCTAAGCGCTTATTGTCTTAACTATGATAAACCTTGGTTTTTTCATCAAGAAACAATTGGTAGCATTCTCGTGTTAACATACTTTGTAATGAAAGAATAAGTGAATGTTGCACTTTCTTCATGCATCTTTTAACACAAAAGTTATTTACAAACTCAAATGGCAAATCATCAATAATTATCATTTGGCCTATCGCTTCCTTGCTACTTGTTAATCAAACCTCCAAACATGTAAATTAACATATGGCCAACTTTATTTTTATGGATAGTCTTTAAACAATTCATTAGAGTAGATGTTTCATGCATCTTGGATGTATAACTACAATTCTTGAACTATAGTTACATATACAAGTAATTTCTCTTACCATTATTGTTAACAAAACTCAATATTACAAAAAAAAAAAAAAAAATACCAATACAATAAGTCACATATTATGAGCTTCCAGAAATATAGACTGTAAATTTTACACAATCAACCTGATTGTCCAAACTAAAAACACTCTTATTATTAGATGTACTAAAATTAGCATACTGAAATGTACAGTATATAATAATGTCTTTAAATAGAGATATCATTTATGTATACAAACATCTTATTAAACTACAATTGATGAGTAAAACAAAAATAAATTTAAAAAAAAAAAATACCTTTTAGCTAACTATATGTATAAATTACATATGCTTTCCAATCAAACCAAATAAAATGAAAATTAAAAAAAAAAAAAAAACACGAACTGATAATCATTTCTTGAACAATTAAGCAAATTTATGAACTTTATAATAAATAATCATTGATGAAATATCAAATTTTATTGTTTGATAGTTAAGTCATTACATTTTACAAAAAAGTAATCAAGTCATTGTATTTTAAACTGATGAATGAACGATTAATTTTAAACTTAGATTATGTTTGATACAGGGAATTACCAAACATAATCTTAATGCATAAAAAACAAAGGGTAATTCGAATTTTCGTTTGAAAACAAAATAAAGAAACTGGGAAAGAGGAATGAAAAGATAGGTTTACCAACTTCAACTTAGGGAACTTGCAAATTAGGTTAGAAAAAAACCTGCAACAATAAGAAAATGGCACGTGCTGAAGAAGGGTAATTTGGTCATTAGATATTGGAGTGTAGATAAAGACACTGTGGAAGGAGACCGGACAAGGAGTCGCGAGAAGAAATCTTTTAAGAATATGAAAATAGAGAGAGATAGATACATGTGAATTGTGATGTGAGAAGCTAAAAGCTATGGTGTCCGATCAAGACATTGCAAAAGGGATTCAGATTCTACTCACTCAATCTCACCTTAAATCCTTTACTTCCCTCGATCATGTTGTTCAGCACCTCAGTCAAAAACTAGGGTTCGATTTATCTCACAAGGCACCCTTCATCCGTGACCAAATCAACCTACTCCTCCTCCCATCACAATCCTCCCTTCCTTCCCCGTCTCAAGACCACTTTTCCTTTCAACAACACTCCCAATTTCATTTCCCTCCTCAGTTTCATCATCCTAATTTTGCCCACCGCCACCCACATCCCGTTGAGCTCAACTTTACTAACCCTGCAGCGCCCGTGGTACCAGACCAGTCACAGGTGCAGCCTTTACCGGAGGTAAAACAAGAAGGACTCTCCGTTCAAAATGCGGTTTGGAAATCCTCCGAAAATATCAAAAAAGGGTATAGTCCTCTTTTTGCTTTCTCTAAATTAGGGTTAGGGTTGGAATTGGGGATATGTCCTTTAAATTGACTGTATATCTACACACTAATTTAGTTGATTTTATGGAGGTTATTGGCTTAGGGCTCACAACAATGCAAGTAAATATGTTGAAAGAAAATAATATTCCGTTTGTTTCAAAATGGTATGATTCCTTCTTCGTTGTGTTATGCTTCATTTTTCCATATTAAAAGATTAACATTCTGACTCCTGTAATCTTGAATGAACGGAAATTATTGATCGAAAATTTTAGGCACTAGTTAGGTAGGATGACAGGTGAAGAACTCCCTCAATGCAAGTTAAGGATTTGTATACTGTAAAAAAATGATTCCTTGTAATATGTATTACGTCTAGTTTTTCCCAGCCACTGAATTTGGTGGTACTAATTGTTTGGCCTTTGGCCAATGTAGTTCAGTATGGGTAGATAACCCACATATTGGAATTGGAATATGAAAATTATGGGTAGATCACCCACATTGTATGATACTATGATTAGAAAGGAAACCTAACTAATTTTTAGAAATGGGAGAATTATAATGATATCGTGAAATGTCGTTATGTAGCTTTTTTCTGGTAATAATGTGAGTATAAGGGAAGTGGTTGGCTTAACCACAAGAAATGAAGATTTGAGAGCAAAATTATATGCATGTGCAAATTACCAAGTCATAACGTCGTTGTCGTTCTCTTGTATTTGATGGTTGTATGCTTATGAGTTGAAGGGAGTATCTTGAAACCACAAACTGGTTGTAACATGACATAACCAACTACGAACTTGAGGTCTAGGCTTGTGTGATCAAAGTCATACAACATTTTTCTTGTCTGGTCTGAGTCATCGGTCGTGTTTTTTTTTTTCTTACTAAATGGAAAAATGTCTAAATGCAATAAGTTATATGGGGATAGGATGACCCCATACTGGGACCCAATCTATGTTTTAAAAAGCATGCCTTGGAACACCTAGACGTCAGGTAAAGTACTTAGCACATCCTCCTCCCCCAATGCTTTGCGATGTCATGAGGCGGTAAGAGGCGTGGGCATCTGTGTAGCCTCAAACAGAGGCCTGCTTAATCAGTTGTAGCGCCTCATTGACAGGCTGCTTGATGTATGTGCTGTAAGTGGTGAAAATAAAAAAGAAAAATGTATACGTGCTTTATTTGTTTAAACTGTTTAAAGTTGAGCCCTTAAGAAGCAGACCCCCGGCAACTTTTCTCTTTCTTTTTTTTTTTCTGGATATCACGTCTTCCTTTCTATCAGGATTCAGCCGTTCAGATACTTTCATGTTCTTTTGAAATTACAACTTGATACTACCTTTGGATAACCCTATGTTTATAATGTAGTTATCTTTTTCAAGAAATTGATTAAATAAATAAGGGTAAAGTTGTCATTTAAGTAAAAAGGAGCAATAATTACCCATATTTGTTAAACTGTGTGCTTTTGTCCTGTGGACATTTAAATTGGTGTGGGGGGAGTATATGACAAGAGCCTTGATTTTCAATGAGAGGGAGTAGAGAATGAAGTTTAGTGCAAAATTCATTTCTCTCATATCCTTATCAACAGGGAAAGAATAAAAAAAATGAAAAGGGAATGGAGTTTAATAGTATTTTCTTCGTTTTAACTATCATTGGTTAAAATAGTTTACATATTTCTTGTCATTGCATTTCATGGTACCAAGCGTCCCCTAAGGGAAAAGTCATGAGAGTGATGTTTTCCCCGTTAAAGTCCATCTTCCATGTTAATCATGTTTTCCATGATCATTGATCAACATCATACAACACACTTGTCACAATTATATGGCACCTCTACCATATGTGTCTATTTTTCTTTTATCTTTTTTTACTTAAAGGGAAAAGCCATGGCAGTGATTTTTTTCCCCATTAAAGTCACTCTTCCATAATCAAACTTGTTTAACAAATTTTTCCCAAGGCTCCCAAAAAGAACCTTCTTTTCCCAACCTTGCCAGTTGCCACCATGCACCTCGCCATTGTTGATTGCTACGTGTGTAAACAAGCCAAGCTCAAGCCTGTTAAGGCTTGAGCTTTGCTCATTTGAAATTTGAAAGCTTGAGCTTTGCGTGTGAGTCGTTTTAGAGGCTCCAACTCAGCTCGTGAGTGGTTATACTGGCTCGGGCCTGTTCCTTTATTATATAAATTTATTGTTTTATTAATTTAATATATATTATATATTTTTATTATACAATTTATTAGTATATCTTTTCATATAATTTTATCATATATGCTCATTTAGGCTTGTGGCTTGATTACTAAAGCGCAGGCTAAAGCTCGTTTTATTAAATGAGCTTCAAGTGCTCGAACTCCTTTATCGAGCTTGAACAGCTCACGAGTAGCTCAGCTTACTTACAACCCTACTGACTGCTTACTCCAAACAAACCTCCTATATCTAGACAACACAAAATGAGGAATAGGACAAAAATCTAGTATTATTACGTAAGGAAGAACGCATTGCAGCTAACGTAATATGCTTAACAATGGTCCATACTAACTAGATGCTTGAATTTGTTGATCCTGGTCTGATGTTTTATTGAATTATATTTTATTGAAGCAGGGGTTCGACCAACAAAAGAAGAGGTGGACCAGGGGGCCTGAATAAGCTCTGTGGTATTTCACCCGAGCTTCAAGTTATCGTAGGCGAGTCGTCGTTATCAAGGACTGATGTATGATTCCTAGTTTACGGCTTTACGCAGTACATAATTTCTAATCTTAAATTGGCACTGGCCTCTTAGCGGAAAGTGCTAAATGTGATGGCACTGAACATTTAAACGTTATTTCATTCAGATCGTGAAGCAATTATGGGCATACATAAAGAAAAACAACCTCCAGGATCCCGGCAACAAACGCAAGATAATTTGTGACGATGCCTTGCGTGTGGTATTCGAAACTGATTGCACGGATATGTTCAAGATGAATAAGTTGCTCGCCAAACACATCATTGCGCTTGAACCTACAAGTATGTAAAGTGTAGATAAACAAATCATGGAAATTGCTCTCTATTTTAATTTGTTTCTCTGTTAACCAAATTTCTGATACCCGAAAATTTTGCAGAAGAGTCATCTCGTAAGAAATCAAAAGTCAAAGTTGAGCCAGTATCTGAAAGTGCTGATTTTGTTCCATGTCAAGTTATAATTTCTGAAGCACTTGCCAACTGTCTGGACACGCAAGAACAAGAAATGTCTCAATCAGAAGCATTGAGACTTGTTTGGGAGTACATAAAGGTCAATAATCTCGAGGTATTTACAAATCACAAGATTTATTTATCCTGATTTAAGTGATTGCTGATATCATATTTTTATCTTCCGGTTACATGTTTTTATTTTGCTTATATGGCGATGTATTTACATGTATGATAACTTGTTTGATGATAGGATCCTCAAAATCCAGTGATGGTTATATGCGACGAAAAGCTCAAGGAAATTTTTGGATGTGAAAGCATATCCGCAATGGAAATACCGGAATTGTTGTTGGTCAAGCACCATTTATTAAAGCAATGATCTTATCAAAATATGTGACTGGTGCGTATTTAGGGTTTTTTGTTCTTTGATTTTTCAAAATCCCCAATGAATATATATCTATTTTGACTAGTCAATCTTGGTCCTAGTTGTTACGTGGTTTGCTTTTATTGGATTGCGTTATACGTTCCTTTTTATTAATATAATCATTCGATAATTGATGAAGAAACCTTTATTTATTTATTTTTTCAGGTATACAAGTTATTCCCACTAATGACTTGTGCCAATCTCTGACGTATAATGCCTTGTGAAGAAACTCAGTAGGTTTGTCTTTGATTCCGTTGCTTTGATTTCCATGTCGTTAGAAAGATGTTATAGTGTTTTATGGGAATGCCCCTGGTTTTTGCTTTCCTGCTCTTGCCCTTTGTAAATGCCTAACGTTTAGACAGAATGTAGGGTTACTAGTCTTTAAATGGAAATCTTGTAGAATATCTGTTTTATCTGCTCTGCGACTGTTATTTCTGTTACATTTTGATTGCATATATCAAGCAGAACTCCTTTATTATCCATTAGGCAATATTTTAGATATACAGGACAAAAAGATTGTGAAAGTTTGTGCTTCTAGACTCGGTTGAGAAAATTTATGTGATTTTGTTCACAAAGACTGTCCATTTCTTCTTGACGTAGCTAACTTCTATAAAGCTTTACAACGACAAATAACATAGCGAATGCAACCATGCCACATAAAACATACACGGCTTTCTTCTTCTCGCCCTTGAGTAATGCCTGTGAAGCCATTTGTCCCATGATGCTTGCGATAAATCCAACCATTTTCTATCAATATAGAGCAAAAAATAGTTTGTATAACGTCGGATGGATAAAAAGAATATGAACAGAAAGTTTTCATTTTAATATAATGCTCACCAATGTAGGGGGTTCAATATGCAAAAGCGGCTCCAAAAACATCTCTACGTTCCTGCAGAAAATACACATGTAGACTTCAATTCATACGAATTAGGTATAAAGGTGGTGAAAGTAAGTCTTGTGGTATAAAGGAGTAGTTTAGGATTAGGAGTAGGATAGTTTGTTGTTCAAAAAAAAAAATAGAAGCTGTGAAGTTACCTTATAAGCAACTTCCCTTGGTAGATATGGCACATATGGAAACTAAAACCTGTTCCTATTGGTTTATGGGTCTTGCTACATTCTGCACAACAATTGTTAACTATCACAACATCAAATTAGGTAAAGTATGATGCCTTTTCCTGACAATAATTATTAATTTTAGGGACATATCTATATTCAAATTATAGTGTAGGGACTTCTTTATGGTTAAAAAAAATGTTTAGGAGTTAAACATAGAAAAGGTTGGATGTGTTTTTCTAACAATAATCCATAAAGAGAGCTTAGAAAGGGAATAGGACCTATTTTCCAAGAAACCCCGACTATCATCCCGTCATGCATCGTGGGTTGTACCACAAACTCAAAGTTATTTCCTAGGTTACCCATCAGTGAAGAGAAGAATTCCATCACTTGCTGTTCAAGAACACTGAGTTAGCACGACGACAGTAATTAGCGTAACGATATTAATTGCCAAGTGACAGTGTTTTAATTATACCATTTGATATGAGTCTCATATATACACAAAAACAACCAAGTTGCAATAGTGGGTCCTATCGGAAAACGGATATAGAACCCATAAGATAGGTAAAAGAACAAACAATAATACAATCTAAGAAGTTAGAATCTATCCTCAACGACACACCTTTTTTCCTTTAAAGGTTTTAAACGTCGAGAGAAAGCTGCATACGCAGAAGCAGTCATGTCCGATAATCTCAGACATTTGTTTAAGGTTCTTGTTCTTGATTGCTTTGTAAAGCCTGAGGACTGTTTCCATGGCCCTATTTTCTTCATCTTTTGATCCCCTTGATGCCAGTACTGGCAGTAATCTTGTTTGTTTCCGAAATTGGTGGTCTCTTTTGAAACCAAAAATGGAAAGATTTGTGGGTCTGGATCGATGGTGACAAATAGCATTTACGTGTGGAATCTTGGTACGAAAGATGAGAGACGAGAAGGTTTTGTTGATGGGAGTGGTGGTTGAGGAGAAAGATTTTGGAATCATTTTAGAAGGTTTAGTCGACGAAAAAGATTAAACATATTTTAATATGGTTAGTTTGGATGGTCCTAGGTCGGAAGCTAAGAATCTTTCATGTACAAGTTAAGAATAAACTGGTTTAAAGATTAATGGTTGATTTGATTCCTGTAAAGTTTAAACTTTATAAGTTAATAATTAATTATATGTTAGCAAACAATTTCTTTTTTTTTTTTTACTTTTCGAGTAACGAGGATAAATGTGATTATAAAATGACATATATGAAATTAACATGTGAACCGTATATTATTAACCTGCGCCCACCACAAATTGCCTCAAAAGTTTTATTAAGATTTTGCAAATCCTATTTATATCTATATTTTTGAATTACACTAGGAGTGCGTTTGGTACAGAGAATTAATGCCAGAGAAATGAAAATAAGAGGAATTCTCATGTTAACAAACATGGAAATTCCTTTTATTTCCATTTCTCTAGCTTTATTTTCCTGTACCAAACATAGTGTAAATAAAATTTGTTTTGGCAATTATAGTTTTGAGGTTTTTAAGTCATCTATCAAACATTTTAGTTTGTTGGAGCTGGAATGATACTCTAGCCATCATTAAAACATTAATTAGTCCAGTCATGAGGTTAAGTTTGAACCCAGCCTAAACCATTTAAATTTAAATTTAAATTTTATTCTATTCACTATTAAGTCTATAATACTAGCAGCACTATTCACTTTAAAAAATCACTTTCTTTAAAATTTTCTGTCATCTACCTATATATGAATCATGAAACTAAATAGCACCATTCACTTTAATATATCACGAATTTATACAAATTTCTCATTACAATTAATTTATGATCTAACCATAATAGTCATATCGAATATAATGATTTATTTATGCATTAGATTTCACCATTTTTCTACAACTTTTTACCCATATATCATTTTCTTAGTTTAATAAATTATTTATTCACATGATTTGATCATTTTCTCGTATAAAAATTTGACTGACATATTATATTCTTATCCTAAATAAAAGTGTATATAAAATATTAATAATAAATCTATTTAGTTTTTTTTAAATCACCTATTAAATGCATGGGTTTTGAGCAGTATTACATATTTTATTTAGTAACATTTAAATTACAAAGAAATTAATAAAGTTTTATATTATACACTTGAGTCTAATATCCTTTTTTGATTCCTTCATTTAATGAAATTTGAAGAGTATCCAACATCTTATTATAAACAATTAAATTGTGATAAAATAGATATACAATTTCATAAAATATTATGTTATTAAGGTAATTCTACTAAACAATAACTTACTTTATGATTAATCTGTTTTGATAATTATGTTTTTTTCCCAAATTGATGTGCTCATCAAAGAGTTTTACTAGATACTTAATAATAAATTGGGCTAAGAATTTGATTGACGATTAATGTTATGAAAACGATTTATCTCAGTAACTATACATTTATTAAAAAATATATTGAACGATACATTGTAATACTTCAATTTTTTTACACAAACCATTTTTGTGATACAAAATTTTAAACAATCTATATTCAATTTAACGTCTTTTATCAAATGAAAGATAAAATAACGTAATATTCAATTATAATAATTATTAAAATACTTGGTTTCTTTCTTTTTTCATGTAGGATGAAGAATAGCTTCCTTAAAAAAATTAAATTTGCATTGATGTAAAAAATTGTCTTGTGAATGCTTAAGTATAAAAAAAGTCAGTGTCAATAAATATTAAATTACTACTTTTATTAGTTTGTTTTTGTCATTATATTTTTTCTTGATGTGGTCATTGAATGTGTTTTGATGATAGATTTTGTTTATTATATTGCATGTATAACCGCTTAAAAATTAATGTGATGATTTATGGTTTTCTAAGTAGTTCGTCACTTGATTGTCGTATTTAAATTTTTTTGAATCATCCATTATAATAATGTAAAATTTTAGATAAATTTTGATGATGAATTACTTTAGACTATCTTTATTAATTTAATATTTTCTATTTTTTGTTGATTTTAGAAATATTATTTGAAGTATTTGTGTAAATATAATTGTTATATATAGTTTCTAAAACCATTATAACAATATAAATTGAATCAAATTATGGTATTCATTCAATAATTATATTAAAATTATAAAACGAAAAATCACTATAATTCTAATGACATAAATGTATGATTTAACACATATTTATTGAATTCAATTTTAATTATTGGTTTGAAAACTTAAAAATGTGGTACGTTTAACTATCAATTTAAAATATTATTATAGTTTAGTTAGAAATATTTCAGAATTTTATAGTGTATGAATATTGCAATCCTATTTGATTTAATTATATATCTATATAGACGTATCATCATAAATTAAGTCAATAATTTTTAAGATTTTTTTTTAAGAATGTCGTGATTTTACTCATCCCGTAAATTCGTGTTTATTTCAATTACAAAAGCTTTTAGCTCTTAATGGATTTGGGGATGCAACTATGCAAGTGGAAAATGATTGATGTCTTTATTGTGATCAATTGCGGGATCACTTATTTTTAGAATGTGGTAAAGTTAAGTCGAATTCAAAAAAAACTTGATGTTTGGTAAGATTGTAAGCTTTACAATCTGAAGTCCATTTCGAATGTTATTCAAGGGATTGGGTTTAGTCTTGGAAAGAAAGGGAAGGATAAGGTTATTTATGGTTTATATTATATTGTTACTAGTTTATTACCCGTGCATTACACGGGATAATTAAATAACTGTTTTTTTAAAATTAGTATAAATTCAAAAAATAATCATGGAAACAAAAAATAAAATAACAATATTATACTACTAAAAAGATTATTGAAAATATATATTGCAGGTAATCAAAGAGAAAAAAAATACATAAATAAGATTTAAATAATAACGAAGAAAGAAAAAATTATAAAAATTTGGTAAATAGTCAAACTTTTTTTCCTAATTAAATTAGTTTAATTATTTATTTAACAGTTTTAAAGAGTTTAGATAAGAAGATAAAGGAACACATGAGTTGTGAACTCAAATTTAAAACAAAAATCCGAGATAATAGACGGACCTTTCCCTAAATCTATTACATATAAATTGTAGATTATTACAAATGTTACATCTAGGTTATGCTAATTGACATTTTAGTTGGGTGTCAAGTGACATCATTTAATATTTTAATAGAATAATAGATAAATTAACCTATATATTAATAGGCATATTTAATAAATAACTTTTTTTAATAAGATACAAATTTATTATATCGTTATAATATAAAAAATTACAAAGTGTCGATACTATATTAATAAAAAAATTTAAAAATCTGAAAATTTTGTGTTACATTCTTATTGTTATAATAAAAATACAAGATAGAAACATGTTTAATGGAGTAAAACTATATAGTAAAGAATTTCTTACAATTTTAATAAAATAATTTAAATAAATCGTTTAGGTAAATTTAAGTGATTAGATTAAATTGGCTTTCATTAATACAACTTAAATTACATTGTGATTAATTTAAGGTTTGATTTACTTTTTAAAAATTAATTAGATGGTTTAATGAGAAAATTATATTAGGAAGTTTTGGAGGAAAAATAAAATTTTGGTTAATTGAGGTGGTGACATGTGACATTACATGTTCTCCTTTATTAATATACTAGTTTATTACCCGCGTATTACACAGATATTTTTAATATATATAAAATATAATGAATTAAAATGTAAATGTATAAATATTATTTTTTTAAACAAAAAGTATATAAGAATGATATTATTATTTATTATGACCTATTAAATTTATATATATTTGTAGATATACATTAATAGTAATTATTTTCTTATATTTTTTAAAACTATTATTATATTATATTATAATTAATCAGTTAGTAGAGTATTAGATTTTATTTGATTTGATTTGAATTCAAAAGTAGATGATATTAGATTTGGATAGATAATTTAAATTTCTTTATTATTTTTAAAACCTATAAATGCCACGTGTCGATTCATGATGATGACACGTGGCTTCACCAGAATTGAGTATAGTTACTCTTTTAATAGTATAGATATATATAAAGATTTGGACTATCTGGTGGCGAAGAAATCGCATAAAATGTTTAAAGAAGGACCAAATTGTCAATTGAAGTGATAAAAACTTATTTACGATCATCCAAATACTTGTGTTATTTTTTTTAGAAAAGTCCTTCAGTTATTATTTTTTTTCTAGTTTTATATAATTTAACTATCAAATTTTGATTTTTAAATTTTTAAAAATCTTAATTTACTAATCGTAACGAGTTTACAAAATAAAAAAATATTAAAAGATTTTGAAAAAAAAAACATTAAATTACGAAAATACAAAGATTAAACCGTGGTGAGCCTTGAACTGTGACGGCGGCCTTCGGGAACTCCACCACCGAAGACTTGTTTTCCTTCGTTAACAGATTGAAAGGCAAGCAGATCCACAGAGAGAGATCAAGAAGAATGGCGGAGGATTTGGTGTTGGATACAGCTATCAGAGACTGGGTGCTCATACCTTTGTCAGTTGTCATGGTTCTAATCGGAATCCTTCGTTACTTTGTCTCCAAGCTCATGCGTTCTTCTCAATCACCTGACGCCAAAATCATCAAAGAAGGGTTTCTTTCTAATTCCTTCTTCTCTGTTTTACCCTCCCGAATCCCAATACACACTGTTTTCATCTTTCTTTTGTTTGATTTTTCAGGCAGCTTATAATTAGGGCTAGAAATCTACGAGCCGCCGCTAATTTTATACCTTCAAAAGCGTTTCGTGCTCGGAAACTTTATTATACTAACGAGGTATGCTCATTCGTTCTTGTGTTTTTGTTTTGAACTTTTGATTTTAACTTTTGTTGTAGTTCAGCTACCAATTGTATACCGTCCCAGAAATTTCAATACTAGCAAATTCAGATCAAAGTTTGAACTAAATTAGCTTTGATAGTTCAATCCCTAAACCCAGTCATTAACTTTCATGCTCAACTAATTTCTTCATACGGTGTTAATGAGGGGAACTTTGACTTCATGGTTTTGTTAATTACTACATAACAGATCACTTGAATTACTTGAATTGAGCTTTGTGATTTGTATTATAATTTATAAAGGAAGAGAGCATGGGAGGGAGAACCGATCTTTATTATCTGTTCAAACACGAAGCCCTATTTCATAATTGTCAATGGATAGCATTGCCTTGCTTGAATAATAGTGGGTTTGATTGTAGTTTCTAGTGATTCATCGGTCGGCCAAATGTAGCAAACCAAATGAAGTGGAGAAACAGAAAACCACTTACTTGAATAAATTTTGAGTTCCATCTTAAAGCCATGATGCATGATCAGTTGTGCTAGAGACTAGAACAGTGAGACGAACTATAAGATGAATGTATACTGGAGAGATATCTATTGGGTGTTCTCAAGTTTCGCATAGGAAATGTGGAATATTGTCTCCTTGCATCACCAAACAAACATCTCAAATCTTTTACTACCATCTATGACAACTTGGCCTGTATCATGTTGGCTTACTAGAATGTGTGGTGATCAAAGTAACTCCTTTTTTTATTCTACAGGAAAACGGTTTACTTTTTGTTCCGAAAGGCCAGGATCAGAATCCCCAGGCACAAATGTTATCTGATCCGAACATGGCCATGGATATGATGAAGAAAAATCTTTCAATGATCATACCACAGGTAACGTATTTTGCATAGTTGGTCTTTTTTTTTTTTGTTTGGCAATATATGCATATGACCATATATGGGATTTAAGATCTGATTTTTTGTTTCTCCAGACCCTTACATTTGCATGGGTTAACTTCTTCTTCTCAGGGTTCGTAGCAGGTACAATCTCTTAGATCCTATTCTGCATTTGTCATTTAGAAATCTAAAATCTTTATATTTTTTTGGGTATCTTTTTACAGCCAAGATACCGTTTCCTCTGACTCAGAGGTTTAGGTCAATGTTACAGAATGGGATTGACTTGAGCACCGTTGATGTCAGCTATGTTAGCAGTCGCTCATGGTATGTCTTAAAGTCATATATCGATTGAGAACTAGAAATCTATCAATAGTAACATTCTTAAAAATGCACGTTTATTTATTGATCAGGTACTTCCTTAATCTTTTTGGATTAAGAGGTTTGTTTAGTCTCATTCTGGGAGAGGAAAATGGTTAGTACATCTTCGGCACTTCCATTTTGGTTTGAGTTTCAGATGTCATTATCAACTAATCTGCAATCAATATATTCAGATTGTATTTACAGATAGAATTCCATAGAAATTTAACATGGTTGGTTTTTTACCGCAGCCACAGACGATACACAACGTATGATGCAAATGAGTGGATTTGGCTTTGATCCCTCCAAGGTATTCAAAACTTTATATGATCTCCGCTTCATGGTCACTTCACTTGTACTTGATCCAAACGTACACCAGTATGTAGGCAAGACATCTTTAGTAATCATGCATCATGAATTTATATAATTTCCAAAATTTCAGAGTTTGGGTGCTGAGAAAGATGGATTAGACATTGTCCAACATGAGTGGGTGCTACCAAAATTCGAACAGCAAGCTGTAGCTGTTTTGCGAAAACGTCTCAGGTAAAACTAGATCATGCATTGTGTTTCCGTGTGTTTTATGCATGCACTGTCCTTCTCTAGTCGTCCATCCGACGTTACAACAATATATTTCTATAAAATATTGCCATTATTTTACTTTTTCACAGTTTTTTGGAGGAAACTGATTGTAATAGTTTTGACGAGTGCTCCTTGTATAAGCGTTATTTATAACTAACTTAAGATCAAGGGATCCTAATTGTATTGGAGCTTTTGGTAATTTTGTGGATGCAGCCTATGATTTAGTGTCACCAGAAGAATATCGTGAGTCGACGTTTTGGTAAATTTCTTGATCAAGAGTTTTTAATATTGTAAAAGGTGTGTCGCATAAACGGATTTCATGATCAATTCATGTCAGTGTTGGACGCAGGTTTTTTTGGCTCAAAATTGAGTCATCATGATATTGATTTAATTGGTCGGTTCAGGCCAATATACCATAATAATTAATATTAATTAACACAAAATTATGATAGATTTTATAAATACTATTAAATGAGTAAAAGTTTGTTGCTTGTCATGTTCTTTTTTATGATTTGTGGCTTGTCATTTTCTTAATTTTTAATGTCATTTATTACATTGTGATTTAAAATCAAATCAATTCACTCTATGAATTTTAACTTAACTAATTTAATAATTAATGAACCAAAATTATATAAACTCTGATTTATTATTATTATTTTTCTATATATTATAAATATTTATTTTTAAATATTATTATTAATCTAAAAGGTCAAGTAAGTTAACAACTTACTTTTTAGAGTTCTTTTCTATTTATTTTCTCTAATTCTTACAGTTCTATTCCATTTATTTGCTCTAACTATTGAAGATTGTCATTACTATTGTTTTTAGATAATTTCTTTTTAAAAGATCTTTCCATCTATATTATATGATTATTATGGAACATATAATTAAGGGTATAAGGTATGGGAGCCCTGATGAGCCTCGTGGATACCACGATGGCACCTCACCCCATCCTACCCTCTCCATCTTGCTAAAATTGTTTCGGATCGGTATTATCATACCGATAAAAAGATGATATTTTTATTAGTTATCATGTATGTTTTGAGTGAAATAGAATTATGATGATTTCACTGACATGGAAAAATTAAAATGAACCGTTCATCTAAACCATAACAAATTAAATTTCATGACAATCATTGTCATCGTATTTAATAATGAAAAATTCAACAAAAAAAATCACTACAAAACAATGTTATTAACCACAGTCCACAGACCCATTTTCCATAGTTATATAAAAAAAATTGAAACCAATTAACCCAACCAAACTTAACCTTATTTGGTTTATTCGGGTAGTGGGTAGCTTATTCGGTTCAATCGTAACTAATTAACCATATTCAGTTCAGTTATTAAAATATTTCATGGTTTCTGAAACATGTAAATTAATGAACTTTTAATTAACTTCATAACAATGTATAAACTACATTATGTTTACTTTGATACTTTATGCCGTATGTTCTCATTAGTAAATTTTCTAAGTATAAGTGTGTAACTAATTTACAAGTTTTATAGTTTATGATTCATAGAGTTTATAATTATGAGAGTCTTTACTTAGTTCATTAGAATTATAATTTATTGTTTGTAATTACAAATCTTTAATTTATAGTTTACTAGATTATATACCCATGTATAGTATATGGTTGAACTAAAAGCTATTTTTAAAAATATAAAATGATTATAAGAATTTTGAGCTTATAATATTTTAATTAATTAACTAGTTTATTAACTTGTGTATTCACCGATGCCTTTAATAAATTTGTTTTCTTAAAACCATATAAACTTAAAATAACAAATTTTTTATACTAATGATATTTGATATATATTTTATTATAATTAATTTATGTATAAATCATTCAAACAAGAAAACTGGTCATTAATAGCTTTTAAGTTTATTATTAATATAAATATTATTGTTATTATTATAATTATTGATAAAAAAAGTCTTTAAATATTATTTGTTGTGATTTTGTGAGATTTAAGTATCTAACCATAATCTTATTTTAAAAGGAATTTCATTTAAATTTTTAAAATTTATCTTAAAATACTAATTAAAATATGTAATTAGTAGAAAATGCCACTTTGCATCATTACAAAAGAACAAATGACAATTTAGTTACTCTTTTAATAGTAGTTATAAATTATTAGATTAGTTAAATTTGATTTGAATTTAAATTTAATAAATCATGTGGCAAAAGAAAGTTTCAGTACATGGCAAACTAAATAACAGACCGCCACGTGGAACATTAGTTACTCATTTTATGGATTATAGATAGATATAGATAATTATTAACAATTGAAAAATCAAATTAACCAAACTGTTTTAACCGAAACCAAATTAACAAAACCTTAAATGGTTCGGTTTCAGCTGGTTTAGATGTCACAAGAAAACCGACTAACCAAAACGAAATCATCCAACTAATTAAATCACTCGAAAATACCCCTATATCCATCCCCTTCTACTGGCAGAGTAAATCATTATGCATGCAGCATGGAATTTCTATAATTATACTAATATTATTTAATAAGTAATTGAAGATGGTTAATTGTAAGGTTAGAAAGAGACCATCCTCGTCACGATTAACAAACATCATGATTTTTCAATCGCATGTTTAGGTTAGCAAAGCTACTTTTGAAATTTACAAGGTTGTCTTTAGAAATACAAATTATGCAAACTTTAGCATGCATAATAAAACATAAATTATATTTTGAAAGGCTAATCAAAGGTGATGATTAATGTATATTAGGTTTTCCAATTCAGTTAACCGATTAACTATTTTTAATATCTTTTGAGTTAAAGAATCCATGTGGCTCAATAAATGGATTAAAATCTTAAATTATTGCTCAATAATAATATAGATTTGGTAGGCTTTGAAAAAATAGAAATTATATAGTATTAAATTTATGATTTATTGGGTAATAATCTCTCATCAAAATCTTAAAGCATAACTAAAAACGAAGTTTTTAAATATTAATAAAACCCCATTCAGCTCAATTAAAATTGAAACGATTTATCGATTTTTCAGATTTATTTTGTTTCAAAATATTTAACATACCCCTATTTATATTAGTCATGATTAATATATCATGTAATTACCAATCATATATGTTGTAGTATCAAATAGAAACATAAAATCAATTAAAACTACTTAGGCGACCGACGTTTGTTATGGTCAAATGAAATCAATCAAAGTTTATAAGTTTTTATTATTTTGTGACATGAACATTGATTCTTAAAGTGAATGGGTCAATAGATAGAGAATGAAGTTTTATATAAATTTTATTTCTCTCATTTCATTATCAACTAGTTTATGACCCACGTATTACGTGGATATTTTTAATTAAATTTAGTTATATATAATATGCATAAGTAAAAACAAAAACAAGAAAAAACAATAATTGTGCTTATCTTTTATTATTTAAAGATAGAAAATAGAGTGTATTTATCTTTTATAAAAATAATAAATTTTATTAATCTTTTATTTTTTACAATAATAAGTTGTAATTATATTTTTCAGTGAAACGTAGAGGCGTGACATTTGATATTCTTCTTTATTATATATAATAATAATAATTTCTACAACTAATTTAAATTTATACATTTGGATTTAATTATGATTATTATGGATGATAATGATAGATTAGGTAAATATTAATTTAAAATGTTACAACATCTAATTTATTACTAACTTATTATTGAAATGTAATTAATTTAATGAAGTAATGAAGTAAATTAAGAAAAAGAGACGGGAAAATGAATTTTTCGTGCATTGTAGAAGTGACACGTGACATGAAATGTTTTGCTTTTTTATAGCATATAGATAGATAGATAGGTTAATCAACCCATGTATTACATGAGTTGATTTAGAAAATACATATTTTTTTTTATATTTTAATAAATTATTATAAAATTAATATATAATTAAAATAAAAAAATTGAAAGCTAGTTAAATTAAAGATAAAAAATACTTAGTTGTTTGATATTAAATAAAAAATATTATTATATTGTATTATTAAAAACAGATAATATGTGTTTGCAAAAAATGTTTCTTTTAATTATTATTAACTTCAAATATGAACAATTGAAGTTTTATCAATTAAATTTTAAATCTTGTTAGCATAATAATTAACATATATTTTTAACTTTATTTACTACACTTCTACACTTAAATCCAAATTTTTACATTTGAATTTAACTATGATCATTAAGGATAGTAATGACACATATTTATTTTAGGCATATATTAATTTAATATTAATTCATTAATGAAAAAATTAAAATTAAAATTTAATGTAATTAAGTTAAGGTACTAAATTAGGAAAATGAAATTAAAAAATGGCATAGGTATAATTATTGATTGTAGTTAAGGGTATAAGAGACATATCATAAATAATTATGAGTTGTCATTAATCTGGACCATTGATTTCTTTCCATCCAATGGTCCAGAAACCTCAAGTGATTTTCTTATTATATATAGTATAGATACGTAGAAAAATCAAAAGAAAATTGAAAAGGAAACAAAGATTTATAGTTTTATTATATTTTTAATATCAGTTATTATTAGTTAAAATAGTATAATAAATTTTATTTTATTTCATTTGATAGGGCTAATATGTTGCAAGATAACTCAATAATACATCTATACGTATGGTTTCGATCACTTTTATGTATTTTGCCTTGCCATTAGAACTAAAAGAGATATAATAAAATAAAGGGTGTTGAATATGGAGTATGGACAGACTGGACACGTGTAAAGTGTAAAGAGGACAATGATATGTACACGTGGGACCATGTTGAGGACACGTCAGCAGACATCCTGGCCCTTGATTGGAACTTTTGAGGTTCGATCGTATTAAGCGGGCCATGCTTCCACCGCCCTATTTTATCCCCTGTACCCTTTATCAATCATGCCCACACCCCACACCCCCCCCCCCCCCCCCAAATGGCAACATTTAACTGATTTGTTTTTCTATATTTTTTTCTTGGTAATTATTAATTAACAATGAATAATATTTACATTTTAGATGATTTAAATTTAATGGGTACTAGAAAAAAAGGCAAAATGTTTGATTGCATCTCTGAGCTACACTCGTTTGTTGCAGGGATATTTTTAATAAAAATTATTCACGTAAAATATATAATAATTATTTTTTTTAACTTTATACATAAATATGGATAATAACTAATATTTTATGATTCTTTTATACTTTTTTTGTATAAATTTATATATATTTTAATTAATATAAATTAAGAATTTAGTTTAATGTGTCAAGAAAACGACACTCGACAAATATGATCACCTTTATTATTGATGATAAAATATAAAGATACAAATTTATTAACTCACATATTACGTGGATAATGTTAAGAAAAGTTATTTATATAAATATATAAAAACTCAAAATTAAAATATATAAATATTCATTTTAGTAATATATATAATAATAATATAGTTATTGTCAAAACAATATTAACGTGCATGTTCATATAATTTGTTACGGTAAAATTTTGAAATGGATACTTTGTTAACATTGTATTTTTTTTTTTCCCTTGTTAAATATAAGATATTAGATGACAAATGTTGGATAAAGTTAATTATTTATTTATATGTATAGATTTTAAAAATAATATTATTATCTTCATGACATTTAGGTGTTCTCAATTGATATATTTAAAGGCATTTTTTATTTATTAAAAACTTTATCTATCTAAATGCTTATATTATTATAATAACAATTAGTATTTTTGTAAAAGAAAATTTAAATAAGATTAATAAACTAACCACTTGATTTGAATTCACTTTCTTTCAAATATGTTTTGCAATTTCTTTATAAAAGAAATAAATTTATATTGGATATGTCTTCTTTAACTTTGTTAAAGGTAATTAAAACTCAGAATCCAATAAATAAAGATAATAATACACACTAATCAACCGACTGGAAATATAATTGCAATTTGCATCTCTAATTGAACATATAACAAACAAACTCACACTTAAATGGCTTTAATTTATAAAGTAAACTAGTAATGCTTTTGTAACGTAAAGAATTAAAATCGTACGTTGTATAAGCATAATTTATATTTTTGGCCACAATTTCAAGTGCATCTTAACAAAAAATTACATGTTTCTTTTAGCTATGAAAAAAAAAATATGTATCATTGATATCAAATCATAGTGTTTGTTCTTATCATAGTGTTTATAGCTAAAAGAATATATGCTGCTAAAGTAACTAAGCAACTTCATCTTTTCGAAATCATATATGTCTGTCTCTTCACAATATATTGTATATCTAATGCTGTAAAAGTAAGGAAATAATCATCCATCTTTTGGTATTTCATAAATAGCTGCAATTAAAATAATAGAATATGCAATGATAACTTTTTATATAATAATACAAACCGGTTTAAAATCTCAGTATTATATATATAATAACATATCATAAGGTAAATATTTTTTGTACAATTGAGAATTAGACCGGTAGAATTAGGATCTAGTAAGAGTACAAATAATGACATAACAAATAAGAATCAATCATAATTGGATTACGTATCAAATCATAATTGATTCTCATCATTCTTATAATCATTTTAATTTTATTAGATCCATCTGTTCTCTAGACCTATAATATTTTAACCTAATTATTAATGAATATACAACTACAATATACAATGATCTCTAATATATATCTATAATATAGATTACAGTTATCTAATAATATTATTATATATGATAAACATCAATTTTCATGTCGTAATTATAGATAAAAGTAAGTTTTAAATCTAAAAAAATGCATATGGATTATTTATTATAATGACTATTTCAGACAATTTTTTATATAGAATATTTATTTGTTCTAATTAGAATATAATAAATTTAATAATATTGTCATTAAATTTTGTATTTAAATGTAAAATGCTGTAATTTTTAAAAGTGATTGTTCATTTTAATGGAAGATGTTATTGAATATCAAATATGCTTTCATTTTTAAAATGTTATATTATTATTATTTTTTAGAAATTTAAACAGTATGTTGTATTTTAAATACAATTAAAATTCTAAAATAGTTTTCAAATAAATTATTCTCATTTAAAGTCAATTTAAATTATATATATATAAAACATGTATTTTTATTAAAAATATTTTAAAAAGTATACTTATATGGATTTGTTTATGAATCTAATAAAATTTATGCAATGCAACTATGGAAAAGCTAAATACCAATCGATATTTTATAACTTTTATATATTTAATAATATAAAATGATTATCATATGAAAATTTTGATTTTATTGAATTTAAATGAGATGATAATAACACAACAACAGATATTGTAAAACAGTAAAACAGGCTGGGATGTAAATACGCTTATTAAATTTCATGTTAAATGTTTATCCTAATATAATGACTTTTAAATTAATATTTTTATAAGATCTCAAATAATATAACTATACCATTTTGACATGAATGTTTATTATTTTTGTAATAATATTTTATAATTATATATAGATTTTAAAAATACTTATTTGTTAAAAATACTATGTAATACATGGATCAATAATCTAGTATATATCTAAAGTAACTTTCTCTATCATGTCTCTCTGATAATGCACATGGCCGCATCATTATCATTCGACATTTGTTAGTTAAGTTTTCCTAAAATACTCTTTATATTTAAAATTTCGTAATCTGTAATTAAATCATATCTATTTTAATCCAAATTTAAAACTTTTCTATACTTATTAGTAAGGGTTAATCGTCAAAAAAGGTAACAAACTTTACTTTTTCTATTATATAAGATAATCAAGTTTGTTTGCAATAGAAAAAAGATCAAACTTTCAGTTTTTATCATTTAATGCAATTAATGTCATAGATAATTTAAAAAATGAATGTTTTTTACTCTAAATAAAAAAAATGTATTAAATTTATTACCTTAAATGATTAAAAATATAAAAGTTCAATCATTTTTTCTATTACAAATAAAATTGGTTACCTTAGATGATAAAAAATAGAAGTTTGATTCCTTTTTTTATACAAACAAGCTTGGTTATCTTTAATAATAAAAAAGATAAAGTTGATTACCATTTTTGACTAATAACCCTATTACTAAAATCAAATTCGATATTTAAAAAAAAAAGTTAAATGCATGAAAATTCAAATTTAACTTAAATTTATATCATCATCATCATCCGTAATATAACAAAAAAAAAAAAACTATCTATTACTATTTTAAGTATACTAAAAAAATTTAAAAGATGTTTCAAATCAGCCGATGTAAATAACTAGTATTTAAAATTTTTTTAAAAAAAACATTTATCTTATATCCTTGAGATGATGCGTTACTCATTTGATACAGTTCTTCCTAAACCATATTTAAAATCAAAATATTTTAATAATATAAATAATAAATAAAAGTAATAATAAAAGAGAATTAAGAACATGATAGTACCCTATCTTACCAGCTAGAATAACATGGAGTTGCACAAACAAGCCACTCAAATTCATTATATAATGTCTTTTATGTAAAGTGAGTACATTTACAACTAGATGTGTCCCTCCCTCATAACTTCCTTTTCATTTTATATTTATTTTATACCATCTTTTATTTTTCTACTTGGATTAATAAATTAACTCAGTTTACTACAAATATTAACCGCTTATTTCTTATAAAAATCTTTTATACTACAAAATTAAATGCAATGACATTGTCAACTAGGGTTATGCATGATGTGGTTTTTTGCGGTTTGGTTTTTTTGGTGCAATTTTTGGTTTTTTAAATTTAATGTGAGTATTCATGAATGATGGCAATTGACAACTATATTTTAGTATTTTACTACCGTTTATAATGTTTAAAAAATCCATCTTTCAATGTTTTTATGTTTATAGTCTTTGGTTCTGTTCATGACTTAATGAGTTAAACAATGTTATTTAAAACATTTCTTATTAAGTTATGCACACACATATATGTATATGTACGTATGTATACAAATTTTTAGTATGTCATAAAATATAGATATCAAATACTTAAAAGTTATATAAATATCTAAAGAACATAGATTAGAAAATAGAAATAACTTATCGTTAAGGTTTCAAGCCTTCAACAACATTGTCAATGACTTAATGCACTATAATAAATATATGTACTTGTATATATACTGACAAAAAGTAGAAAAACCATAAATACATAATTGTATATACTTATGTGTGTGTATGGATTTGTGTGTAGTTCTGGTTAATATCGGTTTGGTTTTGGACGAAAACCACTGTGAACCGCAAATTACGAGTTTTAGAAAATACATAATCCAAACTGACGGTTTTTTCTTTTTTTTTATTTTCTGATTTCTTTGCTCACCCCTGTTGCGAAGGTCCTGTAATTTAGGAGTGCCATTATATATGTGAATATGTATGTATATGTATATATATATATATATATCATATTGTAATAAAATGGATACTTCATTATAGTCATAATTGAAGAAAAAGAAATTTAAGAAAGAGAAAAAAAAAAAAATTAAAAAGCTTTGCAAGTTCCTTTTGATTGATGGTCTTGGTCTTATAAATAGCGCTCTCCTACACTCGTATTTACATCACTTCAACTCAAACAACTCGCTTTAATTTCCTAATTTTTCATCCTCTTCATCTCTTTCTGAATTCCCATGGCTACTGTTGAGGTATTTATTATGTGTTTTTCATTGTTTTATTCACTGTTTTCGCAACTTAATAACACTTTATAGATCTATGAACATCTCTTTATATTTTCTTAATCCATGTTTTTCGTCGCTCGTATACAAATACAATGGTTGACGTACGTGCTAAAAAAACACATGGAATTGACTCTTATCACTTAAGACGCATAAACAGGTTACCTTGATCAGATAAATGGTACTAGATATGTGCATTTCTTGGTGAAAATGATCATGCATCATTTCGTGTGATCATATCGTTTTTTTCGTTTTGTCTATAAGATTTGTGATGCCAATAAAAAGAATATATTATTTCATCGAAAGTTGGCGTTGTATGAGTGATACACACAAAACAAAACAGACATAACATAGATCTTTAGATAACTCCTTATCACGCCTGTCTTTTAGGGCATGCGAGAAGGTCGACCGCACAGGGCCTCTGATTTTGTAGGGTCTCACAATCATTAAAATGATCGAAGTATTAAACGAATTATTTTGAATATTAATTTTTCATTAATAATTTTCAGGCATATTATATATCATTTTAGAAGTCTCGTTGAATAGCAAACACATAAAATTTGTCATTCACGACATCTAATTTATATATTAAAACTAAGTTGCAATTGTTTGAAAAAATCTAACCAACGAAAACTGTAAAACTGAATGGATGTTTGCAGGTTGAATCTGCAGCAAATACTTTGCCAGAGAATGATACAACAGAGGTACAAACCACCCCAGAGCCATCCAAAGAGGCTGTGGCTGAGCCAGTAGTTGCTGCACCGGAGGAGCCTAAGGAAGAGACCACCGTTGATGTTCCCTCACCAGCAGCAGAGCCGGCTACCGATGTCGCGGTTGAACCCAAGGCCAAGGAAGTGGCAGAGGAGACTAAAAGTGTGGTTGAAGAACCAACATCTGAAGAAGCCCCTCCGGCTGCAGAAACAGTCGTTGAAGAGACTCCAGTGACGGAGGAGCCTAAAGCATCCACTAAAACAGAAGAGAATGCCGGTGAAGTTAGTGAAGAAGTGACAGTCGCCACCACTGAAGTTCCGGTGGAGAAAACAGAGGAATAGAGACAATGGAAGGAGGGAATGATGACTTTTCAAGTCAAAATTGAATTCTATTGCTATCTTATTTTAGCTTTATGTGGACTTTTGGTCAAGGTTTGGTTTCTATTTTGGTTGAAGTTGAATATTGGAAATCAAGGTGAGAGGAGTGAGGAGAAGAATGTTTGCTTGAAGTTTAATATTAATGTATCTGTAATTTTTTTAAACAATATTAATTAAATAATCATTTTTGTCATAGCCACTCCTAAACAAATTGTTCAACTCTAAATATCCTTTGATAATGTAAAATCGTAGAAAATTAAATTGTTTTAGCCTTAGAATCTTTTTTATCTAATAATGGTTACATAAAATATTGACGAAGAAAACTATAAAATTTTTACAATAACAAAAGAAGAGAATTAAAATTTAGAGTAAAATGACAATTTTGTCATTTTCTTAATTATACATTTGGTTCTTCACTGTTTGATTTAATTTCAAATTCTTTTTTTGTCTTAAATTTTTATTTTTAATTTTAAATTTAAAATATTAGTTTAATAAATTATGTTTTGATTCATTATTAAATCAATTATTATTATTAATTATACCTAATTATTTTTTAATAAATTTATATTTATTTAATAGAAATTATTCTATTTATATTCTTAATTTAATTATTTTATGTATTCAATTTTATTTACTTAAAGTTTTATTTAATATATATTTCATTGGTAAAACTATTTGTATATTTTTATCATTTATACTTTTACATTTAATTATTTTACTTTAAATTTTGATTTTATTATGATTATCAACAAAAGTATATAAATTTATGTTTTTATTCATTTTCATTTAATCTACTACATTTCAATTTACTATTTTATTATTTTTTATATTTAAATATATTGTTACGCTAATACGTTTTGGTTCAAAAATAGATTATTATATTTATTTAAATTTAAATATTTGTTATGTCGGTAGATTTTGATTTCAATTTTGCATTTCATGATTTACAATTTTGCTATGTTAGTACTTAAGTGAAAATGAACAAAATATTTAAGTGATAAACGAAGAAAAATATTAATGTACAAAATTGTAATTCAAAACGATAAAAATAATATATTTAAATCAAAATGTATTGACATAACAAAATATTTTAATTAAAACAAATAAATACTAAATTAAATCAAAACGTGTTAAGGTAACAAAATTTTTAAATCAAAAGCAATAAATTAAATTTAAATCAAAACGTATTAGCCAAAGAAAATATTTAATTTAAAACGAACAAAAACATTAATTTATATACTTTTCGTAAAAATCATAATTAAATCAAAATATAATAAGGTAATGAAATAGGTAAATTAAAAAGTATAAATAATTAAAAAATACAAATAGGTTAACATATGAAATATAAAATAATAAAATTGAATACATAAAAGAGGCATAAATAACCTAAATTAAGTATATGAATAGAAATAATTTTTAATAAATAAATATTAAATTATTTTTAAAAAATCTAGGTATAATAATGATAATGATAATAATATATTTAAGAAAGAATTAAATCATAATTTGTTAAATTAATATTTCAAATTTGAAACCAAAAATAAAAATCTAAGAAGATCAAACTTGAAATTAAATTAAATAGTAGAGAGACCAAACTTGTAACTGAAAAAAAGGCAAAATCGTCATTTTTTAAAAATTTAGAAACAGAATGATCGTTTCTACAAGTAAACAGTGGTTTGGGAACTACCACTGCAGCTTTAAAAGTTGAGGGACCGTTTACATAATTTTGAATAAACCACAGAGACCATTTTTGTAATGTACTTTAAAATTTATGTAAACTTAGGGTGTGTTTGTTTATTATTAAGAGGATCTGAAAATGATCTAAAGTCTGAATTTTAGATCTTAACCTAATTTATACTGTTTGTTTAAATTCAGACTTAGGAGGTTCTAACCTTTGAATTTCTCTCTGAATTTTAAGAGGAAAAGAGTTGTCTAAATTAAAACTAAGAGCGTTTAATTTCAGATGTTAAGGTCTCCTCTTAATTTCAGACGTGTTTTTCATACTTCAGACATTTAAAATCTTAAAAAACAAATAACACCTTAATTATTTACATTTCTATCAATTTTCAGCATAAGATAAAAAAAACCTTGTAACTACCGTATAATTTCATCCTCTCAATCTCATCATACCAAACGCCAAAAATCAGTCGATCTAAACATTAGCGATTGACCATCCACTACTTAAAATTAGAATAACATGACTGAAATCGCACATCTAGACCGCCCTCCAAAATGCCTAAACTTAAGCCACCAATCAGGAAACACCCTAACGATTGGTATATGATCATTAGGTATCCCCTGAAGCAAGCAAGATCATTAGCTAAAGATGCTTGCTTTTAGACCCGTATTAGTTAAAGATGATGAAGAAAGATAAAAGACATAGAAGATCCCTAGTTTTCGTCTTTATTTATAGCATATATAATGGTAGCATTAGAGCGTTCTTACACTGTCTCGGAAAGAAAACTTTCAACATAAATTTACCCTATTATCTGCACAAGCTGACAACAAACTACTTTTAGTATGTGCAACACTTGTCTTTCTTTGTCTCAAAAATTCTGTTTTATAGAAGATGAACCTGTTTACGATGCTCCAAAGCTGCAGCCAATGTGATCTTGAGTGATGATGTTTAGGCGTTCTTGCATCACATCCATCGATCCGTAAGCAGGAATACATATCCGGTGAAAGCATGTGTGAGCAGAAGGCAGATGCTCCAAGGAGTTGTTGGATTTGTAAATGTGAAGCTTCGAAGCTAAACCCTTAAAACCCTCAACTGGTACATGCTTCAGGGATGTCCAGAAAAAGAGAAGAGCCTTTTGCTGATTTGCTGACATCTCTTCAACAATCTGCTAACAGAAACATTTTAGCTCTTAATACCATTTCTAATGTAAAAGATTCACTCGGTTTCAAAGTTTATGTCAATTCCTGTCTTCCACATTATTATGAAGTCTTTAACTAACATAGGATCAAAGAAGTTTCCTAAAATACCCTTATATCTTCTGCCTTTTTCTCTAAAGTATAAATCAAAACAACCAATATTAGAGATGAGATTTTTGAATAACCATAACTCAAGATGATTGAAATCATGATGGAATAAAATTCAAGGATAGATGTGACAAGGGTGAAAATGGAATAAAATTCAAGGATAGATGTGATATTTTAAAAACTTAACATTAAAATCATGATGATTGATATAGCATTCGGACCGATATAGCATTTTCAAAGTATTTAACTACTATATAGGCCTATAGCCACACACAACACACACACACACACACACACACACACATATATATATATATATATATATATATATATATATATATATATGTGTGTGTGTGTGTGTGTAATCAAGTGTGTACCACACACACACACGTGTGTGTGTAATCAAATGTGTACCACATCTTACATTGGGTACAAGTACCACTCTAAACAATAAATTTTTAAAAATTTACATAACATCGTAATAAAAAGAATTATAAATGTATATAATTTTGGTTTTTAAGTGTTTATCAAATTAAATTACAAAAATCAAAATCAAAATCATATGAATGTGTCATTCATTCACACAATCATTAATTCATTCACATGATTCTTTTATTAATCTTAATTTATATAAACTTATGATACCGAATTATATTCACATATAATGTTATTTTATACATTGTTATATGAAACGTCATTTCAAGAGGTACTTCCAGTTCCAGCGACTAGTAGTACCTCCGTGAACCATATCATATATAGGATCAGGTTCAAAAGAGTATCATCCAGTGTATTAAATGTACTTCTAAAAAGAATTTCCATTTTTTTACAGAGGGGACCATAGGTGTGTATAAACCAACATGCAAGGGGGCTTTAGATCCGAAAACAGAAGAAAAAACAGATATATTGGATATTAAAAAGCCTGAACAAATCAAACTTTAACCTAATTAATTACTTAATGCAAGAACAAACACGCTTAACGCAAATATGGTGGGGAACTTGTTGTGAAATTGTTATAGTAGACACCATGACTTCTGAATTTTTACCACTCATGGAGAACATTTGGAAAAGTCTGATAAGAAAAATGGTTCATTCTAGGAAAGGAGGTACATAAATACCCTTTAAGGTATTTTAAAGATGGGGAAATTGTGTATATACCCCTCTTAAAGGTATTTTAAAGATTGGAAGGCGCATACTGAATATATGAACACAATACTCGGGTATTTTATAGTGCACTTTTAAAAATGGTTTCAATTAGATAATTGGTAATCTGATGACCGGTACAACATGTTACAATGCTTTGTCAAACTTTCTTTTTGTACACATTTATGTAATATACTTTTTCTTTTGTGCACATATGGTAGTTAAACTTTTAAAAGTGTTTTAATTAGGTAGTTGGATGACCTGATGTTACTGGTCATCCCAATTACCTAATTGAAACACTTTTAATAATTATACCACATAAATGTGCACAAAAAATAGTACACTACATAAATATGTACAAACTCAAAAATACATAATTATTAGTGTCATTTTTCCCTAATATAATACACCATTTACTATTTAGGACCATACTCATGATGGGGGGATGAATCATAAATAAATAATAGGTGAATCACTATAAATTGCCTAGAGAAAATATTTATTGATTTAATGTTGGAACAAGTGGTTGTGGTTGGAGTTTCTCTATTAATAACATATGGGAGTATGTATATGTTTAAAAAGTGCGCCTCAGGCTCAGTGAGGCGCGAGGCTCATCGAGGCTCAAAGCCCTGCGCAACACACGCTGTTGCGAGCGCCTCCTTGTCGTTTCATTAAATTTGGCCAGAAAAGAAGAAAATGAGTCCCTCCTTGATTAATTGTTAAAGTAATTCAAATTTGTAAAGAAGATGGTGTATATTTTCTATATTTTGGTATTCTAAAATTTGGTATTTTACATTTTCAGTTGTTAAAGTAGTATTAATGTGTTACTATATATGAATTATGATACCAAAACAAGTGTGCCTCGCGTACGTGATACGCGCGCCTCACATCGTGCCTCACACCTCGGGCTTCAGAACCCTTTTCGCAACAGTGCGCCTCGCGCTTTTTAAAACTATAATGTATATCTTCAAAGTGTCTCTCTACCCGACAATAAGTCATTTGTCCTAGTGGATATATATCATAAATGCATAGGTCTAAAAGTCATGGGAGGGTTACACAATGTTAACCATGTTTTGGTTATCGAGTCCGTATCGATCCATGGGCGACCCTTTTTGTCAGGCCGGTTCACAATTCCCCCATCTTTAAGAGGGGTATATACACAATTCCCCCATCTTTAAAATACCTTTAGGTGGCGTTTGGTTCATGGAATGTAATTCGAAGGAATTTGAATTTTAGTTATTAATATGGTTGATGATGAGAGTAGAAGATAGTTTTTAGTATTGGTTATAGATATAGGTTGGAATCTAATTCATGTATGTGTTGGAATTTAATTCATGTATGAGTTGGTAGGATTGTCAAATTCCTATAAACAAAGGAATTTGATGGAAAATACATAAAATATAACATTCGTCTTAGTTATCAAAAATTCTAAATAAGCTAAATTCCAATTCCAACTCCAATTCCAATTCCATCGAATTCCATTTGACAAACCAAACGCCACCTTGAGGGTATTTATGTACCTCCTTTCCTAGAACGAACCATTTTTCTTATCAGACTTTTCCAAATGTTCTCCATGAATGGTAAAAATTCAGAAGTCATGGTGTCTACTATAACAACTTTCACAACAAGTTCCCCACCATATTTGTGCTAAACGTGTTTGTTCTTGCATTAAGTAATTAATTAGGTTAAAGTTTGATTTGTTCAGGCTTGGATGGGGGAATTGTGTATACTGAATATAATGGGTACAAGGAAACGGATCCTCAGTATACCCCTAAAGTGAAACAATTGTCTAGCAAAGGCAATAAGATATGAATGAGAACGTGGATGCCTTAGATCTTAGAAGGAGAAAGGAACGGAAATTTTGCAAGGAACGTACCTTCCAGAACCAGCATATCTGAGGATCCGTTTCCTTGTACCCATTATATTCAGTATGCGCCTTCCAATCTGTCACAGAAATATTACTTTCACTCCCATGCAGTATGCCATCAAGATCCTCAAGCTCTAAGCTCTTGAAAAATAACTGCTGGATCTTTTCCTTGCCAACAATATCTGCAAATCCTTGAGCAAAATGCTTCACCTGCTCGGTTACAGACGTCACAAAGCGATGCTGAATAAGAAGTTCAACATATTCTTTTCTGTTTCTGCTATTCACAGTAATATTCTTCCCATTGGGAAAAAGCTCCACTACTTTCATGGATCCTAATTCTTCAATTTCCTGAACAAACGTTAGACCAAGGGCATCTTGATCTACTGTAAAGGGGTCCATATCCAATATTTGCTTGCAGCTGCTATGCAAGTATGGATCTGCATCTTTAATATCATCCAAAGAGATATCACTTCCAGCCAATTGCAAGAAAAATACACGATCAAAGACGATGCCAACTTGTACTTTGTGCATTAAGGCTAGGGCGATTACCCTGCCTGCAAAGTTAAAATATTCAAGGTGCAAGGGGTCCACCTTAGATACTGCAAATATAACAAAATAGTCAGTGTTGTCAGTGTTGTCCATGTCAGAAAAAATATGAATTGCATGTGATAAGTGTTTCAAACCAACAGCAACTGCTAGGGTTTCAAACAAACAGTGCTGCTAGGGTTTCAAACGGACAGCAACGGCAACGACAGAGCAGACTGCTGCAACAGCAGCAGGTGGGGTGTGACCAAGGAACCAAGCTCTCATACCAATTGTTAGGGTTAGGTCACACACACTAGTATCACAATAACGAGAGAAAAAACATAACACCATATTTACGTGGGCAACTAGGGTTTTCTTATTATTAGGGTTTGTACCCATGATTAGACCTACGTCCACGGGGGCAACTAGGGTTTTCTTATTATTTCAGAGATAATTCGTTTACAAGTACATCAAATGTATATATAGAGAGAATAGGGAATTCAGGTTAAACATAGTTAAGGAAACAAAGTCATACGGGCCTACTGCCATTCCCTAGGGCCGGCTGCCCACACACAATTGCTTGCCTGCAATCCCCCAACATATGAATGTGTATATATATCCATTCATTCACAGAGTCGTTTGATAGACTTAGAAAACTCAAACCATATGAAATTTTATATATAAGAGTATAATGTTAATATATACATGAATATAAATCAAAAATTTTAAAAAAAAACGTTTGGACCATACGTCGAGGTACCCTGCAAAAATAGTGGTACCTTCTTGATCCTGTTTCCATATATAACGACCCATTACCTTGTAAAGGGTAACAAACCATTCAATATAAACTTGGGGGAATGAGATTGTTATATATTGTCATTTCTTATAGTATTTCCATTTCTATTTATATTTTCATTCTCCTATACAAAGCAAGTGCCCCCTTAATTGTCCACTATGTTATGGAACATTGGAACCCTAACCAGATTACAAGCATATCAACGGAGAAGGAAAGCTGATAAGGGGTTGTTTGGTTCCCAGAATGTTTGTTGAAGGAATAAAATATGTCAAGGAATGGAAATCTCTAAGAAATTAAGGTGATGTTCTTTTGCATAAGTGATAAGTGACTGAAAACTTATTGCAGTGTTGATTGATAAGTGACAGGTGACAGGTGCTGATTACTGATTAATGAATTAATAAGTCTTTTTTTTGTATGTTGAATCTGTATTATATATATATATATATATATATATATATATATATATATATATATATATATATATATATATATATATATATATATATATATATATATATATATATATATATATAAGAACAAAACTTGAACACAAGAATAATACACTTATATCAACTTTCTTTAACATATAAACATAAATAAATCTGAATATTCAAGTTTGTAAATATAAATAAAATTTTCATCTTTCTTTAACATATAAACAAGAAAAAAATCTGAAAAATAAAAAATCTTTAACATATAAACATGTATTTCAACTTTCTTTAATATATAAACAAGAAAATATCTAAAACATCAAGGATCTTTATAACACATAAACATGGATTTCAACTTTTCTTTATCATGGTCGGGGAGTAGGTGGGGTGTAGTCAGATTGAAATTTTTTATTATAAATTTCTACATTGTGCATACCCTAAATTGAAATCCTAGATCCGCCACAGGTTTCATCTGATTTATGTCAACAGAAAGTGATTGCTTTGGAAATGTGCAGATTGTCCATATGAAGTATTGTAGGATTATGATATAATAGATGGGAGACTGATCAAAGGATCAGGTAATTGTTTGTTCACCAGGTTACTAGACTACCCTGAAATATACAAACCCTAAAGCCAAAAAATTTTAATATGCATCCTCCTCAAATAGACGTCAAACTCAGCTATTAAATGTTTCAAGTGTCAAGCAGAAGCAGAAAAGCAAAGAATAAATATAATTACAAGTAACCTGGTTACTACTCACTAATTGACTTTCTTAGGGAAAATAATTAGACTGACAAACCCTGTATATTTAAACACTTCTACTTTTACCTTCCAACACGTCCCATATATTAAACATGTATAAAAATATGTTGAACGCCTACTTGTCAAACTTCTACTTACACCCAAATCCAATACCATTTCATATATAAGTTCCATAATGTAATTTTTGTTTACTTTCCTTAACTCCATTATGAAGTAGTTTACCAACTTGTTAATAAACGTAGAAAAGAAAATTGATAGAAGCTTACCTGGATTGGGAAAGAATCTTCTACGGTCATTTGGGCAAGCAACAAATAAAGCATTTTGAGGATTAAAGATTTCTCGACAAACCAAGTAAAACCATTCACGTAATACCCCTGGACCTGTTGCCTCCTCATTTTTGAACTCCATAAATAATCCACTGCGCAGTGTCTCGGGATCTGCATGTGCAACATACTCAAAAGATTCAGCCAACAATTGAGACCTGTCGATAAGCATCTCATGGAGCTCCTCATAATCATCCTTCATTTCCGGAAGCAACATCATTACCAAATGCCTCCTAGATTCGAAGTCCAAAAGATCTTTACGCCCAAGAATCCATTTATAGTCCTCACCTTTGCTGGCATGTCTAACTAGATAACACAATGCAGGCTTGTAACGCTTCATTACTTCCCAGAAATATTCTTCTATACCTTGGTAAAGTTTCGCAATCCCACGTAACTCCTTCAAGATAACAAGGTACTGATCCCATTCCCATCCTCCGTCTCCTTTTGGTTCCTTTTTCAAGTCATCCTTCATTTTGTCAAGACAGGTTTCCATTTTGCCTAAAAGGTCAACAAAGACCATATATAGATGTCTTATTTCATCGCTGTAAGAAGGCAGGGTATAACAAATAGGCATTGGTATGATTCCCCCAAAATCTGGTTGATCTCTGATTGCAGCCCTAAGAGGCCTCAAGAATGCCACAAAATCACGGACATCACTTGGTGATGGACTACTATTCCCTATGGAATTCATACACAAAACCAAACCCTCAGATAGCTCTCTTGCCAGCTCAGTCACAAACGGAGAAATGTCCTCAACAGCAATGAACACGGCCTTACTACTGCAGTTATCGTAAGACCGCAAACTCCTTCCAATACTAAGGTCCTCCACTATTGATCCTAGACTACTCCGGCATAAATAATACAAAGGATCATGGTGTTCAGTAGCTCTACCAAGCAATTTACAGAAATCTAACATTACAGGTGCGCACTGTGAATATATAGGTTTAGGCATACTCTTACTAGATTCAATAAGATGTCGAATTGATTCTTCAGCACATTTTCTGTTACCTTCATGAGTAGACATGTAGAGCATCACCAGCGCTGATGGAGCACAGAGAGATTGAAATATATTCAGATGAGCGAAGAGGAGTTCTTCGTCCACATCGTCCTTCTCCAACGTGTTTAAGAATTCTATCACACTCGATTTCACGGACTTCAAGCAAGCCCTCGATTCCCCTTTACACAACCTGTAAATCGCCGAGACCATGTCATCAATTAAATGCCAAACCTTTGGATGCTCTGTGCTCCGCATTCGACCTACCAAATGCAACCCTGCGTCATTTCTGATCATATAATCAGCCAAACTATGCTCCCACTGAAGCTGCCTACCGCAATATATCAACCCCTGCTCGCTCATCGGAATTCCGGTGATAGCCTGAATTTTCTCATGGATTAGTTCGACTTTGTCGTCAGGTTTTCCATGGAGAACTAAAGTTTTACCCTCTGAGATCATACGAACGAAGAATTGGATACGATTAGGATGCGATGGAAAGACAGCGTCTTGCGTAGAAGTGGACGTGGAAGCCCTAGGTTGGAAGTGAGGGAGTTGGGACGGGTTTTGGTCGATGAAGGGATTGCAGGATGCGGTGGCTGGAGGGGAATTAGGGTTCGGTTCATCTTTTCGCATCCGGACAAAGGGCAAGTCGTAGGAGAGCTCATCGTCGTCATAATCTTCAAGCTTTCGTTTGATTCGGTGGTTAAGAAAATCAACGGGTGGAGAATCCGGATAAGACATCGGAGCTCGCCGGCGGTGATGGCTATGGTTTCATTTACGATCAAACCATTGAAATGGTAAAACAAACCTTAAAAACAGTGGTTTTGTGATGCTGGCTGGGTTTTAGACAGAGAAAACGAGAAACCATGGAAGACGGAGAAAATATTCAAAGCAGCCCGTGTCATTTTGTTGCGTACTACGATAAATCTAATTTCGTCCAGTTTTATTAAAATATTGAAAGTTTTTATGGTTGAATTTTGTTAGGGATATGATCTTTTGACCATTTAAAATGATTATTTTACCTCTACTAGTTTAATAATTATTATTTATTTTATTATTCTTATTGTTATAATAATTCGAAATAATTTTAAAAACCAGTAAAATTAATTTAGTGTAAAACACATGAAAATAAATAATAAAAATATTTTTAAAGATATATGAATAATTATTATTATCAATTAAAAACTAAAAAATAACGTTTTGAGTATAGATTTTTTCTAAAAAAAATGTAAACCTTTTGTAAATCATAAAATAAATTATTATTAAATATTCATTTTTATTCTTTTTACGTTAAATGATTTTTAATAAAGATTAAAACATCTATAACAATATATAAATTGTCATTTTATCATTTTGATAATTAAAAACTAAAAACAAAACAGTATTTTAACTTTAGGTTTCCTTTTTGATTTTTTGTTAAAAAAATAAACGTTTTCATGAATAACAAAACAAAAAAAAAATTAAACATTTTGATGAACAATAAAAAATTTAAAGTTTTCGAAGTTTTTTGATAGTTAGTTTTCTATAAATTTTCTAAAAACATTCAAAAAAAATAACTTTTTAAAAAATGTTTGAATATTTTAAACTTTTCTAAACAATTAAAAGCTTTTCAAAATGTTTTAAGTTTTTAAACATTGTTTTTTCAAAAATTTTAAACTACAAAAATGTTTTTGAACGTTTATTGAAAGTGTTAAAAAATTGTTTATGTAAAAATTTTAAAAACGTCAAAAAATATTTTAATGCTTTTCGACAATGTATACATTTATTTTTTTGATTTAAGAAGGTTTACATTTTTTAAAGTAAAAATATAATCTCAAGACGTAATTTTTTAGTTCGGGGAAGACGTTCCACAGCTGCTTGTGAGCTAGACTTGCCTGTCTGATCACCTTATGAGAGAATCAATGAGTTAATTAATAATTATTGTTATGCATTTGTCTTTATCAATATTTTATTATGCAAATTTATGCCTTTTATGTTAAATTAATTTTGCTGATATTTTTTAATTTTTTACATTACTCTATTATTTAATAATAATAAAAATATCAATAAAAACAACATTGATAATAATTATTAAACAAGTTAGGGTAAAATAGTCATTTTAAATGGTCAAAAGACCAAACCGTTGTTAGTGTAATTTTTAAAGTCAATGAATTCAATCCATAATTTCTAATAAACCACATGGACGAAATTTGTAATTTACCCTAAACTCTATTTCAATTAGATTAATTAATTGCTTCAAATTGATTACTACAATAAATCTATTTATACTATCAAACCAACGACTAGCATGTCATGACAATGTCATGTATTATGTTTTCTTTTGATTTATCACATGTCGCTTTCTTCTTTTGCTACTTCATTAACTAAATTATACTTAAAATTATAAAGCAAATTAAATCTATCCAAATCTAATAACTAATTAATTAAAATTAAGCAAACTTTATTATTCTTATAATTATTATATTATCCATAGTCATAGATATTTATTTTTAAAATTAACCAATGTAATATATGGGTATTAACCTGGTTTATTTAATATTTAACATATATAACTTCCATACATGTTTTTATAAAACTTTATAATTACGCATATATTATTCTAAATTTCCTTATTACGCATGTATCATTCTCAGTGACAGAGTCAATAAATTTTTCCATTTGAAGCATCAATTATGTGGAGTATTCATTAGCCCTACTACACAACTTAAATTATTGTTTGTACGAGTTATAGGATGCAACCTTGAAACTAGGCAAACGCCTAGAGGGTAGAAAAAATATATAATTTTTTAAAAGAAACATTTCATTAAAACTAAGGGGTTGTTTGTTTACTTCTTAATGGAATAATTAAAAAGTCGTTCAAATGTCAAATGACCTCTTAATGATTTTATTAAAAGATAAACAAACAATGCCTAAAACTAACAAGGTGACACAAAAGTTCTACAAAACAGGACAAGTCTTAAATAACGGGGTTTTGCAATATACAAAACGAGCCCCAATATTGTATATTTATAATCTTATTCGGTATTTTGGTTTACTATTTTATTTAAACTTTTATTATATAATTACGTATTTTTAATTTATATAGTTTAGGAATTTTTAATTTATAAGTAGTAATTAAAATTTATAAAACTATATAATTTAAGATTTTTTTAAGTTTACATTTAGAATAGCTAATAAATTAACAAATATCAAATAGATAATGATAACGAATAACATTACTGGACAATGTCAAATATTGAATAGAGTGAATTATTTATTAGTTCTTGTAGATCTTAAAAATAATAAATTGTATTGATTCTTATTTTAATTTTATTCATCTCTTTTTTTTAAAAAAAAATAATATGTAGTGAAATTAATAGCTGAAATGTGGTTATTGCATGTGGCATTTAGATGTTCTACTTTATTAGATATAAAGATTAAAAAATAGATCATGTTTACGAAAAAATTGTGAGGATGATTTGATCATTCTACAAAATTATTGTAAATAGTCGATCATACAAAAAAAATTCACGTACTTTTGATGTATATATTTATTGTAATTTTTTTCAAAACACGGTGATGCATCACAAAACATGAATATGAAGATGATGAACATGAATGATAAATAACCACGATGCATCAAGATATTCATCATTTTATTTGAATTTGTATAATTTTGTTAGTCTTAAAAGTGCATTAATTATATTTAGTTAGCATTTATTATTCAAAGATTTGATACAATATTCAGTTAATATAAAATTTAAATTAATTTAATTTTTTTTCACAATCATATTTGTATTAACGTTACACATATGGTATGTGAATTTTAGATACATTCACTAAGTTTACATCCTTAGAATATTGTGGGTGAATGGTCATGTCATTCACATGATTTTTTTCAACAATTCACAAAATTTATTTTATAAATCTTAATATATAAAAATATAATTATGTTGATTAGAAGTTTTATAATATTGATTTACACTTGTTTATGGGGAAAAACCTATAAATGATTATTCATAAAAGGTGCGTTATAATGTTGTGTGTGTGTAGAATCAAGTTCATCAGTGTACCTATGAGATTCCAGCGTATCCTTATGTGTGTGTGTGTTTATAATTGGTCATGAAAGTACACTAAATAATCAAGAGTACCAAACACACCTCCTTATGAATGGTTATTCACAGGTTTTTTTTAACATAAACATGTATAAACCAATATTATAAACTTTTAATCAAAAGAATCATAACTTTATACATTATGATTCGAAAAACAAACCTTGTGAATAGTTGAAAATTTTTATGTGAATTATCATTCACTTGGATGACCATTTACAAACTTTTTAAGGACGTAAAATTGGTTAAAAAAGCTTTTTAAGGTCGCTAATTTTGGATGCACTCATTTTTTGAATCTAACTGTGTGTGTGGATCATTTGAGCACTATTTATAATTAAGCACCGGTATGCACCAATCGAAATAAGCTTTTATATACAAGCTTTGAACAAATAAAAATAGACTTTCAACGGGTTTATTGCATTCATATGCTTTAATATACATATGATTCGTTGGATTCATCACATTTTCATGGTTTTATATATACAAGCTTCATTAGGTTCATTACAGTCACAAGCATATTAATATACATAAGATTAATTAGATTGATCACATCCAAACTATGTAAATAAGTTATTAGTAACATGCAAACGTTTTAATTGTTGATTTGTTAATCGCGGTGTTTATTATTAAATTATGCTTAAATGATTTATAGACACACACACACACATACAGACACTTAGGTGTGTGTATATATTCGGTAACTTCAAGTGCACTCGATTTTAATTGTGTATGTGTGTGTGTGTATCAATTTACGAAATAAACTTGTGCTTTTTATTATCAAGTTGTCAATTTTTGTTTTATGACATATCACATTGGTGGATGAGGGAAACTAAAAAAACCTTTATAAAGGTAAGTTAACTCTCTTCCAACAATATGTATCTTAGGATAAAAACAAAACCTTGAAGTGTTGTGTTTGAGTGACCAAAACAAACAATATTCTATCACAATGGTTTAGGCTGATACAAATGGTATCAGAGGGGACACCAGAACGATGTGCACAACGAGAACGTTGTGTCCTCACGGGGGAAGGATTGTGACATCTCACATTGTTGGGCGAGAGAAATCAAGAGACCCGTATGATGGTAAGGTAACTCTACCCCTCCCAACAGAATGCGTTTTGGGATGAAAACAAAATCGTGAGGTGTCGTGTTGCGATGACCGAAGTTCGTAATATCTTGTCCCGATGTGGTTAGGCTATTACATTTTTTGCTTGATAAGATAGCTTTTCAATTAACCCTTACTAACCCCGCATTTTCTTCAAAACCCCATAAAAAGATCTCATTCGAATCTCCCCATCTTTTTAGTCATCATTTTGGTGCATTAGAAAATAACATTTAGCAAAGGGAGAAGCTACCAAAAACCGATTTTAACTAGAGTCAAACAACATTCCCTTGAAAGAATTTTTTACTTTCATGAATCCAATTTACCCTTAATTCTATCGGTAATGGGAACCCATGCTCCTGATCTGCGCATACTTTTACCCACTGAAAGCCTAGTTAAAAACTAGTTAACAATCAAAAATTTTAATAAATAGTTAATTAAAAGCAATTTTAAGAGTAAATAATAATGAACATATTATTTCTAGCATTTGAATATCCAAAATTATAAAAGAATCACTATTCAAATCCATATATGGATTTTTAATTCGAGTTTTGGATTCGAACGTTAAAGAAACCCTAATTAAATTTTAACCTTTTAAATGTATCAACCATATATGACATATTTATGCTTTCATTACAATATGAATTATACAACTTCCATGACATTAAGCTAATATATTTTATATTTGATAACTTCATGGTGATCGAACAGGGGTTGAAATTAACCCAAATTAAACCGGAAGTTTGGTGTTTGTTCGATAAAAAAACCAATCGTGTTTTGTTTCCGATTTAACCAACAAAAAGTATATCGACCTAACTAACACGAGGCATGTCATATATGGACCATTAAGCTTTGTTAAAAAGTTGTTAAACAATTTTGGCCTAAAATTTGCCAAAAACTATGTCAATATATAAAGTAATTAGATAAATGTACAATGTTGGTATTTTTTGGATTAAATCTAGGAACAGTTTAGTATAAAATTAATTTGGAGTTGTTGACTTTGAAATTCTCTTTTGGAATTTACATAGGAGGATTTAGTTGTTCATGTGGTTGTTTATCTTGTAACAGGTGCATTTAATGTGGCGTATTTTTTTTTTATGTAATTGCGACTAGCATCTTGCTAGAATCTGTTTGGTTTTTAATAAAATTATTGTTGTTAAAAAAAATGTAAAACTACTATATTTACCCGTGTATTATGCGAATATTTTACTATATATATTGTTGTTTATATAAAATATAATAAACTAAAATATAAAGATACAAATGTTATTTTTCTAAACAAAAGTATACAATAATGATACTATTAATTATCGTGACCTATTATTTTCTATATTTTTAAATAATGAATAGAATTATTTTTCTATATGCTTTTAAACTTTTGTTATATTATAATTAATAAGTGATAGCATTAAATATTATTGAATTTGATTTTATATGAATGTAAAAAATTGATTATATTAGATTTAGATGGATATAATTTAAATATTATTCATTATTTTTAAAACTATAAATGTCTTGTGTCAATTTATGATAATAATACATGGCTTCACAAAAACTAAATAAGCTACTATTTTAATAGTTTTTATAGATTTGATACATTTAAAAATGACTAAAGATTCAGTTTTCCATACTACTTTAATATACATTATGTTTGTTTCTTTTTGTTAAAAAAATAATATAATTGATATGATCATCATACAAATATATGAAATATAATAATCATTTCTTCTCTTTTTCCGTTTAATCTTTGACCTAAAAGTCAATGTATGGCTTTCTTTTGTGAATTTAGGGTAGGGTTTATTACCAAAAAAAAAAAAAAAACTAACATATTGTGACGGTATTTTACGTTTTCGTCTTTTTATGTTATTTTTTTCTATAAATGTTTTTAAGTTAATTTTTTCTTGGTTAAGTGAAATTTAGGTATGAGACCCAATTTTTCAGTTATTAAAAACCCGATTTACTAATTATAACTGAGCTTTAATAGTCAAATCTCATCAAACTACTAAATTTTAACTCAATGATTTTTCTTGGAAAAAAAATAACATCAAGGGACGAAAATGTACAACTTATAAAAATCTATTAGTTTTTTTTTTATAATAAACCCTTTCGTATAATGCAACATTCTGTGTTATTTAAAAACTGAAACTCATCATATGATTTCTAACTCACTTTTTTATTATATTTAATATATTAAAAATAATATTTTATGAATCTTGACAAATATCAACTCTATCATATAAAATGGGATATATTGAATCATTGAATAGCACCCATATTTGTTTGAGTTATTAATTACTTCTTTGACCTACAAATTAAAGTCTGCCATAAGTGAATAACTACCTATATTTATAACAACATATATACTATATCGAAGGTTGATTTCTTTGATAACGTAACGTTGACTTAATTTGTGAAGAAAATATTTGACTTTGACTTCTTTAATACGTATTAATGTAGCATTTAAGACGTTTGGTTGAGCATTTGTTGCAAAAATACTCCTTTCTAGATTATAAATACCGCAACAAACATGCCAATATATGCACCGATAGCACTCGATATCCTCGCTAAAAATGGCTTCCTACAAATATTTATCCATGATCGTTATTCCGCTTGTACTAAACTTTCTCATTTGTGTTTGTTTTGCCGAAGATGGTCAGAAGACGGTGGGCAACTGGCTGGAGATTGCGAGCCCAGATGATCCTGCGGTTATAGAGATCGGGCAGTTTGCGGTGGACGAACAAAACAAACGTACAAACAGTACTTTGGAGTTTGAGAGTATTGTAAACGGTTACACACAGATTGTTGGTGGCATGAATTGGCGTCTCACGATTGAGATCAAAGATGTCAAATTACTCAAGAAATGCGAGGTTTTTGTTTTCGAACAACCTTGGCAAAAGATCAAGAAACTCGTTTCTTTCAAAATCGTTTAATCAACGTAACAATGTTTTCTGAAATCGTTCAATCCACAAACATATTCAATTTCTATGTACTATCGAAGGATATAGAAATTAATATTGTGTCGTCTTACAATTTAGTCTATTTGTTAATATGTAGCTATTTAATTGTTGTGGAAAATCTAGTTGGGAACTTAATTTTAAATTTTGTGTGATTTCTTTTTAACCGTTTTTATGATGGGCTACAATAATCTTGAATGAGTAAGTTTTTATATATTAAAAGTGTATTTTTAAGCACATTTATGTTTGTTTTGTTGCCCCAATTCAATAATCCATTTGTTTTTCAATATGTCACTCCATTTACTCAGATTATGTTCAGTGGTGAATCCAGAAATTTTTTTTTATTGGGGTCGGAATTTAACAACGCTACGAAAGTACGAGTATTTTTGGTCTTTTAAAAAAATTTCAGACTTCGAATATTCGAATCGGTTTATCTTGATTAAATAAAAAACATATAAGTAAAAGTTACAAATTAATTACAAAGCCAAATAAATTAGATTCTATAATTGTCATCTATGAGTTTTCATAATTCGAAAACGAGTTATTAGATTAGATCATTGTCTGAAACATTGACAAACTATTATTTGTTGGTTCCTGATAATTTTTTTTTTTCAAAATTGATCCATATTATATAATAAAATAGAACTTTAATAATACTTATGAAAACAAATCAACAATTACAATCTAATCTAACATTTTAACTTACATTTACTTAGTGTTAAACTGATAACAATTTATTAGTCTAGCTAGTATTCTACATTTGATAATAAATTAAACGCTTAAACAATAAATGTTATTAGTAAAAAGAAGTCAATGATTCATAGATATTATCCTAGGCTAAAGTCAATAATTAAGAGAGCTTAATAAATTATCAAACACATACACAGAGGTTTATGTATTTTTTTATATATTTGCTAAATGGATAACAAACTATTAAGTTTGTACGTTTTTCTTGAATTTCTAATAGAAAATTTTATATATATAAATTTTATAAAAGAATTTTAAGGTGGGGTCGAACTTTAAATTCGTCGTGGTCGAAAATATTTTTTCGACTAAACATATTACAAAAAAAAAAATTATAACCTTCCCATATAAATCCGCCCCTGATTATGTTAGAATGTGAGCAATACAAAAATGTCATGTGATATGTCGTAAAAAAGATCCTTAAATCATACTAAAAAGCTAGTACAAAATAGATAAAGACTGATACAAGTAGAGTAATGAAATGTTTTAACAACAATTCAAAATAAGTTGTCCTTTTCAAATGGTTTGCGATAAATCAAATGTTTTAACACCAAATCGAAAAAATGTCATGTGATATGTCGTAAAAAAGATCCTTAAATCATACTTAAAAGCTAGTACAAAATAGATAAAGACTGATACAAGTAGAGTAATGAAATGTTTTAACAACAAATCAAAATAAGTTGTCCTTTTCAAATGGTTTGTGATAAATCAAATGTTTTAACATCAAATCGAAATAAATTGTCTTTTTCAAATCGTTTGCAATGTGTTACAGAAAATCCTTTTAACAACTTGTACTTCTGTTTTTTTAAGGGTAATTCTATTGCACATCTCCTCAATTGCTAATCATACACACCCCTTTTTAATGTGAGTGAATATTAACTTTTAATCATTGGATCACGTTATTAACAAATTTATATGAGTAAGAGTGTGTGTGATTGTTAAAAATTAAAAAGATGGAGGTGTACAAATAGCAATGTCTTTTTTTAAATCTTTATTTAATTCTCAGTTTAATAAAATATGATAAATAAGATATTACATATAATCCAGGTTATCCAATAGGTAGTAGACTCTTCAATAAAAAAAAAGTTTATATATTAAATTGGTCATCTTAAAAGTAAATTTTAATTCTTAAATTAAATGTGGTGATTTGATTTTATTGGAAATCACATCACAATTTTGTTTGATATAATGAATTAAGTGAACATTTAGGCGGCATTTAATTCGCAAAATATTTTTTTTGATAGAATGCAATATATCAATGAAAAGGAAAATTGATGTGCCGCTAGTAACCTTTATTTTAAATTTAGATGGAAATAACTAGACGTAACTAGCGGACAAATTGACAAATATTATCTATCGTTTGCTAACATAATTTTAAGTAAGTCCGGTTTGTCAAACTTAGAAAGAATTGGTTCAATGATGATAAAACATCGGTTATTGTCAGTATCGATTAAAAGCGGATAGTTTTGAACATTAGGTTTAGAATCAAGAACAAAATAACCCACTTTAACAATCAAATTACATGAACGGAAATGAGTTTTTGAAAAGACGGTATAGAAAATGGTAATTACGTGGGAATGTTACCCTTAAACATCGGATGACTAAACAATAGAATTAGTTGGATTAGTTATCATATGAATTTAAGAATTAAAACAACAAATATCACTCAGGTATGATTTCATTACTTATATTTTGTAATGGATGATAAGCAAACAAAGATCATTCAACTATTAACTTATCACAAATTGCAATATTTGTAAGGATAATAAAAATATAAAGATCATTCAACTATAATTTATCATCCTATATCAATAATAAACATATAAAAATCGCTCAAATATATTCATACAATAGTACATGGATATTTAAATTTTTTATTTTTAATTGATATAACTGAGTTTATAGTTTATATATAATATATAATATTTCTATATTTTATTACAAACTAATATTCAGAGATTAAAATAATAGAGTATATTAATCTTTTCAAGTAATAAATTATATATATTTTTTATACATATAGATAAAAAATAGAATGTATCTATGTTTTTAAAAATAATATTTTATTTTTATTTTTTAAAATTTTATAATAATAAGATGTATTTATCTTTCAAATGAAACACGAAGTTAACACGTGACATTTGGTGTTATCTTTTATATTGTGTGTGCATGTTCAACAAGTGAGTACCACTCATTATGCCAAAAAAATATCATATTGTTTTTCGAATATCAACCTTTTCATAAAAGTGAAATGTTTTTCCCATAGGTTGACTATTTATTTATAAAACACAACAGAGAGTTTTTAAATATTCATTATTTACTCTTAAATAAATTTGGTGGTTGGAGAGTGAATTTACTTCAAGTCTTCAACAGCTTCTGCTCATTTAAATCATTAATGAGTAACTTACATAAATGGTCTTGTGATTTTGGGTAAATTTAAAATTTTGTTATTAACTTTGAAAAATTATATTGTTACTTTTTATTTTAAAACTTTATCACGATTTTGATCTCTAAACAACTTAATTTTTTAAAGATACTGATTTTGCCTTTACAAATTAATTTTATATATGATCCTTAATCAATTGAATTAATTTTTTGTTTTATATTTAATTATATGTATATTTATAATTGCTTAATAAATAATTGATATTTACACTTATTGTTATAAGAATTTAATTACATTTTATTAATATATTTTACCCGCATAATAATAAGTATCATCATCATCATTATTATTATTATTAACTTGATATATTTAATTTCTACAGTCATTCATTTTGACGAAAATATTTATTTCTTTTATTAGTTTTCGTTTTATAAAATTTTGTCCATCTATCTATATATTTATAATTACTTTATTCTTCTTAACTTCACATCCTAAGTTTTTAAATGTTGTTATTTGAAATTTTAAACTATAATATACGTACATTCGTTTATAAATTTTAAAAATCATCCATTCTTATTTCATAAATCTTTTATTAGTAAAATTTTAGCATTTCTAATAAACATTAAAAAACTTTACCAGTTTAGTTATTTTAATTTTGTTACCTTCTTTTTTAATTTAATTTCCCAAATAAAAAAAAAATTAAGAACGTTTTAAAATATTTTTTAGAAGCTATTAATAATTTTAAATAAGATTTTTATATTAAAAAAACATAGTTTTATGACACTATCTTAATACTAAAAAACAAAACATTATTTAAATGTTAAAAACTAAAACATAATTTTTTAACATTCAAATAAATAGGGGTGAGCACTGTAACACCCCGATCCCGAGTGGACCGGCGATTTAATAAACTACTTCATCCAACCAAAGCAAACTAAATAATTTATTAAACTTACAAAACTTAACATAAATTTCAACTGATCTCAAATAACAAAATAAAGCAGAGCACGGGACGGTTCGGTTCGGTTTCTACCACCCTCCGACCCAAACCGAAACTTTCGGTTTATGGAATTTGGAAACCGTTAAATTTTCGGTTTTTCGGGTTTGGTTTTTCGGTTTGGGCATCCGGATTTTCAGTTTGCATAGATGGTTTTTGGGTTTTCGGTTTCTTAAAACGGTTTGAGTTTTGGGTCTAAATCTATAAAACGTAAATCAAATGAAACTCACAAAATCTATAAAACGTAAATCAAACGAAACTCACAAAACCTAATCTACGACCTGTCAGGCTGTGGAGACAAGAATCACGAAAGCTGGAGGCGATGAGCCGACGAGGCGTGGCGTCAAACAGATAGAGGCGTGAGCAGAAAGCCAAATGCAATAAGGTAGAAACTTGGGGTGCCGCTGGAGGCGTGGCCGGTGTCGCCGAGTCAAGAATCGGCGATCGCATAAGCAAGAACGAGGGTGCCGGTGAGCAGAAATATGAAACCTAAAAGCAGAAACAGGAAGTCAGGAAGCAGATAGAGGCGTGAGTTTAAAAGTGCTAAACCTAAATGTATAATAATATAATAAAAATATTTTAAAAAAATAAATTATATAGTAACCGGTTCGGTTCCGGGTTTTTTGGTTTCGTTTTGAGGTGCAATCCGAAACCAAACTGTTTGAAACGGTTTTTCCGGTTTTTCGGTTTTCCGGTTTGGTTTCTGCTCATCCCTACGAATAAATATTAAAATCTTATTTAAAATTATCGAATGCTTTGTGGAATAACTTAAAAAGATCCTCGTATTTTTTTGGTTATTAAAAAAAAAATTAAAAAGATAAAATCATAAACGTATACTTTATTTTTTAATACTTGAACTGCTATTTTATATCATTCAGATTCAAACATTAGTAAAACATGATATGTTATACTTATAAAATTTTAGAATGCTAATAAAAATTACAAAGAGGTTAAAGTTTATTAGAATTAGTACAGTTTTACTAATACAATTCCGTATGTAGAAAGTACAACGGTATACTAATAAAAATCTATAAAATAAAAATGGATGATTTTTAAAATTTATAGACGGATGTACGTATTTAACATGCCTAAATTTTCAAAAGCAACATTAATAATATTTAAAAATTAGTATATAGAGGTAGAAGGATAAATTAATAAATATATAGATACATGAAAAAAATTTTATAGTATATAAATTAATAGAAGAGATAAATATTTTCGTAAAAAATGAATGTAGAAACAATTAAATATATATTTTAAATTAATATATAGTGATAATAACAACAACGACAAAATTTATTAATATATAAAATTATAAATATTACATAAATGGTCATCGTGATTTATGGCAATAGTACAGGATCAAAATATTATACGGCCACATCATCTCTCACGTGGTCATAAATATTTTCAGATTGTTCGGCTCATACAATGCATTTTGAATTAATTAAAACTAGCTGAATACCCGTGCGTTGCTCGGGGATGTGTGATGAAATTATATTTATAATTAATTTTTTTGAATGACAAATTAACCTACTCCTAATCCTAAACTACCCTTTTGTCCCAAATGGGAACTTCATAAGTTATTTCCACTGCCTAAATTCCAACTTGTCTCCGACAGGAGTAGAGCTCGTGACCAAACACTTACACGTCACCTCTCATACCAAATGGGCTAAACCCCATTGGTATTTATAATTAATTGATGACACAACAAAAATTTATTTTTTAAAGAAAACTATACATTGTTTGCGAATAAAATGTTACTTATATTTAATCATGAATATTAATTATTACACAAAATTACTTTTGAAGTATATAGGAAAAAAATAATAATAATTTACAATAAACTGAAAACTCATCATTTTTCCATCAACTAATATACAAACACGTATTTGCAAAGTATTACTTACAATATCGTCTAACATAATTTTATAATAACAATTTATTCAAACAAACTAATAAAATGTTATCTAACAAAAGCAGTTTTCTTAAAAAAATTTAATAAATCTTAATAAAATCACATTGAACAATTTAAACGGCAAATGTCATATCTCATTGGCTAAAGATTTATTTAAAACATTATCGTTTCATTATTAACGGAGATCTTCATTGTTCTTCATGGTTTACTGAAAAAATATTAAAACATGTGTTAATTTTGAAACATAAATACATAAACAACACAAAATAATGAGAAGCTTTAAATGTAAAAAAAAAAAAGTATATCAATGCAATGTGTTTTCTGAGGTTTGAATTAGGGAGACACAATTTTGACCCAACGGACGAGACGATAAAAATGGCTCGTACTAAAAAAAGTAAGCTAATACATAATTTTTCTAAATAATAAATGTCACATGTTTACCTATTTTATAATATATGCTGATTAAAAAACTACTTTAATATGTTTATCTGCCGTATTTTATATGTTTATTAAATTGAATCATCAATAAAATTTAAATCTAAATGTAAATGTTATCCCATCAATACTTATCTATATATTTAATAAAATTTTTTCCATTTGCTTATAATTTATTAAAAATAAATAAACATTATATAAAATTATTAGATTTTAAAAAAGTAAACAAACGATATATAAAAATACATTTCTCAATATTTTGTTTATTATAATTAAATATAAAATATTATTTTATCTATAAACTAAATTTTTTAATCTATATTATATATATATTTGAAAATTTTAAAATAATCAACTATTCATATCTATTTTATAAAACTATAAAAATAATAATTTTGAATAATTAATGTTTAATTGTAACTTGTAGACGTTAAACAAATATCCCATTATTTTATGCAGATTTGTTAGTATTGATAGGATTGATGATAATGTTATCCCATTATTTTATGCAGGTTTGTTAGTATTGATAGGATTGATGATAATGTTATCCCATTATTTTCTGAATTTTAACAAATTATATTGCGCCAAATCAGCAACCTTAATTTTCTGAATTTTAACCAATCATATTGTGCCAAATCATCCTTAATTTTCTGAATTTTAACCACTAATATTGCGCCACGTGAGCATTTTTTCTCTCTGCTCCGTCGGCAATATATATATATAATTCATTTATAGTGTGTTTAAAATTTAGATAACAATAGTAATGAATAAAAATTAGTTTAAATTTTAACAAAATTTGTGGTTAAATGAATCTATCATTTATAGTTATTTCTAAATGAATTTAAATTCCTAATATTTATGAAACCAAAAAACCCGGAACCGAACCGGTTACTATATAATTTATTTTTTTTAAATATTTTTATTATATTATTATACATTTAGGTTTAGCACTTTTAAACTCACGCCTCTATCTACTTCCTGACTTCCTGTTTCTGCTTTTAGGTTTCATATTTCTGCTCACCGGCACCCTCGTTCTTGCTTATGCGATCGCCGATTCTTGCTTATGCGATCGCCGATGGTTTAGATTGGTTTCATAGTTCTGCACTAAATTAAGGTTCTGCAATGAATACTACCTATTGCGCAGCGCACCATAAGGTATTGCTTTTAAAATTATTATATTTTGAATTTTTTTTCATAAACTATATTTTATAAATCTTTAAAGACTTACTATGATGAAAAAAATCAAAATAAACTAAGATAAATATTAACTAATTTCATTATAATATTTTTTTACAATAATAAAACAAAAATAGAATAAAAGTTAGGAAAAAGGACAAAAAATAATAAGAAGAACAAAGTTTGTAAATGTATGTGTATATATATAATGGTAATATGATTTGAAAACATGCAGTTTACTGAATAAATAGACAAAATGTGAATAAAATATCTATAAACAATAGTGCTTTGTCATACATAATAGCTTAATTAATATCATAAAGTCTCGTGCTATGTCGATTGTCAATTTGTTATTAATAAAGGTTGGGCCTTTGTTTCTAATAAAAATCATAAAGATAAAAGGTATATGAGTGAGGATCATGTGGTTTATGTGGGTGGCATTGGCTTTGGGTTCAATGATGCCATGCCATGCCACATCTCATGGGTATCTTTTTCATGCCTTGTTTTGTGATGGAAAATAAATACCACCAAATTCAAGCATTTAAATAAACAGGGGTGGCTTTTAGGGTGTGCGAATGGCTCGATCGCACAGGGCCCCCAATTTCGTAGGGCCTCACAGTTATAATAAAAATCTAAATTTAGACCAATAATTTTTTTTTTTTTTGTATTTGACATGTATACGTTGTGTATCGGTGCGTTTAAATTGAATTCATGTCAAATTCAATTTGATTCGTATTATTTATTTTAATTTCTCACTAATAAGTTTCTTTTGTTATTAACGAACTCGACTTTACCAATTAAAATTGAGTCTTAAATGACCAAATTACCATTAAAAATACTCAAGTGACTATGTTGTAATCACAAGCACAGGGCTCCTAAAATTCATGAGACGGCCCTGTAAATAAACCAACCCGTCCTTTGCAGGCGTTGATCATGAATCATTCGATAGAAAGTTTATTTATTTATTAAACGAACGAACATGGACATAAATAAAATTTTGTTCGTGTAATTAAATGAACGAACATGAACATAATCTTCTTTCGTTCGTTCATTTATGATAGATTTTAACAAATATTTTATATTTAATATAAATATATTAATTTTAGTATTACGTTATATATTGATTAGTAATATAAATTTAAAATAACACTTCAAACTTTAATACCGATATGATTGATGAAATTAAATGAAGATATAAAAAATATTTAAAACCTTAAATATTTGAATGTTGTTAATTTAGGTTGCGTTTAGCAATGAACTTTTAAGAGCATTTAGAAGTTTCAGCTTTTGATTTTTGAAAACTATAGCTCAAAAGCTTTGTTTGTTTTTTATTCGGGTTTGAAAATTCTTAAAAACTAGTCCACAAGAAGCTACTTGAAATAACTTTCAAAACGAGCTTGAGTTTTTAGTCAAACAAAATTACATTTTTACCCTCTAATAATTATAAACTATAATTTTTTTAATTAATATTAATGTTTTTATGTCATTTAATATTAAAAGCTACAACTATAACTATTTTTACCAAACACATTTATAAAAAACAAAAAACTTCGACTATTTTAAAAAATTTCAGCTCCCAAAAGCTCCAGCTAGTCATGCCAAACATTCCCCTCGTATTAAAACTATGTTTTTTTGTTTCTTAATACATTAATTTACTGTTATAATATTTAATTAACCGATATGATTTAAAATTTTAATTTTACAAAAGCCAATGTTTATTTACGCCCAAAACATTATTCATAAATAAAGTTCACTAACATTGCATCTCACAATCATAATTATATGTTAATCATATTTGAGATTCGCAAAAGTGCGCTAGAGATGTAAACATAAAGACTATTAATCTTTTTTATTCATCTAACATGCACTAAAATAAACTTTTATCATACACTATTCAATATTGGGTTTTTGCTAACATGTGCCTTTATATATTTTATTAGTTATATGTTATTGTAACTTTTTACATATATTGTTTCTTCATTTAATTTAATTTAATTCAAATGCTAACTTTTAGACATTTGAAAAAAATATATGATATTTATATTGAGTTCCTCTACCATTTCATTTTGTTATATTTAGATGATTTGGTCTTATTAACTGATATTAATAAAATTTTTCTTTAATTGTCAGTTAAGTTTTATATAAAACTGGATTATCATTTAATGTGATTTATTTATTGTGTATATGTACACAAATAATGACGATAAATTGGTGTCAAACGTGTAATTATAGTCATACAATGTGTATAACATTAAACATACATGATAGTGACCAATCATTTTTCGGCTTTAGAAAATTGTTGAGCTTTTTTGTTTGGGTTTATGAGATATAAATTGAAAATTTAACTAGTGAGAGAATTTAAAAAAAGTTTTGAATTTTTAAATGATTTAATAATAATTAGATATTTAAACATATATAAGAGTTAAAAATTTAAAATGATACATCCATAATAAGAAAATTTATAAGAATATACATGCATAATTATAAAATTTTGCAAGAACGGTGTATAAAATTATTTATGATAAAAAAAACGCTACTAATCGAAAACAAACCAAGACAAACAAACCGATTTTAATCAGTAACTTTTATGGCAAAATAATAAATTGTAAGAATTTATGATTTTTGAAGGACGAATTATTGAGATAAGGATCCATCATCCGTTTGGTTTGAGTTGGGCATGAATGGAGCAAACTTTGCAGTAGAAATTGAGAACCCATCCCTCAGCCAGTGAGTCAGACCTCTTTTCACAATCTCATCGTTGCCGTTGCCGGCGTTTAGATCTTTCTGGGACTCTCGTTCTACCTGCTACACCTTACCGCAGCAGATCAGTTGAAGCAAAATTATAGCGTCACCGCCATGAAAGGTCTCTTCAAGTCCAAGCCTAAGACACCTGTTGACCTCGTCCGACAAACTCGTGATCTCCTCATCTTCGCTGACCGTAATCCCGAAACTCGCGAAAGCAAACGCGAAGAAAAGGTTTTGATATGACTTTTACTCAGTTCGATTTAGGTCAATTTTCCCAATGTGCTATGTATTTTAGGTTTTCTTAGACGCAAAAAAAAAAAAAATTTCTTTTGTAGATTTTCATGTGGTATCAGAAGGTCGATGTTTGTTTGCAGATTATACTTGAAATTCTGATGATTTAGATACAAGTGTCACTATGCTATGCGTTCTTGTTTGTGTCATGTGTGGGATTGGTATTTTACTTTCGTTATTATTCTCATACTCCGTTTACCTGCCTGTGATTTCTTGCATTGTAAAATTTGAGATTTTGGACAATACGTATTGTTTTGTGTTATGATGGATAGATCGAGGTTGCCGTGAGTAGTCAGGGCTGCAATCTTCTGAGTTCTATAACCACCTGATCATGAATTATTTAAACCAGGTCTTGTGGTCATTGATAACAACGAGGTTTATACTGACAACTGAGTTGAAAATTTATTTGGAATAGCAAATTTTCAACGCTTGTATCACTTCTATCCCTCACTGCAATACTTTGCAAAAAAAGTATTCTAGCTATAACATCCAATTTATTTTCCCTTTTTGGTTTGTGTTGACTACTTCTGCCAAGTCTTCATTTAATAGATCCCCTTTTTATCTCCTCGGATATATGTATTTTCCCCAAACCAGAACATAACCCAACACTCCTGTGACAGTGATAGACCCTCGTAGCAAATATCAGAGAAACTGGTAATGGAAATTTATAAAGAGCAAAAAGATAAAGAAGTACCCAACAGGCCAACACAAGAAATAGAGTTTCACATTGTTTGATGAGTATTATATATGTCCACAGTGTGAGCAACAGAAATTTCACTATATCAAAGATTTGAGTAAAAGGGGCTGGCCTATACCTTACATATCCAATACAAAATTTTCATTAGAATAAACATATATAACCGTAATCAAATCATGCAAAATAGTATCAAGTTATCTAATTGTGATCAATTCCTAAACATGGTTACTTCTTTTTGTTGATCTAATAGTGTTTAACAGAAGGCACCTCTAGATGACTTCAAAGTTTAAACGATAGCTTTCTCTTATTAGTTATTTTACTTGAGAGTTTTCTGAATTCATGCCTTCCTTGCAACAAGTGTATTGTAGTTTTTCATGTATTTTCCTTATCTAGCAGCGTGGCCTAGTTCCCTTTTCCCAACCAAACTAATTATTCTGGCTGGCTTATGTTCTAACATGCATTTATCACATCACAGAGGCATATTTATAATTTAATGGACATGGCCATAGAGATCCCATAAAAAACAGCAGTGTAAATGAATTTGAAAGAAAATGACTCCTTCACCCTCTAATCTCAACAAGTATTGAATTATAACATTTGCATATTTGACAACTATGCTTCTAACTTTAGACTATTGGCTAATATCCCTTAACTTTTATCCCTTTTTATCCACATTGTGTTTAAGTTAGTCATATCATCTTTCTCGTTCTGTTGCTTTAAGTTTTAGCATGTTCAAAAAAGGTAGTTATTCGAGTAGAATCCGAACGGACACCCATAGTTAGATTAACATAGCGTTGCATAGATAGTAATTTAACAAACATGTATGATTTTGTTTTTCATTCTTTTCGCACAAACATGGGAAAACACAAACATGTATAATTGATTAATCCCCAAAAATTTCACAGCCCCATAATTAAGGCTTGAAGATGATGAGTCTATGCATGTGGATTGAAGCTAGTAATTAAACTTTATGTAACATGTTTTGACCTGCCAGTTTGCAGAGTTGGGAAAGCTACTCCGTGAGCTGAAACAAATCCTATACGGGAACAGTGAAGCTGAGCCGGTCTCCGAGGCTTGCGCTCAACTGACCCAAGAATTTTTTAGAGAAAACACACTTCGTTTGTTGATAGTTTGTCTTCCAAAGTTGAATTTAGAAGTAAGCAAACCCAGTCCACTGATGGTTTGTTTCACATTTATCATTTATGGAAGTTTATGTTTACATATCATATATTCTATTCAAGATTTGAATTTCCAACAGAATTGTCTTATTATCTGAAAGTTCAATATCCTCTTTGGCAGGCTCGTAAGGATGCTACTCAGGTCGTTGCCAATCTGCAGCGGCAACAAGTACAGTCACGTTTGATTGCATGTGACTATTTGGAGGCGAATATTGATCTGATGGATATTTTGGTATCAGGGTAAGCTTTCAAGGAAGCTTATATATGGTTATTAAGTGCCATGTTGTATTTATTACCTTGGTAGTTGAGCTGATTTTTTACGTTGTTAGTATTTGACTCTTATGACTTGTTCATTAGAATTTTAAAATGAAAAAGATTTAACAATCCTGAAGTCTATGGGGATGAAGATCAAAAGTAATATCATTTAGGGTGATACGAATGATGACTATAGTTCACACAACTTCATGGGATGGGCAAAGTCAATGTTGAGGAGGCAATGATAGGGACGAGTCATGTTCATTGGGTTTAAAACAACTAGAGATATATCACAGAGACATAGATTAGGTGGGGTAGGCTACAAAACAAAAAGCTGACGGTGACTCCCACTCATATAAAGAACAATAATGAGCAACAAAAGGAAATTGTGGGTTAAAAAGATGATATGGATGGTGGGCCAAAGGGTGGGATAATTAGTTTGTTCAGCCATATAAGTACTTTTAGTAATATTGACCATATGCATTGGGTTGAACAACTAGCGTTTCTTGATCTTTATCTGGATGGGTGCTCTCGATTTGTTCTATGTTTTTTTTTCTAATGGGTCATAAGGGTTGGAAGTTGTTGGTTGTCCAAATTGTAAATTAATGTACACAAGATACAACCTCATAAATGACTTTATTCAACAATTAGATTATCATTGTAATAGTAAAGTTTTTGTAATCATATTTATACTTAGCACACTAATTATTTATAAAAAGTTCAAAAAAGATGCGGAAAAGTGTTATTGGTCAACACAACCTGGCTTGTTCAACCCACATCAGAAGTTATCTGTTATCAAAACCACCCAATTTTCAACTCTAGTGTTCTTCAGATGTGTTTGATAGGCAAAATGCTTGTTTGTACCCCTTATTACCTTCACCTCCACCCCACCTACAAAACTTACTCTATATATGTGGTGGTTGCTGTGCATTATTATAAATGGATATTTATTTCATACATTATTCAATTTTAAGTGTTGAACAATTTTCCATGTATAGTTATGAGGACACAGATATGGCATTACATTATGGCGCAATGTTGAGGGAATGCATACGTCATCAGAGTGTTGCTAGGTATGTCACCTACTGCCATGATACATGCGACTATATCACGTGCGCATATGTGTGTGTGTGTGTGTGTGTGTGTAGATTGAGGATCAAATGAGAAGGCAAGTAAGTATTCATGAGAAGTATATTGATTCCATAACTTTGCAACATTGATTTACTATTTTTTGAATTTACTAAAATTTATGAAATTAATGAATCTGTGTTATAAAATTAGTGAATGATTATGTTTCTCACACTTTTCACAAATATTTAGCTTGTCACACGTGCCCAAAGCCTATATATACATGTTTGAGTAAATTAAGGTAGTGTTTGGTATGCCGTAGTGAGAGAAGAACTGGAATGGTTCATTCAGCTGGAACAAAAATAGATGTATTTTTGACAAAAGTAATGAAACGAGTCATTCCGTAAGGAATGTGATTCCTTCTGTTTCATTAGTTTTCATTTATCAAGGGAGGGTAGTTTTTTTCTCATTCATTCACAGAATGGAATGAAATATGAACTTTCTTTCCTTTTATTATTTACTTTTTAACAATTAATAACAATAATTTAATTAATTAAATTTAAAACTTTCATTAAACTTCCTAGTTTATAAAAATTACAATAATTTACATAATTTATTATTAACTTCGTTTGAACTTTATATAATATAATTATTGTCTGCATTTTTATTTGACATCACAAATGAACTTACTATTTATAATGTTAACATTCATTCATAAAAATATGTTTATCACATTTTAATAGTAGGTTTGGTTATAGTATGAGGTAAAATACATAAAATTATGTAGAAATACATGTTGGTGTGTACAATGTTAAATAACTACAAGTTGATTTTATTCATTGATAAAAATTTATTTATTACATAAATTGGTTAAAACTTAAAAGTGTAAATTTTGTTGCATAAAATGCATTAAACTCGTATTTAATTTATATATGGTGATGCATTATCTGTCATTATAATCTAACACTATTTATTCCAATTACAAATATGATTTTTTATAATTTTATGTTGTTAAAATTATAACCTATCATTTTGTATTTTTATTATTATTCACAAAATTCCTTCCTTTCTTGCTAATATTCCTATCTACTAAACAACTGAAAATAATGATTGATTCCATTTCGTTATCCATTCGGTTACGTTGTCCATTCCGTTCATTTGTCATTCCATCCAATTTAACAAACCTTAATTGACATGTGGATAATTTTGCATGAGAGGGGACTTGTGACATTTCTCTATAGAAAACCGAAAATAATCTTTCCTAAGATATTAATTTTTGAAACCTAGAGTTTTCGTTTAATGTCTCAGCACTTTTCAGCTAAAGTTGTTTTGAAGATAAGGATATGTTTGTAAGTCTCCAGACTCCAGAGGCATATGTGCTGATGCATTGGTGGTTGAATTTCTGTCATGCAAAGAAAGATGATTGAAGATGTATACGGAATAATTATTTTTATTTTAATTGACCATTGAGTTTCGTTGATTTTGTTCACAGGTATGTCTTGGAGTCAGAGCATATTAAGAAGTTCTTTAATTTTATTCAACTTCCAAATTTTGATATTGCTGCTGACGCAGCTGCAACATTCAAGGTCGAGTGTGCTAGACCTTATTGGAATATTGACATTTATACTATTTGAGTCTGTGTGGGGTATATGGTATATACGTATTAGATGTGGAAAATGGGTGGGTCAGGAACGGGCCAAAAAAGGTAAATTGCGGGCCGGTCCGAGTGGAGCAGGAACACTTTTTGTCCAAAATACACTTTGAGTGACAGCCATGCCCATTTGACCTGTTTCCATATTAGCTAACCTTTTTAATCATACCCGTTTGACCCGTTGAAGGTAAAACATAAACCAAATAGACCCCATTCAAAAATTGCCACCAAATTATAAATGTATATTTGTGAGGGTTTTATTATGCTTCGTGCATCCATAAACTAGGAATGTGGGTGCAATTGGGTCTGTTTTGCTATAATATAATTATGTCCAAGAGTGTCCATTTACCAAGTGCATTGATGGTTTCAAAACTAAATTTGCCATGAGCACAATTTTCTTGAGGTACATGACTAGGGTTTGGATAATTGATTGCATGACAATAATGTTGCCAACTTTTGTAAAACTATACTTTTATGCTACTTAGGTCAGATAGCTTCGGGAACCTGAATATGGTAACTTGGTAACCAGGATTCTGAATATTCAGTCTCCTCACGGTCCTCACGAAGTGCTGACTAGGCACACACAGCGCAACAAAATGTTAAGTTAAATCCATATTTAACAGCAAATGTTTTGTTAGTTCACTACCTGTCCTATGTAGCAAAAATAGGAGTAGCTTGCTATAAAAATGGCAGCAAAGTGATAGTTGTTTGCTAGACCACCAATCAATGAACCTAGTGGGTTTTATTGTACATGTAATGTGTGTATGACTGTATGCTGATTGGACACACACACAACACAACAAATTGCTGCCAATTCATCACCTATTGGGTCTCCAGTAACACTATTGCCTTTGAGACACATCGAGTCATTTTACCTGCTATGGTTACAGCTGTGCAGTGCCTTAATATTACCATTTTTGTTGCAGGAACTCATGACAAGACACAAGTCTACTGTGGCGGAGTTTCTATCTAAAAACTATGATTGGGTAGGCAAGACAAGACACATTTAATGGTTTATGTTATAAGTTTATTTGAGCACTATTTGGAAAGAACTTATATCCAATGAATAAGCAATCCTAGCTAATTGGTTCATTGCACAAATATGAAATGATCAATTTTGGTTTCCATTTAGCACATCATACTTTCAAAAACAATGTTATAGTGCTTATAACAAAATTTACGTATGATTATAAAATTTGACTTTTGCTTGGTCTAGCCTTGTTGATCATTTATCATGTTTTAGCCGTCTAGGTCCTTATTTGATTATAAACTTGTAATATAAACCATTGAATGTTGATTTTGAAAGTATGATTCTTAAAATAGAGATCGACTGATACTATGCCACATGTTTGTGCAATCAAGCCTTCCATAAGCCTTCATATTTTTGATTTCATATTGCAGTGTCATTACATCTGTATATGATACATTCTAAACTATGAATTCTGTTTGTGCAGTTTTTCGCGGAGTACAACTCGAAGCTTCTGGAGTCTCCTAATTATATAACTAGAAGGCAAGCTATCAAGGTTAGGGAAAAAGTCTATATTTTTTGTTCGAATTTCTCTTAATAATAATTGGGCAAAATTCAGAGAAACCCAACGAACTATCACATTGTGAGTGATTAAGTCCCTAAATTATTTTTTTGAATGATTAAATCCGTGTACTTTCTAAAAATGAGTGATTAAGTCCCTAAACTTGTATTTAAAATGATTAAGTCCTTAAAATTTATGAAATAAATGATTAAGTCATTTCATTTAAAAAATGATTAAGTTCTAAACTTTAAAAAATTGTTATATTATTAAACGGTAACAACATTTTGGTTAATCTCATTTTATTTAAGCATTGTGCTTTCAAGACTCGATTTGATTTGGTTATTAACTTATTATCATAAATAAAGTGTCTGTGAAATTGTTATATGGATTTTAAAAAAGTGTCACTAGAAAATATTTTTTTTAAAGGCTGGCCACACACCCCTCCCCTCTAAATTACTCCTAAATCTACACCTTTTTGTTCATTATGGGGCTCGAACTCCTAACTTGGAATCTAGGTGGGTTAAGACATTGGTACTGCTGGGCTACAAGTCCTTTAGTAGTGTCACAAAAATATTTAGTGATGGTAAAGTGTCACTAAAAATCTATTTAGATGTTGATCATTTATCATGTTTTATTATGACTGATTTAATCATTCATTTTTATTAAATTCATGGACTTAACTATCCAAACAAAGTTGTCAGTGATTTGATCACTCAATTTAATAAAGTTTAGGAACTTAATAGCTCACTTTTATAAAGTTCAGAAATTTAATCGTTCAACAAAATAGTTTAGGGACTTGAGCGCTCCTTTTTATAAACCTTAGGGATTTAATCGTAAAAAAACCTTAGATTAGGGACTTAGTCACTCGTTTTTATAAAGTTTAGGGATTTATTGTTCAGAAAATATTTTAGGGAGTTAATCACTCAAAATGTGATAGTTGGGTTTTTCAGGATTTTGCCCAAAATAATTCTTAGTGTGTATATATGATCATGTTTCCAGCAAAAAAAATTTTTGTATTTATTTATTGATTATAGCAACATCGTTAGATGAGTCATAAAGGGTAAATTTTAGGTGGATGAGGTTGACCTAGCAATGCTTTTTGGACCATCTTTTTGAATATTGTGAAGTATTATTAGCATATTTATTATGATTGCCAAAGTTATTATTAATATAACTATTTTTGAATAAAGCAATTTTGGATGTTATAAATATTTAATTATACTTCGTGCGACTTTTATACCATTCGACCCGTGTCTACTTTAGCTAAAATTTTTAGTTTTGCCCATTTGATTTATTATCAATAAACTATTAACACAAGTGTATTCTCACATAATCTGGATGAAAGAAAAATTCTTAAAACCTAGTTCTCACTTAGTTGCTTTCGCTTTACAAAAACCAAGTCGATAATGCAACTATGTTGTGCTTAACTGACCAGATCCCAATAGTTGGTATTTCCTTATCTTGTAAAGGATCATGGATGGTTTCACCAATGTGTAGGGTGCAATTGATTTCTGAGAGCTTGGCAAAGGCCTAATTTGTATTTTCATATGGATCCATCATTTTTCTGAATTAACATAATGCAAAGAGTGGTGTATGATTTTTGTTGCTGATGGTGTGTTTACTGTACAGCTCTTGGGCGACATGTTGCTAGATCGTTCAAATTCTGCTGTCATGACGCGTTATGTGAGTTCAAGGGACAATTTGAGAATATTGATGAATCTACTCAGAGTACAATTCTATCCCTATTATACATCAATACATGCATATTATTGCATCAAATGGTAAAAAGATGGAAATTTGTGCAGGAGTCGAGCAAGAGCATTCAAATAGAAGCGTTTCATGTTTTTAAGGTGTGGCATGTTGATTGACATTTCAAGCATATTATTTGGTTAAACGTGTGACTAATTGCCCCATTTTGAATGATTTAATTTCTTTTGCAGTTGTTTGCAGCCAATCAGAATAAGCCGGCAGACATTATTGGCATACTTGTTGCGAATAGGAGCAAACTTCTCCGCCTTTTTGCTGATTTTAAGCCAGATAAAGGTCAGAAAAGAGAAGGGGTTCATTTATCTGCATGTGTCATTTTGCTAAAACTATCCTCATTTCATAAACCGGTTCCAAGGATCCTTCTGTTATTGAATACAAATCGCACCCATGAAAACATAAAATTTTGTTTTGCATTGGTCACAACTCCAACGTGAAAACAACTCATAGGCTCCCTGTCTGGTTCCTGTCTCCTGAAGCGAGCTATCATTAGGGCTGCAAACGAGCCGAAACGACCTTACTTGAAGGTGTTAGGCTATGCTCAAACTCAATTTGATAGCTCGATTAGTATATTCAATGAATGCTTGAGCATGGTTAAAAAAGCTTTAAATATCTTAGAGATACATTCATTATGGCAAAGTTATTTGAGTTCAACTGAATAGGCTGAAATATTAACACATACATAGGGCTCAAAAAACTTGAAAAGAATTTGATTCAAGTCCTTGTAAGCTTAAGCTCAACTTGTTGTATGTTTCAAGCTCTATATAAATTGAGCTTGAATAACTGGATAAAAAGTTCGACTCGTTTGCAGTTTGAGCTATCATGCTTTGATTTGCTTCCCATGCTACTACATTTAGCAGTTTAGCATCAGTTGAAGAAGATGTAGAAAGGGTGATATAAATAAGAGTATTTATTACCACAAACCTTTTTCTACTTCAATTGGTGCCAATTTCATGCCAAGAGGCTAATCAGTAGACCCCATATTTATTGTATTTTAGGTAATAGAAAACCAAACATGAAGTTCTAACATGGTGAGGATTGAGGAATGGAGTTCTAATTTTGAGGGTTTTTTTTTTGGTTGATGCAGAGGATGAACAGTTTGAGGCAGACAAAGCTCAAGTGGTTAGAGAAATTGCTGCACTTGAACCCCGAGAATGATGGTTCTTATCAACCATGGTGGTGGTGTTATACTGGTTATCTTCGAGTAATGTTTTCTCCTCCTAAAATTTATAATATCATTAAGTAGTAGTTTATATAGTCTCAAACTACAATATTTCCATCATAATCTTCTTTATTCACCATTCTACTGTATCCTTGTATGATTATCATCATAAATAATAAATGATATTAGTAAGATTATGTATGTTACTGCAACATTGTTTTATTAAGGGTTTACTTGTTAATGAAGTTATATAAAGATAAACTGATTTTTTAACGATTCCATTAAATGAAGGGTCTAGTTGATTATAAACTTGTAAGTTGAAAGCATGTTCCTAAAATAAAATAATTCTGATGTTTTTTACACAGAGTTATTTCTAGTTTGATGACCCAAAATCATCTCCCATATTATTAGATATTTACTATTACTGCAACATTATAAGAGTTATTATCAAAAGAAGCAACATCAAAATTCAAAAAATAAATATTGTGAATGGTAAAAAAAAGATGATGCGAATGGTGAATCATTTACTTGAATGACCATTCATATAATTTTTAAGGACACAGAAAACGTGAATGAGTATATCATGTATATAACACAATTTAAACATGGTTACGAAAAAAATGTTAAAAAGTTTTTTAAAGGTGGTATCTTTGAATGTATTTGATTTTGAGAAAGAACCTGAGTCTGTGTGGTGTGTTTGTGTGTGTATATATCAGGGATAATTGCGTAAACAACCAACTTGTCAGTTTTTTGTGATTAAAATCCCAACCATTTTTCGTTGCATAGAAAATCCCGAACTAACTAAAAATATGTAAATCAAGGTTTTATCAATGGGTAACTGGTTGGAACCGGTTATTAATCTTACGTGGACCGGTAAATAATCAATATGAAATAAAATTTAATTGTAGAAACCGGTTGCCAAGTATTATACATCATTTAAACCCCCGTTGATAATTTTTAATTGTTATTTTTAGACGGGATTGTATCATCAATGGGGGTTTAAATGATGTGTAATACTTGACAACCATTTTTAACGATTAAAATTTATTCCACGTATGTTATTTACCGGTCCATGTAGGTAATAACCGGTTTCAACCGGTTACCCACTGATAAAACCTTGATTTACAGATTTTTCATTAGTTCGGAGTTTTCTATGTAACGGAAAATAGTTTGAATTTTTAATCATAAAAAGCTGACAAGCTAGGAATTAAAAACAAAAGTAGAGATTGACTGGAATTGAATTCTTGAGGGTGCAGCATATCTTGAGTTCGTGTGTGAAAGAATCGAATATGCTGAATCGGACAGAGGTATATTCGCCTCATTTTAAATAGACAAGAATCTCCTCCTCCCCACTTTTATATTCGATTTTACGTCATGTCAATTGTCATCTGTTTAAAAGCTCTGAGTTATTCAGAAAAACAGATTTATTAATCATCAAGCAGCTGCAAGCAGAGTTATTCACTTATTCGGAAAAAGTTCGATTCCGAACATCCGAAAAATTCTGGAAATACCATCCGAAATTTCGGGTTTGAATTTTATTCCAAATTTTCGGATATCTGAAAATCCAATTTTTTTAATTTTGTATATTTTTAGTATTGATTATTTACATAATATTGAGTGTTTATCATTATTTTAGTGTATATATATTAGTTTTATTTTGATATTATAGATTTATTAACTAATATTTTATATATTTTTAGCTTTTATAGTCGTTTTGAATAAATAATTACGGATATATTTAGTTTGTGATATATTTATCTTTAATATATGTATTTGGATATATGAATTTGCATTTTAAATATTTAAATATTTGATTTAGTTTTAAAAAAAATTAAAAATGTGAATTTTCAGATATTCGAATATCCGAATCTGAATCCGAAATTCGGATATTTGAATCCGGATATCGGATGTCCGGTTTTGGACCCCTTTAACTACAAGGCTTCACGAGCCAAAATAAGAAATTCTTACGTACTTTGTTTTATCAAACAACTCAAATAATAGATAAAGTTACTTATGTATTAATGTTCATAGATATTAAAAATAATTAATTCTATTTTTTATTTTATTTTAAAAACAATAAAGTTTATTTATTTTTTATGTTATTCTTTATTAATTGGTTTAATATTGAAAAAATTCCTATCAACTTTCTTTATTTTCGTGATTAAGTCCATAAACTTTTATTTTTTATTGTTTAACTTCCTAAACTATTTTTGTCTTATTCAAAAGTGTATATTTGACCTGTTTGACCGGTTACCAAACAAATTACATTAGATTTTTTACTTGATTAATTTTGGAAAAAACCATCATCTTTTCATATTTTAGCAATTAAGTCCTTAAACTTTTTATTTTATCAGTTGTGTTTTACCGGCTAAACCGGTAGACGGGCAAAAATATATATTTTTGAATAAGACAAACATAGTTTAGGGACATAAACAATTGAAGAAAAAAAAATTAGGGCTTAATTGAGAATATAAGAAAAGTTTATTGAGGTTTTTCAATATTAAGCCTTATTAATATTGTATGTTTTATTTCAAATATAAATTTATTTATTTGAAAATCTTATTTTATATATATATATATATATATATATATATATATATATATATATATATATATATATATATATATATATATATATATATATACATACACTTGATATTTCAAATATAATTTTATTTATTTTAATATTTAGTTAATTTATATCATATATTATGTATTTTTAATTTATGTAATTTAAGGTTTTTTATTTTATAGATATTATTTGAAATTTACAAATAGATTATATAATTTAATAATTTTTTAAGTTTTAGATCTAGATTTGCTAAAAAATAAAAATCTACAATTGTCAATAGATAATAATGATAAATAATATTCTTGGATAACATCAACTAGAGGGTAAAATTAATTATTTATTAATGTTTATATGTATTACAAATAATGAATTATATTTATCTTTCGTTTTATTTTAAAAATAATAATTGTATTTATATTTTTAGGTATAATGTGGTGTCACCGGAGATTGATTGAAAAGGCGCAGCCCTGCCGCCCCCCTAGCCGCCTACCTCCTCTCGTGTTCGTGACACCCATGACAATTTTTATTTTATATATATATATATATATATATATATATATATATATATATATATATATATATATATATATATATAGACACACACACATCGTGACGTTGTACTTTTTCTTTTATAAACATTAAGAGTTTAAGACCTACCAAGATTTTTATAAGGCGCTACAATATCGCATTTCGAACAAAAAATAATTGAATATCTAAATATCCTTTTATAAGAATTAAATGCTAAAAACTAAAAACAAAAAGAAAGAAAACTTGTGCACCGTAAGTATAACTTTTTGTATAATAATAATTAATGGACGGAACGCTAGAAAATATTTGATTAAAAACAACCAAACGTAAATGTTTTATATCCGAGGGGATTAATAATCGTTCAATAAGTATTCATTTAATTTTAGAATATCAAGTATCAATCAATTAAGGCAATTGTTATAGAATTATTTATTTAATGTTTTAAGCCATTATATATCAATTTATTTCTATATTCTTTGTATAAATGTATGTGTAAAATAAAAACACGATTGTTTCTTTTTCAAAGACTTTGAGCTAAACATCATGCTTTTGTGCTTTTCTTTCCTAATTTTCAAAGTCGTCCCATTGATTTTTAGGGCCTCAGACGAAAAAGTATGATAGGACACTACACACACATAAATAGATATATACATGTATTTACATAATAATTTTTATTTCCTCTCCGTTCATAATTTACGAAAAATCAATCATACTTTATTTAAATCGAGAACTCGTGAAACTCGAGACCCTATGAAATTTTGGGCCCTGGGGTTGGGCGCCCTCAGGGCCAGCCCTGCTGATTTTTCATCGGCAAATTTTGTAATTTATTCAGTTTATAGAAAAATATATGAATGGAATTTTCATGCACATATGGATATACTCTTGAATATAAGAAATGCCAATATGCTAAAAATTTGCAGTATTCTTTTTGAACTTTAGTTTATAGAACCTTAACGTTTATTATTTATTTATCACAAACTAACAACAAAGCATAATTTCTACACGTAATGACCACCCAATATTTTTACATTAATATGTTAGCAGAACCTTATTTATAGATGTGATTGACATGTTATACTACAAATTTATAACCAGATTTACATATTTAACTAATTTATATGCATATGTTTGTTTTAATTTTTATTATAGGTTTTTCCAAATTTTTTGTAATGTTTTAATCAAACACGTATTATCTGTGTATTTATGTTTTAGTTATACAATATTTCTTGATTGCTTTTATATTTTGGCTATACAATATTTTTTATGGCTAGAATTAAGAAATTCAAATATGTAATAATTGGTTTAATTGTTTTTTTATATTTTTGGTTATACAATATTTTTGTATTATAAACACTGAAAGTAGAATTACTTAATAATTATTTTTTTTTGTGTAGATTTTATTTACACTTCATTTAAAGTAGGTCAAATTTTAGGCGCTGTTTGGTTCACGAAAAATTTTCTGAAAGAATGAAATCTGTCAAAGGAATGGAATTCTGGAAGGAATGGATTTCAAATTCCATTCCTTGCTGTTTTCTGTTTGGTTTGAATATCTGTCAAAGAAATTGAAAATTGATTTTGATAAATGACCAAATTATCATTATTATTAATTTCTTTAAGATTATAAAAATATTACAAGATAATTCTGATGTCATTTATTTATAAAACACATTTACAAGATAGTCTTTTCTTTTTTCACAATGTTACCGCTTAAAATTTTTGTATTTTTTTATTTCTTCATATTTACTAGACGTCATTTATAAAAGATTTAGAACCGTAGCAGAAAGAATGAAAAAATCAATTTGAATGTCAGTCGATTGATGAATATTTGAACTGTGCAACAGATCGATTGATGAAGAATATCTATTAATAAAAAGTACTGATAAAGATTTAGATTTTCTAAATCAGATTAAACATATGTATATATAAGTAATGTGGATAAATTGTTATTTATATATGAATAAGAAAAATATATAAAACAAAATTAAAAACTACCATCAGAGACTAAAAATAAGAATTAAGATACCAATGAAAATATAATTACAAAAAGGAAGGAAGTTGAATGATTGGTGGAAATTATAGAGAAATTGAAGTGGGTGGATTGTTGGAATGGAATGTGAATTCCTATGGATCCCCTCTTGGAAAATAGATTCATGTGAACAAAGGAAAATTTATTTTTTGAGGGAATTCTCTTTCCTAAGCTTAAACCCACCAAACAGACCACGGAATGGAATGTTCATTCCAATTCCACAGGATTCCAACTCCACGGAATGGAATGTTCATTCAAATTCTTAAAATCTCATAAAACAACACAATTCGTAAAAATTTCAAGTTGAAAAACTTTCATGGAAACGTTTTTTATAAATTGACTTAATTGAAAAATATCAAAAGTTTGATGGTTTTTTGTATTATTTTTCCTTGTTATTTTATTTTTTTGACACAATTCTTGATCCCTATGGATTTGTATAACACAAAAAATATAGCAAGCAAAGGCAAACGAAAAATGGGTTTTACGTTCCTCGAATTCATGGCCTTCGGAAAATAAATTTTTAACTGAAAAAGGATTAATAATACACTGATTAATAAATTATTGAAGTCAAATAAAATGGAGCTAACAAACAAAAAGGAGAGGCATAAAACTGTGAAATGAGATTTGAACCCTTTTAAAAATATCATTTATTTAGGTTCTAATAATTTTCATCATTTAAACTTTTTATTTAGATTTTTATTAATACATTTTACTCTACATAAATTTTCATATAAATCCATAGGATCGAGGGACGTGTCAAAATAAATAAATAAATAACAACAATAACTGAACTTTTAAGGAATGTGCTAAAAAAAAATCCCCCAATGCATTAAATTTTTACATGTAATCTCATAAAATCTAAATTAGTCCTACTTTTATATGAATCGCAAATAAAAATCTAAACATAAAATAATTGATGAAAAACATTAAAATAATATTCTACAAAGGATTCTAAGCTTAGTATAAAATTAAACAATTCTACAAAAACGAAAAATCGTAATCTAGTAGGATTAAGAAATAAACTAGTGATTTATATAATTGAAAAATATAAGTAAAAACTTCTACTATACTTTCAATGCTTAAAATAAAGAATATATATTTGTAACCAATGTTTATAAAACTGAAAGAAAAAAAAAACAAATATATCTACTTTCTATGTTTATAGTACAAAAATATTGCATAACCAAAAAATAAAAATAATTAAAAACAATTAGTAAATATTTAATTTTTTAATTCTTGCCAAAAAGTTAAAAAATAATAATTGGTGTAGCGAAAATATAAAAAATAACTAAAAAATATTGTATAAGGAAAAAATAAAAAACAATACATACATATTTTATTTTTAATAATAGTAAGAAATTTATTAAAAAAAAAAGTCTTTTACAACGTCACAAATTGCTCTATAAGTTATTTGTTATTAAAAGGACTGATTTAATTTCAGTCTTTTGTCATTTAACATGAACTTTAGACGTTTTTCGTTAAAAATAATTAAATTTATAAATTTTTAGTAGATAACTATTATGTGATATTTTTTTAAGGTTAAACGTCTGAAGTCTGAAATTAAGAGGAGACATTCAAATCTGAAATTAAGGGGCTCTGAATTTTAATTTAGACTAATCTCTTTCTCTTAAAATTCAGAGGGAAATTTAAAGGTTGTAATCTCTTAAGTCTGAATTTAAACAAACAATGCAAGTTAGGTTAATATCTAAAATTCAAACTTCAAACCAAATTTAGAGTCTCCACATACACCTTCAAATTGTAATTATTTAGAAGAAAAAAAACCAAAATGTAATTTATAATTTGTTAAAGGATCAAAATTGCAATTAACCCTAAAATATAAATAATGAATGGTGTTCTCGATTTTACTCGCACTACATAATCAGTGTTCAGTATACAGGTGCATCACTGTTTCTCCACCCTTGTGGTGCCTGATCGCCCCTTTGTCACTCGTTCTTGCCCCTTTCATTTGGACATGGCAGAAAATGGTACGACACTCGGTCCTCTCTCTCTCTCTCTATGTGTGTGTGTGTGTGTGAGAATGTATTCATTATGTATATGTAATATGCGCATTTATTTGTTACAATCTATGGTAGTAATTTGTTCTCTACTTCTCTAAATGTTTTGTATAATCTATCACAGATTCGCTCAATGAGTTTCTCACAATCGCAGTTGATGCAGCTAAGAAAGCTGGAGAGGTTAGGTTACACTTGCACTACCAGATCAGTTGCAAGTTTCTGGGTTTCTACTGTAGTGATGTTGCTGAAGGTTTAACTAATTGCGTGCTTCATTTCGTTTGTCGTATAGCAGGTTATTCGCCAAGGATTTCATCAGACTAAGCATGTCGAGCATAAAGGATCGGTATCACCTCCATTTTCCAATTTTGCTTATTCGTGTAACCAAACTTCACTACTAAATGCTGTATTGGTTTAAAGTTCGAATCATCATTTTTTGGTTGCAGCACCGTATTCTTATTTGAATTGACTTAAATTTTATGTCGTGGTAATTATATGTTTGTGTTTATCGTTATTTCATCTGTTTAATTTGAAAGCTCAATAATCCATCTTTATCTACGAATTTTTAATTAATGTAACACTTTGGAGTAGAGTGCTTGCCCTGATACGTCTGCAAAGCAGTAACCTAACAGGATTTACCTATAATTCTTACTTTGAAAAGACTTGCACAAGCTGAACACACACAAATTGAACATGTCAGATCCAAAATGAAGCGCTCTTCTATTGATAAAAGCGTAATAATATAATCAGATTATCAACTAATTGGGGCCTACAAGAAATATTGTGCTTATTCCAATTAAGAACAGAGCGCTATTATGCAATTTATGTAGTAGTTATGAAATGTTTCAGTGTATATGCTTTTAGAAATGATTGTGTGGCCGTGTTTCAGTGGCTATCTGCAACAGGACAAATCTTATACAGTGTTCAAGAAAAGCGAATTAATTAATGGCAATGATTTGGACAAGTCCTTGCTCAAAATAGTATCCATAGTCCCTGTGTTCCATTATGTTAGTCATTTAGGATTCTTTAACGTCTAACCTTTACCTCATGTAGCCATGTACAAGCAATCAAATACCCCAAAGGGAGAAAATTGTGTAAATTTCATTTGTAGTTCTATGCCAAGATATTAAATGATAAAATTCTGGAAAGGAGAGAGTATCTTTTAATGCTGGTTATTGTATTAACAAGCTTTCACAAACACAAATACACAATCATGCAGGTAGACTTGGTCACAGAAACCGACAAAGCTTGTGAAGATCTCATTTTCAATCATCTAAAGCAGCATTTCCCCAGCCACAAGGTTAAAGATGATATGATACCTTGTGGTTGCTAGTCTAATTTAAATTAATTGCTAGAATTTATATTTGTCTTTTATAAAAATTTAGAGCTAACTGTTTCTATTTTTTGTCCAACCTGTTATAAATCTTAGTTTATTGGAGAAGAAACCACTGCTGCACATGGTGTTACTCAGCTGACAGATGAACCAACTTGGATAGTTGATCCTCTTGATGGAACAACAAACTTTGTGCATGGGTACTTTGAAATCTTCAGTTGAAATTTCTACATGTAGTAAACCTTTTTGTTCTAAATTTAGTAGCTCTAACTGATTTCTGAATAACACCAATTGCAGGTTCCCTTTTGTGTGCGTTTCTATCGGTCTTACTATTGGAAAGGTCCCAGCAGTTGGAGTTGTTTACAATCCAATCATGGACGAGGTGAGACTTTCTATACCACAATAACATAAATGAACAAAATCCTTGGTATGCCAAATTTATCACAAAAATGCAAAGTAAAATGAGGATATTGGTTGAGGTAAGTCGATAACTAATGAGTTTGTGGTCTGAGGTGCAGCTTTTCACTGCCATTACTGGAAAAGGTGCTTTCCTTAATGCAAATCCTATCAAAGGTGCATATACTTCCTAATTTCTTTGCATTTGATTCATTATCTTGATGCTCATGGCCTCTGATAGTTTCTTCCTCTGTATGACATAATGCAGTATCTTCTCAATCTGAACTGGTGAAATCCCTCCTTGCCACAGAGGTAACCTTTAACTTTCATACAGCATCCAGATGACAATTTCTTTTATACACCATTTGCAATGCGTAGTCCATGGCTTAGGGGGCATATGCAGTCTCAAAACTGAAAACATGATCTTAAATTAGGAAAACACATATTCAGATTTCAGTGTACAAAGGAAATCATGACAAGACCACCACCATAGATTTACTTCTATGTAAGTACTGTTACCCGTTTTCTGGTTTATATTAGGTTCATTGAAAACATCTTAAGGATAACTTTGTTTGGTAGTGAGTTGGATCTGAAGCTTAAGCTTGGTGCTAGTTCAGACTATAGAGAATGTGTGCAAGTTACATATGCATGGAATTCAAGACATGTACATGCATATAGAAGCTATTTGTGTCAGCAGAAGAATTGTTCTGTGTGTACATGTGCATAGGAAGTGTGGAAAAAGTCAAAACGTTCTCAAAATTTTTCTCTGCGTGTGATATACAGACTCTCATAACTTTGACTTTTCCTGTAGATATCAGCATTGTGGCTTTCAACTTAAATGACTTTTGAACTAGCCCCTCATCATATTTCTCCAATTTTCTAGCTAACTATTATAAGGACACCACATATTTTCAATAGCATCAATACCTTCACATGAGCCGTAATGAATATACAATATTGTGTGCAGTTGTTGTATGGTGACCTGACATTTTCTTAGCTCCTATATCAATTGGAACAGTAAAAGTCCAAACATATGTGACAAGACAATATAGCTTTTACCTTTATTTGCATATTGTAGTCATGCTATTGAAACATAATGATGGAGTCAAGGATATGTTACAGCTAATGGGTATTTTTTGGTTCTGGTTGGGTTGACATGAAACACTTTTGTTCATCTTTCCGTAAATAATTTGTGTTAGACATGTTTAAAAAATATACCATTGCAATAGTAATATAATACTTTTAGTAAAACAACTTAGGATGTTTTATGCATTATAAATACCCTTCGCATGCTTTTGACTCATTTAACCTGTTTCCTTTTAGCTGAACTTATTTTACCCATTTGATATGTTAAAGATTAACTTAACCACAATCAACCGATGTATAACTAAATTGGTCATCTCTGCCACCTCTATATTTATTATTGATTCTGTAATGAAGGTTAGCTTAACATTGTTTTCTGTTAAAGAGCAGGCTGGAACGAAGCGTGATAAGGGCACCCTGGATGCCACTACAAATAGAATCAATAGCCTACTTTACAAGGTAAAACAACCAGAACACTTTCCATAGTTTGATATTTTAAATCAGGGACAACCGACTCCTACTTTTAACTGTTAATTTGTTTATTCGTTCAGGTAAGATCAATCCGGATGACTGGTTCTTGTGCATTGAATCTCTGTGGGATTGCATGTGGAAGGATCGATATATTTTACGAGCTCGGATTCGGTGGTCCTTGGTGTGGAAATTAATTTTTTATTTCTGTTTGTCTTGGTATTTGATCAAGGTTTTGTGAGTTTTACATTACGTCCGTTGTTTTTGTCTTCTGCCTAGGGATGTTGCGGCAGGAGCTGTGATTGTTAAGGAAGCTGGTGGAGTCATCTTTGACCCGTAAGAATATAATGTTATGTTGTAAATCCTCCTTTTACAACACTAATAATAATGAAAGATTATAATGTTAGCATGATCACGTAACATTACATACATAGTATTACAATACTTGTAAAGAAAAGGTAACAATACGAATCAGCATTGCACACACACGACAGTATGACACACACATGAAAAAAAAAAAAGATAATATAACATGTTGTTATAAATAATCCTTTTATTATAATAATGGTTTCGTTTATGTGTTAATTCTCTTGTGACAGATCTGGCAATGCTTTTGACATCACTGCTCAGCAGATAGCAGCTTCAAACCCACTGGTCAAAGATGCATTTATCGAGGCATTGCAGCAATCAGCTTGAGCTATCTAATGGGTCTGAAAGCTCTCGACATTAGCAGTTAAGTTCTCAGGCATTGGTTGAGATTATATCCATTCCCATTAAATGGTTTAATAGGGTGATTGTTATATGCCTTAGAGATCTGGATTCTTGATGTGATTCTAACAATTCTTGACACCATATTATATGAACCGCTCATGCTGCATTCTTCATGCAAATAAGAAGTTTCAATTCTCTCATCAGGAAAGCCACTTGAATCCATTTCCTTTGTCTTGTAAGTTCTCTTTAAATTTAATTGAAATTATGGATGTTAACATTTGTCGAGTCAATTGCTTGATCTGTGTACCCCCACGCCTAGGTTACAAATTCAGAGTTTAATACTATGTGACTTTGATTTTAGTCTTGGGGGACTTCATGAGTTGCATGCAGATCTCATGTTTCATGAAGGGAAATTTATGCACAATGTACAACCTGCAAAGCAGGGTTGCTGCAACTACCCTTCCAAGAGTCATGATGATCCTGCTTGATTTTATTTAAATACATTGAGCTAGTCAGATGTGCATATGTTGTTAAAAAGTTCAAGACTACTCCCATTTCAACTTTCAGGCACTGTAATAGTGTTTCATCTTTCAACTTCAATGAGAAACATATGTGAAAGGAGGAGGAAAGCATGCATAAAATCCGAAGAAAGAAAAGATAATAAATAGAAGCCTAATCTCCACACAATGAATGGGGAGATAAGTCCAATAGCATACCAATTAATTTAATTGAAAACTCAGACCCTAAAAAGAAAAACAAACAGTGAAACAAGATTTAATAAAGAACATATACATGCATTAAAAAAACAAAAGTTGAGAAACCATTAGGAAATTCTAATTTACTTAAACCCTCCCATTAGTCCTCCCACCATATGGGTAATGGCCATTGCTCCCATATCCATTGCCATTTGTCATCTTCTCTGCATTTGCAGCCTTTTTCCTCTTTAAAACTACAAACCATGTGTAAGCTTCTAGAAGTGCCGCAATGATGGCTTTAACAATGATTATTCCAGTATAAGCTCTTTCCCATTTTTTCTCGGGGTTCAAGATATCAAAGCCTTTAAATATGTTAATGATCCCTAAGATGATGATGCTGTAGCCGAGTGAGTGGTGGTAGATGTTCCAGTATATCCTGTGTTCGTGTTCCTTCTTTGGCCTTACAAGCAAAGCAATCACCTACATAAAACGGAAGTCTTTTTTATTCTTGGTACAAGATAACATAAAATACAGTTGTACACACAATCTAAAGGGCAATCAGGGCCAGTTACCCTTTTTTTCTTACCCTCCTTAAGTGTTGTATGGATGATTGAGATATTTCTAAAGCAGTGTTTAATTAATATGATTTTTTTGGGTTGAATGAATAGTCTAAATGATAATAAATGATTATTTTCCCCATCTGTCTAGAACTAGTGTTGGATGAAAATTCATTGGTTGATAAGAGTCTTGAATTCAAATACTTCAAATAATGATATTTGATCATGACAACAACTAATAAGAGAAATGAAGGCAAGGGCAATTAGGGGCTTAGGGCAATAGATGAAAGCAAGCGACTTATGGGGAAAAACTTCCATCCCTCACTTTCCCAATGTAGTCAAAAAGGCACCGCCACACCTATATTATCGATTTTAAGTCCATTGAGTAAAAAACAATGTAGCACCTTTGTCTGTTAATTTTAGGTAAGACAATGATAAGGTTTTTTTTATTGGGGGGTACCTGGAGGGTGGCGACGCAGAATAAGATGATGCCGATGATTCTGTGGGAGGTGAACTGAATGCCAGGAGACTGGCTACCAAGCCGGATTCCAGTGGCCCATCCGGCAACACCGATGATGTATGCAGAGGTTTGGCAGGAAACATGAAGGTAAAACCAAGCAGGGTCAGCTGATGGGAATACCCTTAGATACCTTGCGATGATAGCCCCAAGAGGCATCATGATCCCCCAACTGATTGCATTTAGCACACCATGAATCTGCACAATTTCTAGATTTAGTCATTGTTAAAAGAATTAAGGAAAAAAAAAAAACTCTTTAACACCAGACTTTTTAGACTTAGGACATGATAACTTACATTCCGTTTCCTTGTTTTTGAACTGGTTCCCGTTGCTCCTCCTGCACTCCCTGATTGTCCCGAAAGAACATTCAAAGTCCCCATAGACCTAACATTATTACCAGAAGTAGCATGTGCTGTGGGAGTATTTCCAGATAGTTGACCTTCTTGCCAAACTTGATTAAGGGTACTGCTCTCATTCTGTAGACCCAGGGTCGCGAAAATAATAATCTCATCATTTGAATAAGTAGCTGACAAATCAGAAACTGGGAAACTCAGGTCCCCTTCTGCCAACTGCGTGCTGTAACCGGTGATTGGCGCTGTGTATGCTCTCATACTCCCATCAGATTGCTGGAAAGCAACAAGTGCTTGTGAGCCAGCCATACCTTGAGAAGTCGGATTAATGGCCCATGCAACCCACTTGGAAGAATCAACATTTGTGTGACGATATGCGATTGAGAGTGTTTGAGAAGACGGATTGTATGTGTAGTGAAGAAAGGAGTTTAAAACGGGGAGATCATTGCAAGCACTGAACACCCTGTTGCTTGAAAAGGCATAATTAGAACAAGTTTGGGCATAGGCTGATAAAAACAGAGTGGTTACCATAATACAGGACAAACATCCCCCTCTCGGGCCTAACCCCATTTGGATCGAGTGAGAGTTTATCAAGTTTTCCTAAAGGGTTATGAAAGATACAGAAGGGTTAATGATAGTTGGGGAAGAAGGAAGGGTGGTTTACTTATAGATGAATTTGGTGGGGGTAGTGTTTTAGGTTTAGTTTGGTAAGGAAGGTTCTATCACCTGTGACTGAGATATATGGAATTTTGAAGTAGTTGATTTGGTTAGTTGTAAATTGATGCTTTGCTTAGGTTTTTTTTATAACAAACACTCCCAACTGCTCTCTGTGCAAAATATATTATATGTGAAGGCTCTACAACTCATGCCTACTTCATTTTCATTTTCATTTTCATTTTCATTTTCATCCTCACACACACAGTCACACACACACACAATATTTCAATGGATTTATATGTATGTATAATTGTATATTGAATTTACGTGCAAGTAAAGTCATAAACCAAAATACGAGAAAAGAATTGACCTATTGAACGCCCCCAATTAGTCAAAATTGAAAATGAAGTAATGGTTTTGCTTAACCACGTCATTGGTCAAAGGAAATGACAGTTGATCTACATGGGTACATTCGTGGAGTAATATAATAGTATGTATGCATTATCAATTTATCATCATTACTTCATTAGGGGGGAAATTTATGTATATTGCTTCGGAATTACATTAAGAAAAAATAAGAAGAAATAGATTTAAAGAGAAGTAAAACCCTACAAGGATTATTAATAAGTCTAGAGGATGTTTGATTTAGATTTCTCTTTAAGCTATTATTTTCATTAATTTGAAACTATATTTTTCACCTTTTAAATAAATTTAAGTCCATTAGTGTGAAACTTTTCGCTGATTTAATTAAAAATAACCACATCATGAGAAAATGAATCTAAAATGAAGTTAAAAGGGATAATTTCGCAAGAATGAAAGTAAAACAGACAATTAAAGAACAAAACATGCAAAATTTATATTGAAAAACTAAAATTACTATTTTTTAATAGATGGTTGTCAAAAATGATAACAATCATTTTGTGTTTCTGTTGTTTGGTTGGGAGAATAAATGAAGTTAATAAGATGATGACGAGTCTCTGTTTGGTATCTAGGTGAATTTAGAAATGGATATGAGTTTAAGTATAGGTTTGACAGAAAAATAAATGAAATCACGAAGAAAAAGAAAACTATATGAGTTTTACTTTTCAGAAATGATTTTCATGTATTTGGTTATAAATAATGAACAAACAAATTTAATTTAACACATACCCATTCTTTTTTTTCAAAACCCATCAAACAAGCACATTAAGATCGTCAATTTTTTATATGTTATGTACGCCTGTACGGCTCTTTTAAATTAAATATCCAAAACAAAATTACCATAGAGTAAAAGGCAAAGGCAATCAGGAGGGCTTTAAAATAAAGGGGAAGTGGTTAACGGTTTAACACCATGGTCAAACCAATATCAATGTTGAGCAGTTGTTGACTTGTATTGCCAAGCCTTGGAAGCTAGTTTAGGCTAGCTATGCCATTTGGTGCTCTGCTCATCTTGTAACTTATGCATATCAAGTTGTAAAGTGGGTTGTGTTGGATTAAGTGGAAGTAGCTTGGTTGGTTGTACCTCTCCCACCAGTATTTGTTCACCATCCAAGATGTACGATCATCCTTATTATTATTATTATTATTATTTTTTCCTTTTTGTGGTTTATATTTTCCCAAATATTGTCTTTTTATGATTGGGTCTATTTATTTAATATTGTAGGTTTAAAAGCAATTTATATGTTACAGGAGAAAATAAATAAATATGATACGAAGTTACATGATCTACAAATGAATTTATAATATTCTAGACATGAAGTTACAAGATTTGGATGTGGATCTTTAAATTTTGTTGATTTGTTGTTGACCTAAAACGCAGCAGCATTTGTGCAAATGAATTCAAGAAGCTGGGTATGGGTCTTTGTTAATTTCTTTATAATTTTCTAACCGTTATTGAGGGTAGCCAACTAGCCATGATTCTTTTTCTTTCATAATAAAAAGAAACCTATACCATCATGCCTAGTCGAAGAAAAATGAGTAGCAAACTTAAAAACACCATGAATGTTGTAGCTACATCTATCATGTTTTCTATTAGTATTATTTATTTAACAAACAAATAAGAAAAATGAGTAGCAAACAAAACCAACATGATTTTCAACCATTTTCCTTTCCTATATATAATTAAATCATATCTTGTTAATATATATATTTCGCAGAAAAAAAAAAAAGGAGTTCAAAAATTCATAACCAAAAGATAGTTTTAAATCCGTACATTATCTTGAAAATCACCTAATAAAGCATCTTGTGTCCTGAATATTTCAAAAAAGTGATGCCAATAATTGAAGTAAACGTGTCTCATGAACCTTTTAGCTATTAAAAAACAAACCACACACATGATTTTAACACCTTCTATAGCATAGTAATCAGATTAAGGATGTAGTTTCCAAAGATTTAATATACAAGATGATTCAATAGTATTTTCCGAGTTGGTAAAGACATGGGATGCTTAACAATCCTCAGTAAAAAAAAAAATACTATAAAAATTTTAAGCACATGTGATGATAAAAAAGTTTATCTACCAAACACGAATATGTTCTCACTTGGGTTTTTTTTATTAGATTATGATTTTCCATTAATATTATCGTATTAAAGTTACATTATAAATAAACTTGTCAAAAGCAAATCATGAGAATCGTTAGCTCTGACACCATATTGGATTATGATATTCCCTAAATATTATTATATTAACATTGCATTATAAGGTGATGTTTGTTTTCTAAGAGGTTAATTCTGCAGTCAGCAGACTTGACTGTAGAAGTCTGCAAAAAAAAGACTGTTTGTTTTTTTGAAATTTAAAAAATTGTCTGTCAGAGTCAAGAGTTTTTTAATATCTTTTCATGAAAAAAACTTACATAGTTAATTTTATATGATAATTAAATTTAACAAAAAGACAATATATGATTCCAAATCAGATTTATATGAGAGGAGGTGATGTTTTTTTTAAATAAAATAAAAGGTAAGGTTTTTATAACCAAATCATACCAGAGAAGAGGTTGGAAACTTCAAAATATTGTCTTTAATTTTAGAAAACACTGGAAGATGTTGGAAGACACGGACAGATGTGATACTTCAGAAAAACGAATGTACTTTAAAAAAAAATATTTTCACGCATCCGCGAACCTACATACATAAAAGCTTTGAAGACTTCTAAAAACAAACAAAACCTAAATAAAATACAAAGGGTGTGTTGTAATTTCTAATGGACCAGACTTTTCAGGTTTTCTTTATCATGTTATTATATATGTTTGGTTTAAAATTGATCTGAACAATACTAGGAATAGGAAATTGGGTAAAAGCCTAAAAGGATTGGACTTTAGAAGAAGACTCAAGTTAAGGGTTTTGGGCTTGAGACTGGAACCGCCCCACCTCTTTTTTGTTTTTGCTTTTTTATTTCTATCGGGCTTTTTGGGCTAAGTTGAGGACCATTTAGCGCTAAGTTAAACTTTCATCGTTATATCAACTTTCTTCTTTCTTTTTAATTCTGTGTTTTACCCGTTTTTAACAACTAACAACTCTTTCTATCGCTGATGAAATCTCCACATTCCACCTTAAAAAATAATTACACTTTATTATATCTAAAATAATATAAAATAAAAGATAAATATAATTCATTATTTCCAATATTTATAAAGATTAAAAAATATAAAAGATAAATAAATTTGTTATTTCTTATATTTTTAAATTTTAATAAATAGATAAAATTTAAATCTACATCCAAATTATATCTTATATATACTTATCTATATATCAAACTAAAAAATACATTATTTATTTATTTATAAACTTACTAATATTGAAAATAAATACAAATCAAACAAAAATATTAAATATTTTAAAAGGAATATAATACAATATTAATAAAATCATATTTCATTGCATTTTATATATTATAAAAAACATAAAACATTATATCTCACGTAAAATTAAAATTTAAAATTATATCGATTAAATCTATATAAATTTACAAATAAAAAAATTTTAAAAGAATGTTAAAAAAAAGTAACTAATGTTCATAAATATTTAAAAAGATAGATTAATAATATATATGACAAATAACTCTACTTTTGTTGTAAGAATCTATCTATACTATTAAAAGAGTAACTAAATGCCACATGGCAAGCTCTCATTTAATTTGCCACATGTCATTCTCTCCTTTTGCCACGTCATTTACTCATTTTATTTTTAAATTTTAAATCAAATCAAATCTATGTAAATCTAATATGGATTAATTTAATAACTAACTAACTAAAATTAAGCAAATTTTATTATTCATATAATTATTATATTACACATATATATAAATATCAATTTCTAAAGTTAACCCATGTAATACATGGGTAATAACCTAGTTAACATTATATGGTTTAAATTTACATAAATTTTATCTAATAATTATTTATTTAAAATTATTCATGTAATACGTAGATTCATAAACTAGTGAAAATATAAATTAAGTTGCTTGTGTATACGTTTAACCAAAAAGTAAAATTTTGATCCTAATTTCTTCATGATCTACAACATGAGTGAACACCACATACTAATTCGACTTCGTGGATGTCTAAATGTTAAACACTATAATTAGGTACTGTAATTCCTTGTGATATATTCAACAAATCAATTTTACATTCTATCATTTTAATGCCTTCAAGTATATATAACTCTTAAGCCATTAGAGGGCTCAAGCAGCCGGTTCTAGTCATTTGATCCTTGAATTTACACAATAAATTTCATGTTTCGACTGTTATAATTTTTAAATAATAATTAATCCATCTGTATATTTTATATTTTGAAGCACAACTTTCTATATTCTAATTTGTTTATTCAGTCCTGATATTTTTTTGTGCCCCCAAATGAGATCATTTGGGACCAATTTGATAATGCAATACGACCTCATTGGTAAAATGAGACCTATCACAAGTTCAAAGAATATGGGTGAACCTATCTATGTGTTGTCCTCCACAAAACACCAAACCTGATGAATTGGGCCTACTGGGCCAGACCAACACCATTATTAACATTGGCCCACCCCTCCCCTTCTCATAAGTCACTTTCGTATATCTTTGTATCTTCACATGACCATTGCTTTATTGCCCAAATAATTACAATATATTATGTGTCGGGTACTCGGGCGGGTGCGTGTGCAAATAGTGTGTGTGTTCTTGAACGACTGAATAACATTCATCATCATTGTATTTTGTTTGACCTTAATAAGTCATCATTAAATCTTTAAATATGCATAAATTAACATTTGTAATAAGTAAATACACAAAATTAAATAAATTAATTCAAGTCAAGATTGTTCAAAATAGCAATACATATATATATATATATAAATATATATATATATATATATATATATATATATATATACTATATATATATATATATATATATATATATATATATATATATATATATATATATATATATATATATATATATATATAGATTTAAGTTCCATGGAGTCCCATATTAGATGGAGTCCTGGAGTCCATATTAAATGTACATGTTCATTACAATAAAATACTTTATTTCATGCAAAAATGTAATATATAAATGTTCAAAAGTGTACTACTGTTGAACAATTCACATAATTTGAAGTTCATTAGGATAAAAATGTTATATTTCATGCAAAAAGACAATATGCACATGTTCAAAGTGCATCATCAGATCACATGTGCATATTGTTTGAATATTATAATTTTGCATGATATAAAATTTTTTTTATCGTTATAACTTCATATGATGTGAACTCGTCAATTGTAATGCACTTTTGAACATGTGTATATTATACTTTTGTATAAAATAAACATTTTATTGTAATGAACATGTACATTTAATATTGGACTCCAATCTAATATGGGACTCCATGGAACTTAACCCTATGCAAACTGTGAAGACCTCCCCTTCCGGGTCAGTCCTCAGAGTCTAGGTCTCACAAATAGCAATACGATATCAACCATACTAAAATAGGGTAATTAAATTTCGGAATAATAAAATTACATGTACATACAAGATTAGGATTAAGTTTACATATTTCAAAATAAAGTTATAAAAGGGTAACATCTAATCTAATCATAATATCATACATTACATCAAATCTACCCAGAACCACCACAATTGTTGTCTTCCAATCAGTACCAGAAAGATTTGTTGAGTAGTGGTCTAGAAAGTCTTCAAAACTTGGATCTTGAATGACCTAAGTACTAGGTCCTGCAGGTGATTTTCCTTTGGCTTTTCCTGTAAAATATTAATGCAACATCTGTAAGCGGAGTCATTAGTCTTAGCGTGATATGTCTTGGCTGCCGCTACAGCCCTCATGATTGAGATATAGAATCATAGAATCGGATGATGTTCAAGCCACACTCACGCTTAAATCGTGGGGATCAGCCACATACTGGGCTAGCTACCAGTAAGTCAATATGGCGGAACATCGGAGGTCATTACCAAGTTCATAAAAACTGGTGAAATAGCCGGGTCTAGAACAATAGACCATAAGGGCTAGTCAAGCTGAATCAATTTATCAAATGTCTGATCAATGATGTAAGCATATGTCTTAGAAGTCATGATAGCAATGAATCATAAAGCAAAGTCTGAAGCAATATTAAATGCAATATGAAAAGATAATCAAATAGCTATCATGATCCACTGGGCAACACCCATCCATGGTGTGCACAGGTCTCATTCCAGCTGATAAAGTGAATATCAATAAATCTATCAGCAACAATATATCTCAACCGGATCTATGCATGTTCAATCTGAATATCTATAACTCACAGGTCTGGGTCTTGGTCAAACAGATATATGAATCTGCCACCTGAGTTATCTCAGGATTTTGTAAATCTGTAATCTGTCAATTCTTTTCAAATCAGAGACCCGCTTTCAAGTCTTTAAGTCTTTAAATCTTTGTTCAGAATATACTGAACCTGTTCAAATTCATTCATGATAATATCATGTCAATTTCATCATCTTTATCATCATCATTTTAGTCTTTAAATTCTTTGTGTCAATGTTCAAATATCAACTGAACCTGTCCAGAATTATTATTGTCAAATCATATCAATTTCATGTCTTTCTCTTTATTTTATCTGATTCTGATAACTGATGACTCTGTTAATCATTTGATTCATTTTTCTTTAATTTTGTAAAAATATCAAAATAGGATATCCAAATTTCGGATCATCCGGATTCGGACCATCCGGATTCGGACAAATCCGGATCTGGCACCCGGATTCGGACCAATCTGAAATGTCATCCGGATTCGGATTTAACCGAATTGAACACCCGAATTGTCCATCCGAAATAGATACTGAATTTCGGACCATACCTTTATCCGAATTCGGATATGATACATCCGAAATATCATTATCCGAATTAGGTTTTTAACCGAAATAGAAATCATCCGAAGTAGGATATTGGGTCCGAATTAGGATCATTTAGAAAATACATAAGATCAGGAATAAGCATCTTATACGAATTAGGAGTCCGAAGTGGTGCATCATCCGAAATGTCTAAGTGTCATGACCTAAATGCTTTCGTATATTACTCTAATTTTCACACATACTACCTTGAGTCAACCCAAGTCACTCGATCAAGATTCAAGAAAAGATCACACAACAATTTGATTTGTCAGAAGGCATATGAAGATTACATGGGTTAATCCAATCAGATTGTGACATGTATCAAAGTCAATGGTTATTGTTATAAATAGGATTCACAATTATTTGCAATTAATCTTTTTTAATATTGATTGATTATGAATTCTCGATGTGTCGATAATTTTTCAATTTTTCTAAGTTTTACTTACTCTTTGTGTTGAGAATGAGTTTATATTGTTTTTTTATTGGAAGTTCATCGAGATTCTGATTTTGTGCAAATGAAATTATTTACTGAGTATTCCTTCTTGATAGACTCTGCTTTTATTGAAGTGACGATTGATAGCTCAAGTTTTGGGAAAACCAACAATACTATTAATAACAACTTGTTATTATCTTGTTATGCATATCAACAACATATTTTCATATTCCTTATTAAATAATAGCAATAGTTTGTTATCTATAAAAATATTCTTTTACCAGTTACTTACTAATATTTATAACAAAATAAAAATATATTATTATTGATGATAACTTTCAAAGTATGTATTATTATCGGTAAAATGATTAAAAAAAACATAACATTGTAAATAAGGGCAAATAACCAAAAATTGTAACAAGTTTTGATATTTTTATCATTAATAGTAACATTATTTATTTTTTATCATTTATAGTAACAACTTTCTATTTTTCTATCAATAATAGTAATTGGTGACCTGCAAATTTGTTTAGCAGGTCAACAACAACTCTTCAGTTATCAAAAATAGTAACAACTTTTCATATTTTTATCAATAACAGTAACATATCAAATTAAACCAATTTTTTTTATTTTTTAAGTTATTCTAAGATTTCATAAACACCAAAATAAACTCAATTTATGTTTCAATTCATTTAATTACATTACTACTATCTTTAGTGACTATTTTTTTAATTTCATTAAATTTTTTCGTTGTTAGAAACACAAAAATAAATGAGTTGCAGTTATTTTGTACGAAAAATCAAAATAATTTATAGTTTTTTTATAAAAAAATCTAAAACATGATTGGGTCGTAGTTTTTCATTCGGGAAAGCTAAAAGTTGAATGGTTTATAATCAATTTCGTTTGAAATTTACTAAAAAGACGATCAACTCATTTTTAGTTTTTCTATGAATGGAAAAATCATGACTCATTGTGGTTTATAGTTTTATGAATGAAAAATATTGAGACTCAGTTTGATTTTTTGTTTTTTAAAATAAAAAAACTATGACCCATTTAGATTGGAAAAACTAAAAATGGAACGATTTGTATCATTTTATTCGTAAAAACTAAGAAAAGGATGGTTCGTAGTTTTTTAGTTAGAAAAAGTGAAAATTGAAATGATTCATAGTATTTGTTCATTCATATTATATATAATTGTGAACAAATAATCGAATATTATCTATCCGTAAATATTCGGAATATAAATTTGGTTTCTTTTGGTGTTTATGAAATATTAAAAAACTTAATAAATAAAAAAATTATGTTTTAATTTGATATGTTACTATTATCGATAAAAATCTGAAAAAATGTTATCATTTTTTATAACTGAAAAGTTCGTGACCTGGTAAACAGGTTTGCAGGTCATTCATTACTATTATTGATAGAAAATTAAAAAGTTGTTACTATAAATGATAAAAAAATAAATAATGTTACTATTAATGATAGAAATGTCAAAATTTGTTACTATTTTTTGTCATTTGCCTTGTAAATAATTAACCCTACTCATTCATGTATTATTGATAACTACATATGTTTGCTGCATCTTTCATAGCATTCATGGGTTAGGACGCCAAGTACAATGCTTAAAATATTATTGGCTGGTTTTTAAATAATTTATCTTTTGCAAGAAGTTTGAATCTAAGAACATTGAACTTAAACTTACGAGTGAATTAATTTTTCGGACCATTTTATATTTATTTTTCCTTTCCAAAATATTTATTTACTTATACTTAATTTATTTATGCCTAATATTATTTAAAGTAAATTACATGATTTACATATTACAAATTAGTCGCAAGGACAGTGAAAGGACAAATCACCCTTAAAATATGTATGAAAATCAATAACAATGATAAATACAACAAGTTTAATCACCATGAATACAACAATAAAACTAGTGTCATCAAGTTTGATTGATTTAGACACACCAACAAAACCAGTATCTTAATTGGCTTTTGAGTTTTGATTCAACATATTTTTCTAGTAACTTTGATTTTCTTATGGTTTTAAACCGTTATTTAACAAGTCAGTATGAGATGTTTAAATTGCAAGAAAGAAATTATACTGATAATAGAGGAGTAGGAATGTATATGAAGCGAACGAACATAGATAAGTGTTTGTTCGAGTTCGTTTGTTAAACTTTATTCGAACCAACGAACATGAACGCTTAAACAAACGAAAACTAATTGTTCGTGTTCATACATTAAGAATTTTAGCTTGTTTATGTTCGTTATTTAAACAATAACGAACATAAACAAACGTAAAATAATAAAAATGACATGTATGTTTGTATTCGTCTGTTAAAAATGGTAAAGCAAACATAAAGAAATAGAAATAAAGTTTGTTTATGTTAGTTCACTCAAAATAGTAAACAATTCAAAAATGATGTTCAATTATCTTCGTTTGTGCTTCGAGTAAAACATCTGGCTTCATGTCATCCATTGGTTTGTTTTGAGTATCGATACAAGCAGCTCATTGAACTCCAACTGATATACAATTTATTTACCACCGATTACACATCATCTTTCTCTTCATAGGCTAACTGGGTTCTAAGGGGAAGTTCATCATCGTTGTTGCGTTCTTCAATATTCAGCTTCTCTCATTCATATGACTCTCAAATAGGGTAAAGGAATTTAAGAAGACTTGGCAGGAGTGATGTTGTAATTGTAATGGAGCAGTTTAGAATTTGTTCTCTTGTTGTTTAGTTATAGTTTGTGTTTCTGGCAGTGATATTCTGTTGTGTATTTGTTAGTTTGAATCTGCTTTCTTAGTATGTATATTAATAGTATTGTTGTTCAAAAAATAATCAGTAAACAAACATAATTAAGGGATTGAAAACGAACATAAATGAATGAAAAAAAATATGTTGTTTATGTTTGTTTATTTAATTAAAAGAATAGAAAACCATGCATGTTCAAGTTAGTTGGTCTAATAAAAAAAAGAAATATGTATGAACTTTTCGTCAAAGGGTTTACAAAAGATTTGTTTTACATTTGTTTGGTGTACGATCAAAAAAAGAGTGATAGGAAGTTGGCGGCAGGTCAAGGTCTTATGGTTGGATCGTCTGCTTCCTAATCCTACTTACATTAGTAGACTCCTCCTTTCCTATCGCTATTAGTATTAATCAATCACTAATTAATGTTTATTGTTTTATAATATTAAAATTAAATAGAAAATGACTCCACAAGACTTTTAAAATCCATTTTTGTAGTCATCTTACTTTGACTTTGACATAACCTCATCTTCTCATCTTCTATTGTCGGTTCATTAAGTTTCACTTGGACTTTCAAGTATGGATATACATATATTTTTAGTAAAAAATTATTTATAAAAAAGTTATGTAAAGTAAAATTTTAAATATACGAATATTAATTTTCGTTAAAAAAAACAAAAATAATATTATTATGTGTCATAACTATTATTTTTCAAGATTCGTATTATATATTTTAATGATAGTTACTTTTTTACCATTAAATAAAAATTTACTTTCTAAATTAATGTATTGTTATTTGATATAAACTAGGGTTTATTGTGGAAAAAAAACCAAAATCTTCTCACGTGTTTTACGTTTTCGACCCTCCATGTTATTTTTTTCCATAAAGAAAGTTAATTTTTTTCTTTTGGGTTTAATGAAATTTGAACACTGCAACCTTGTTTTTCGGTTTTTAAAAATTCGGTTTACAAATTATAACCGGGTTCTAATGTCTAAATTTCACTAAACCAAAAACAATAAATTAATTTGATGACTTTATGAAAAGAAATAAAATGAAGGAATGAAATAAAAAAACGTGAAAAATGTCGGTTCTTTTCAAAATAAACTCTATAAATTAAAACATAATGTATATATACTTTATTATAATAAACAAATCCTTGAAATATGTTCTTATTAATATTTTATTATTTCTTATTTTCAAACATAACATGTATTTATATCTATTTATAAATTTATACATTTTAAATTGATATAATTCAATATTTTTTTATTTGCAAATATTATTTTAATAAATGTATAAATAAATAATTTTGACATGTGGATTTGGACACGTGAAGAAACCACGTGAAATCGGGGTTTCAAATTAAAGTTTTATCAAAGATTACAACATTATTAACTGATAATTAGATTGAATCGCGATGATATAAACTTGTAATAATTAATAATATGATCATATATTGGGTATCAGATTGGGTTTGAACCGAAAATGTATATATTGAACGTTTCCTTAACATACATTCATTCATTACCACTTTCATAACCTAGCAGAACTATTTGTGTGAGTGTGGGATTTTGCTGGACAGCAAGGGGCTTCCATTAAGCCATTAGGAATCACTGGAATTCATCAGCGATCATCATTATCTTCACCTTCAACTTGGTCTTCATTTTCAAAGTAAGTTAAATCCTTGAATCCGGTATTTAGTTGTGTTAACTGACAAGAAATCGATTAGAATATGTATGTTTGTGTTTATGGGATAAATTGGCAGTATTGGAGTCATCAATTAGATTCTGAACAGGTTTTGGGTATAAGCCTGTAGCTATAGCAAAACAGAGTCCCTGTTCTTAGTTATTCCCCCTCGATTGCGACCACCTGAGTCGAGCCCTGCGATGGGCTAAGGCGGTCCAGGGTCGATCTCGGGCGACTTCAAAGGCGATGACGAGCTTAAAGAAGTGTGGCTGAGGTGGGAGCGTAGCCGCAATGACTAGTGCGACCTAGATGGAAGGACCTCGGTCGCAATCAGGGTCCAATGAGTCAAAAATACTAAATTAGGTTTAGGGTCGGGTTAGGGCTATTAGGTGTGGTTTTGGGCTACTTTTTTCTATATATTATATCAAAACTTATAACAGAAAAAAAACAATTATATATCGTTTATAAAATAAAATAATTGGTTAGCTGCATATCTAACTGCTTAGTGAAAACAGTTTCGACAGTAATAAATTTTATATCAGAATGTAGATAAAAACAATGCGATCATAATGATATATTTGAATTTTTATAAAATATAATATATTAAAAGTTATTAAATAAAAATGTTATATATTATATAAAGTAATAAAATAAGTTAGTTGTTTATCTGTATGCTTGAGTAGTCTGCCTGCATGATACACTGTTAATTGAACAGTAACCATGTTTGTAAATGAATACATTGATAATAAATAGTAATTAAGAAAAAAGTGTTAAAATTACAGTCTTATATTGAGAAATTTTCAAATAAAGTATAACATTGTGGACGGAAAAGCGTTGTGCATCATCAACAACAAACATCATTATTCATCATCAAATTCAATATTATGTGTTTCAAAGCTTTTTAGCAATTAAATAAAAGTAATGCTTATAAAATAATTATAATAAGAATAAGAATAATAATGCACTTAATCGACTTAAATTTATTGATATTTGTTAATCATGATATTAAGACTAAAATAACTTTTACCACTATCTACTATCATTTTGATCTTAATTATATAAAGTCTATGAAACATGACATGCCGCACCAATTACTAACAATAACGACGACTGTCATATAAATTCGACGACTGTCATATAAATTTTGATATGTAATCTTTTATCTTTATATATAATAAAACATAAAATCATATTTGTCATGTGTCGTTTCTTTGACGAATCAAATTTTATGTGTTTATCTGATTTAATAGTATATGTTACCTGTCATTTTTTATATGTCAAACATTATATGAATCAGTCATGTATCGCTCTCTTAGATATCAAAATTTATGTGTTTATTATTAGGTTATTTATCAGTAAAAAAAATAAAATACATATAAATATGAAATGGTAACAAAATACTAACAATATAATGATTTTCATAAAAATAATACATTGTAATAATATTTATTGTTTTCAAATTCAAAATCAATCTTATTACAAATTGATTAGGTTTTTTTATTATCTTTTAGAGTTAATTATGAAAAAAAAAAACATGTTTTCACGAGTTTTGCGTTTCGTCCTTTCATGTTATTTTTTCTCAAAAAAACCCTGAAGTTTATTCTTTTTCCTTGTTTTGTGAAAAAAAAATTATAATTAACCCAATAAATGATAACACATAAATCCTATGTGTCATCTCCATGCCTTACCAGAAAAGTAAAAGACATCTATTATTTTTAAGAACGATAAATACAAATTCAATATTTTTAAATCTATAAATATTAATAAATAAATAAGTTTATCCATCATTTGTCATGATTTAATTATTCCACCTTTTTTTATGTCTATCAATTTATTAGCTAATTTAAATTCAAATCAAATTAAATATGTTATTTAAATCAATTAAAATATAAAAATTATAAATAAAAAGTTTTAAATAATCATAAAAAGAAGCTTGTTTGTCCCAATAATCAAGCATAAACATATAATCAATCAATATAATATAAAATTAAAAACGAGAATAATATCAATAGCCGAATATAACACGATGATAAACACGGAGGTTATTCTTTTTTAATCACGACGGCCATATACACGTTCCTAACACCTTCAATTGCTCATATAAAAATCCAGATAATTTTGTTTATAATAACCCTGGTGAGACCTAAGTCTGTGAGATAAACTATTAAAGCCTCATACATAATTAATCTATCAACTATTAAATAAATACAATTAAATCCTCAGACTTGATTACAATAAATTAAGTCTAATAATCTTTCCTTTGTTATCATGTCTGGATTCTTCAATGTACTTTATCATTTTCTAATTAGTCTTCTTTAATATAAAATCCTAACGAATAAGATTCGATGGCATATGTTGAAAAAGCGAGCAAGTGTTGGTTAGGATATGATTTTCTTTTCTTTTAAACTTTTTTCCCCTCAAGCTCTCAATATCAATTTTCAAATAAAGCTCCTTCTGACTCATTTTTATCAATAAAGCATGATTTGATACATCTTCATCACATTTAATGAATACTCCTCTCATTTCTAGTTTACCTCTGCATGACCTGATCAACACCCCATTTGTGAGTGATCCTCCTCAGCTAGACCTAAAGTACCCCTACCTCTCATCAATTGAAAGGATTACTCTGTGGGTATGTCATCCAGCTTTGAATAAACATAGGAGTGATATATATGCACAATTCGCTCATGGTGCATCAGAGTCGGCATATATTATCAAACATGTGTAGTAAGTTCTGAAGTTGCAGTTATGAAAGATAGCATAGAATGCTCAGATAAATTGCTTTAACCTTATGAGAATCAACAGATATCATCAAATGTCGGGCATGGTTATGGAGATGATTGAATCAGAATGTGATAATTCAAAATGAATGAATGATTCTGATTTTAGTGATTCATTCAAAATGAATGAATGATTCTAATTTAGCAGTATACATAAAGCTTCAATTACAATTCTGTTAGTGTCAAATGATCGATAATAAGACACATGTGAATATTAGAAGATATATCCTTGTTTTTTGGCTCCTTCAAAACATTAGTTGAAGAAAAACGATTGCGTTCGTTGAAGCACATTTATATGACTACGCAATATATTCCATGGGGAACTTCCTCTCTAACTAGTACATAAATTTAACTTTTAGAAAAATAGAATGAATATACAAAATATACCGAGTTTTGTTTTATTCTTTATTAATTGTGTATATATAATTTGGCAATTTGGTGACATAACCTAATTAGACAAATATGTCATGTTGATATGATAGATGGATTTTAGGTGTAGCTAACTTCGTCATCATCATAATATAAAATTATATATAACCCATCCAAACAACATTTTCTAATTACAATATTAATTACTTGTAGACTAATTGCACAGTTTAATTAATTAATTATAAGATACGTTGAAAGGTCTAGTATTATTTAAATCATTCAAAAACAATTCATTATAATAAGTTTTCTCCAGTTTCCAACTAAGCATGTTGTATTAAACTACAACATGGCACTTTGTAAAACTAATAATTAATTTGATGTGTTTTAATTTAATTAATTAAGATTTTAAGTTAAACGTATTCTTGAACCCATGGATAGTTAATGATTGTTGAAGACTATTTTCTGTTCAATTCTTAATTCATAAAAACGATTATAGATGAATATATATACATAGAATATGGTTCGAGAGAGTACCAACCTTATGCAGCGCACCAGAAGGTACCACTTTTAAAAAAACTTTTTTTAAATTTTTTTTTCATAAACATGTTTTAATTAACATTATGTAAATCATATGTAAATTTCACATACATTCACAATTCCTAACTCCTAAAAAATGATGTGAACACACACTTACATAATTTTGAAGACATGTGAACGCACATTTATGTGATGCGTGTTTTCATGCACTTAGAGTGTTCGGATTTGCGTGAAATTCACATATGATCTGTGTAATGTTAATGAAAAAAATTTCAAAAAAATTATTTTTAAAGGTGGTACCTTCTGGTGCGCTGCATAATTGGTGGTACTCACTTGAACCTAAATCTATATACATAAATACATATATAATGGAAAATACTTAAATTTTACATATCATTTTGACGTTGTATTATAAAATATAAATACAACTTATTATTATATAAGTAAAGAATAAATATAATTTGTTATATATATTTAAAAGTATAAATACACTTTATTTATATTATTTAAGTCTATAAATATTAATAGATAATAAAATGTCTACATTTATCACTATATAATGATACCACTTGTCATCAATATCTTTTTCTTATTCAAGAAAGGCTGAATCTATTAAGACTAAAAAGTAATTAGTAAAATCATATTCGTAATATAATATTTATTGTAATGAAATATATAAATATTATGTTATACATAACCTAAAATCTTAATTAATATTAATTAAAATATAAAAAGTTTAAAAGAATCATAAAAAATAGCTTCTATTTACAGAGTTAGAAATATAATAATACGGTTACCATGTTTTTTCAAAATAGTTAATAATTGTATAAATTTATTTTTATATAATATGCATTTTATATAAATAATTTTTGCTAAATATTCACGTAATACTTAGGTCAATAAACTAATATACATATATAATTCGTTGTCTTTTTAATATATATGAATATTATTACTAAAAAGTGTATTATCTTATTGCCAAGTAGATGTCTTTTAAAGGAATTTGTTTTCTTACCCTTCTTTGACCAGCGTCATTGTAAACATAGTTGTTTATAACGTGATAATTATAAATTTATAAGTCTTTCGTTTGTATTTAAATCACTAAAATATAAGTCAGATGTATATTTAATTTAAATATTTAAGCTATTAAAAAAAGATTAATCATTTAAAATACTATGAGAACTAAATAATTAAATTAAGTATGTATAATGTGTATTTAATTATTTATAGAGTATCCTCATTTTGCAGCGTACCAAAATGTACTAGGGATGAACATTTAGACCAAAAAACCGGTCCAGACCAAAACAAACCTAAAAACCGATCCGGACCAAACCGTTATTAATGAAGTTGGTCCGATTTCGGTTTCTTAAAAATCACTATTTTTGGTTTTCAGTTTTTCGGGTTCGGTCCACCGGTTCTCGGTTTTTAATCCGGCTCACACCGATTTAAACTTTATGTTACATTGTTTTTTTTTATCCATAGAGGAACAACGTTTTAAATATTATTACTAAACCATGTAAACATTCCATGGAATAGCATATTAGACTCTTTCGTAAATATATAATCATGTAAAAGTCTTTTTAACGATATTAATATTTTTTTCCGAATAATATTTTAGAGAGATCTTAATATAAGTAAGGTATGTTTGATCATTTATTTTGTTCAAGTAATATGCGGTAAACTTAATAATTTCACAAAGAGAAAGAGTTAAGGAATAAAGATAAACAAAATAATAAAATATCTATGAAACTTATACCGGTTCCAACCGGTCCAAGGACCGAAAAACCGGACCAAAATACCGGACCGGACTAAACCCATACTGCAAAAATTGGGTCGGTTTCGTGTTTCTTATTTCCCTAATTCCGGTTTTTGTCGGTCCGGAGCTGTTGATCCAAATGCTCATCAATTCATCATTAGAAGGTATCATATTTGAAAAACTTTTTAATTTTTTTAATAAACATGTTTTAGTTAACATTATAAATATGATATGTAAATTTTACATATATTCATATCTTCTATTAAATTTTACATACATTCACATCTCCTAACCCCTTAAAAACTTTTAAATTTTTTTTCATAAACATGTTTTCTCTTTTTCTCACTTCCTTTTTATTCCCTTTTTCATGGAAAATAGTTTTTTTTTTTTTCAAAAAAAAGTTTTTTTTTTATAGGTTTAACGTTTTTTCTGTATAGAACTTTATTTTACTGCTAAAAGATTAACATAATTATATCTATATAAAATGTTATGAAATCTATGTAGAATGTTATGTATCCTATTTTTTTTTGTAGATCAACGTCACTATTTATAATCCATGTATAATGTTATGTTCCTATACATTTCATATATTATACATAAAAATAAATAAACTGATATAACAATAACAAAATTTACATTGAATGTTATGTACTCTATATAGAATGTTACATATTTTATATAGATACTAACTAGCTACAATCAATTCTGTATTCTATGTATAGTATCATGTATATGATATATTTGTAATTTATGTAAAATATCATGTATATAATATTTGTTGACTATATATATTTTTATTTGAATTAAATCGATCATAAATTAAATAATACAAACCAGATTTTTCATAATACATTTCATATAGAATAATTACATAGAATGTTTTGTATTGTATATAGAATGTCATATATTTTATAGAGATATAAACTTGGTACAATCAACTTTATATTATTTATTATATATAAATGATCATATATTATAAAAAAAAAAATACAAACCAATTCTACGTAGAATACATACATATGCAGAATCATCAAAACACAATACCCTTTAGGAAACAGAACCCCTGACGAACAGATAAATATATATTCAATGTAGAGTATTACGTATCTTATGAAGATTATTACATATTCTATTTAAATTATTGTAGACGAACTGTGACATAAAAAAATGAGATTTCATTTAGACATTATATATATATATATATATATATATATATATATATATATATATATATATATATATATATATATATATATATATATATATATATATATATATATGCAGGATTATTGTATAACCTAAATTCGGTGCAGAACTGTAGAACCTACTTTAAAATTAAATGACATAAGAATTCTTAATGTTTTATAAAAAAATTTTATTATAAAAATAAGAATTTGATTATCTTTAAAACGTGACTGGTGATTTTATATTTTTTCAAAATTTTTTTTGAATATTCAACAATAAATATTCACCACTGAACATTCAACATTTAATATTCAACATTGAATTATCTGAATTATATATATTCAATATCGAATATATGGTCCTACAGTTTTGCATCAAATTTAGATTGTGCAATAATTTCAACCCTATATTTATATACTAGTTTGTGTGAGACTGTGAGAGAGACAATTATCAATGATAAATTGTCTTTGTTTTGATATGTTAAGACTACATCTATGATTATAAGATGTTTCTTGTTTGAAACATTGTATATATCCTTCCTACGATTTAATATATATGTCATTCCATTATACGCCACATTGTCCTGTACTCTTATCCTCCATTTTCTATTTGAAAGGAGCCTCTTTAGTTTATTACTTCTCTTTGGCATTTTTCACTTTTTCTTTATGTTGCATCTCTAACAAACTATAGAATAATAATCACTTTTTGTATTATGTTTATTATGTTTGAATAAAAAAAAATCTTCCCTCACATGTATGTACACCTTTAATTCATGTCAATTAATTCAATACATCCGTTTTAATTAAACTAACCAGAAAAATTAAGAAGTTGTTAATTTCTAATCATGCGACAAGAAAATAATTGAAGTTTATGAAAGAGAATGATCGAGTAGATTTGTTCATATATGCAAGTTTGATTACGCTCTGTAAATGTGATTTCATGAACATGCCGTTGACGATGCCTATTTATGATTGAAAATGTTTTTTGTGAAATTATAAACAAGATATACCATGATTACTGTGAGATTGAAACCTAGATGATTATCACAGTCAAATTAGCAATCGATCAACACTCAAAAAGAAATCCTACTTAGACGATTTTTATTAATGGGGTAATTACGCAAAAAAACCTTCAACTTGACAATTTTTTGTGATTAAAACCTCAAACCATTTTTCATTGCATTGAAAACCTCGAACTAACTAAAAAATCAGTAACTCAAGGTTCTATCAATAGGTAACCGGTTGAAACTGATTATTAATCCTACCTGGACCGGTAAATAACTTACGTAGAATAAATTTTAATTGTTGAAATTGGTTGCAAGTTTTAAAAACCATTTAAACCCCCATTGATAATTTTTAATTGTAATTTTTAAACAGGATTACATCATAAACGGGAGTTTAAATGATGTGTAATACTTGGTAATCGATTTCAACAATTAAAATTTATTTCACGTAGGTTATTTACCGGTCCACATAGGATTAATAACCGGTTGCCCATTGATAAAACCTTGATTTACTAATTTTTAGCTAGTTCGGGGTTTTGTATACAACGAAAAATAGTTTGAGATTTTAATCACAAAGAACTGACAAGTTTGAGGTTTTTTGCGCAATAATCCATTTATTAATTAATTACTTTACAATTATTTTATTAATGAAAATCGTAGGATACACATATCATATCAATCCAAGTGACATTATTTTATTTTAATCGGGTCTTAATAAAACTATCATCACTCAGAATGTTTTAATATACATATATCTTATCAAATAATTTTAATTTTGTTTTACAACGGATTAAATATAAGTATAATCTTAAAATATTTATTTTTATATTGTTTTACAAAATTACAAGTTTTATATAGTTATCTAAACAAAATTTTATTTAAACTAAACAAAAAGTATACTTTAGAATTAAGTTTATACTTAGAACGAAATATATTTAAACTAGATTAATAAAAAAAATTGATATGTTTAAATTAATAAGAAAACCATATAAAAAATAAGTATATAAATATAGGGATAATTGCGCAGAAAACCCCAAACTTCTCAGTTTTTTGGGATTAAAACCTCAAACCATTTTTCGTTGCATAGAAAATCTTGAACTAACTAAAAATCAGTAAATCAAGGTTTTATCAATGGGTAACCGGTTGAAACCGGTCATTAATCCTACGTGGACCGGTAAATAACATACGTGGAATAAACTTTAATTGTTGAAACCGGTTGTCAAGTATTACACGTTATTTTAACCCCCCGATGATGATGTAATCCCGTTTAAAAGTTACAATTAAAAATTATTAACGGGGGTTTAAATGATTGGTAATACTTGGCAACCAATTTCAACAACTAAAATTTATTTCACGTAGGTTATTTAACGGTTCACATAGGATTAATAACCGGTTTCAACCGATTACACATTGATAAAACTTTGATTTACTGATTTTTAGTTAGTTCGGGGTTTTCTATGCAACGAAAAATGGTTTGGGGTTTTAATCACAAAAAGCTGACAAGTTGATGGTTTTTTGCGCAATTATCCCATAAATAAAAGGGTTTAATATGAAAAACCAAAATGTTTTTCACGTTTTTACGGTTTAGTCCCTCTGTGTTATTTTTTTACCAATAAAGTTCTTAAGTAATATATTTGTTTGTGATTTTTGGATTTTTTTAATAAAGTCTTCAACTTTGTGGACTTTTCGGAGAAAAATAATGAAAACATGTTGGTTTTTTGTAGACTAAGTCAGGGTTGATTATGAAAAAAAAAAAACAAAACTTTTTCGAAAACCGGATTGAAACCAATAACTTGAGGACTTCCTTAGAAGTAAATAACACGGAGGGATTAAATCGCAAAAAATATGAAAACATATTGGTTATTAAACCGTAAATAAAATACTAAAAAATAAATATATTATACAAAACATATTTGTAGATAAACTAATTTTAATAACAAATGAAAAGAATAAAAACATAAAACATAAAATTTGGACTACAAATTGAATTAATAAAAGCCACGAGTACTAAGAATGTCTCATCTAAAATGGTAAAATAGTCACTTAAAAGTTTAATTGTTAGAGTGTAAGTTAACTTAGGGGTGAGCAACAGTTCGGTTTGTGGTTTCCTTGGTTTCCTCGAATTGGTTTCTTCGAATTGAAAATTTTTTAGGGTTAAACCGAAAACCGAACCAACCCGAATTTAAAAGGAGCCAGACCAATTCGAAAACCGAATTCCAATTCGGTTTGGTTCGGTTCGATAACCGAATTACCGAATTCAAAATTGAATGTAAGACTTGCTGCTCAGCTGCTGTACAAATACAAATTTACAAAGAGACAACAAAGGAACCATTCAACAATCATGACACATAAATTACCAACAAAAGTGTGGAGTTCCAAAACCATCAAAGTAATCAAGCAAGAGCAAATACAAATTTACAAAACAAATTTACAAAACACAAAAAATTTCAACATTGCAAGTTTGCAACCCTATTCAAAGTAATCAAGCAAGAGCAAGTGAAACCCACCTGAGAAGACCGAACTGATTTGGTGCAGCGACTGAGGCACAGAGCGACTGAGAACTAATGTGAAGCGATAGAGCGACTGAGCGACGGCGCCACGACGGTCGCTGCACGAATGTGAAGCGGCGATTGAGAAGGGAGTAGTGAGGCGTGACTGCGTGAGCGCTGGACTGCTGAAACTCTGAAAGTGAATTAGGTTAGCCTTCACGGTTCACATATGAGGATCTCACTTAGTGATATTTGTTTTGGGTTGGACGGTTGGTTGGGTAATACCGTAATAGTAATGGGTAAATTGGGAGCCCATAATTACTAAATAAATAAAAGCACATTCTAAATTTGTAATATTTATAAATTTATATATATATATATATATATATATATATATATATATATAGAGGTGGGTTCAATGGAGAACCTCCATGCATCGAAGAACCTTGAGGAACCTCCATGCACCACCACAAATGCATCACAATTCCCCCGTAATGCATCATTATTTCCATGTGATGCATCATATTCCAGCGTGATGCATCGATTTCTACGTGATGCATTTCAATTTTCTAGCGATGCTCCCTGCACCACCACAAATGCATCACAATTCCCCCGTAATGCATCATTATTTCCATGTGATTCATCAAATTCCAGTGTGATGCATCGATTTCTACGTGATGCATTTCAATTTTCTAGCGATGCATTGTGGTTCTCCAAGGTTCTTCGATGCATAAGGTTCTCCATTGAACCCACCCCTATATATATATAATTTTTAATAAATATTTAATTTTTTTTCGGTAATTCGGTTCGGTTTGGTCTACATTTAGTGAAACCATAATTCAAACCATAAACCTAATTTAACATTCGATTTGGTCTAAAACCAATTCGAAAACCGAATTTAATATTTGGTTTGGTCTAAATCGAATTCGATTAGGTTTGATTTTCGGTTTCTTCGATTACAACCCAAATACTGCTCACCTTTATACCCAGAGACTAAATTCGGATTAAATTATCGAAATAAAGACAAAAAATGACATTATTTTTTTCGAAAAGGCATAAAAGGGACCAGGAAACGGAGCTTCGGCAATGCCATCACCCCGTACCCGCCCCCCAAAAAACGCCCACCTTTATTAATCAACAAGCCCATGTAACACCCTCTAATCCCAACTAAAAGCCACGTCATTTACAATACACATGTGGCGTTAACGCAATCACAATCCATATCACAATGTCAAGGTTTACACAAACACTGATTAATTAAAACATTTTACGCACATTAACCATAATATCCCAGAAGTCAACCCGACATACAAGACCCGACCCGGACCCAAATATCCACATACGAATCCAGTATCATTTGTCCCAAAGTTTCTAGCAAAGTATCACATACAGATAACAAAAGCAGAATCTCCCGATCGCAGCAAGTCAAGCTCCTATCGTCGCTCAGGAGCTGGCGGTCCTATCTTCGGTCCCCCTGATACACACATCAGACTCGAATACGTAAGCTTCGCAGCTCGTGAGTACACAAGGTTTAGACACTGCACAATTCACATAATCACACATCGCATGTCACATGGCAGCCCTACACTACGTGGCATAACACATGCCAACGAGTCTCTACTCAGAGACCCTAGAGATCCAATACAGAAAGAGATACTCATCTCAATTGGGGATCCCCCCCCCCCCTGGAGCCAAACCACGCCCGTGGAAGCTAACAGGAATAACGGCCGCATATATATATATGGGAACCCTTCACAGGGTCAAACAGAGCTACACAGCTCCCACGATACTCATCGCAATATATAGTAATGGATCTCAAATATAACACATAGTAAGAAAGAAAGATCATACCTGAGGGGCAACTCGCAGTGCCCAAACAATTCATATAATCACATATGAAATATTAACACAGAAGACTCGAAAGACAACGACTAGTCTTTGGAAAAAGTCTCGCGTACTCACCTGGATCACCCTGCACAATTTCCCTAACTGTCTGATCCGAACCCGGCTCGTAACAATCTCTGGGAATCCCTGTACACAAATTAATTCTCCCAGATTATTCTCAATTATCCCATAACTGTTAATATACCCAAATGACCCCACAAAACAACCCAACGGACCCCCAAAGCCCAAACCCGCAGAAGCCCGATCTCGGCCGCACTGGCCCGATCGCGGCCCGCGCTCCCCAAGAACATCGCGGCCGCGCTAAGCGCGTCGCGACCGCGCTCGCGTCGAACAGCAGACCCCTGTTTTCTGTTTCTGTTCTGTCCAGGGGGTTTTAACCCCCAAACTCCGATTTCCAGCAAATAAGATCCATATAAATGATACCAAAACTCTTCTAAAATACATACACACCAATTCCCATCATATCACATGATTAGCACACAAAATCAGATTCAATTGGAAGGATTTACTCACCTTTAAACTCAAGAACACCTATGGAAGCTTTCAATCCAATTTGCAGCAATTAACTCCACTCAATTGACTTCAATCTCACTGAATCAGTAGCATAGGATCACACACACACACTTATCTTAGGTTTTGCACAAAAGAAGGATAAGGAAGCAACGTCACACATACATATACGCTATATACGGATCCCGTTATATCGCGGGTTCGACACCGATACCCGACCCCAATATCAAAAATCCACTATTTATATCATTAAATCCCATTTAATCCCCTGAATCCATAATTATAATTTATCCACTAAAATTATATCCCGAATCCACGTAATTCCCCGTCCCGACACGTATAATCCACTATACGGGACGCAATTGGACCAACGCAATGCTCAATAAAATAATTAGTCAATAGGATAATTACACGTACCTGCTCGGGAGTCGGGGTGTTACAGCCCATTTACAATGTATAAACCAAAAAAAAAAAAAAAACAAAACAAAACCTTCACTTGGACTTACTAAACTACCACTTAGCAAACTAAAATGTCCCCACAACTATAACATATTAACATTCCCCTTACCCATAGGGATTAGAAATCCAGTTTGACCAATCAAGTTTTGCCCTTGGTTTCCTATTACTAAACCACAAACATGATAAATTTTGAACCAAAGGAAAAAGGTCCTCCTTTAAGATATCCTCCACAATATCATCCGATGCATGTAGTGCCTTGTTTAAGATATCCTCCACAAAAAATGACATTATTAAAGTTTGGAGTTGGGTTCGAGTAACCATCGAACCACAGTGACGTAAATTATTATTTTGTCTAATGTTCTTTTGTTAAAGGTTTATATGATTTGTCAACTATTTAAGATGTCGTGTCAAATATTTTTAAAGAAAGATTAACGATTTGTCAAAAACTTTAGGAGGAGGCTTGGGTTGCGTTTAGTTAACGAAAACTAGTCATTTTTCAATTTCAGTTTTCAAGTTATAGTTTTTAGAAAAAAACAAGGGTTTCTATGAAAAGTGAAAACTTGTTTAGATGATAAAATTTTAGTTTTTAGAAAAATAAGATGAGTGGTTATAAAATAAAAAAATAGGATAGGTGATGGAAAAGTAAGAGAGAGAAAGAGAGTATTATAAAGAAATATGGTAGGTAATAGAAAAGTAAGAGAGAGAATATGAAAAGTGGTATTTTAAAAAGTGAAATGAAAATTTATGAAATTGTTGTTAAGTAAACAAGTTTTCATTTTTGTTGAAAAGTGAGATGGAAATTTTAAAGGAATATTGCTTAAATGTGTCTATTTCTCTTCTTTCAGATTTTTTTTTATATTTTCTGATAAAAATCCTTTCAATGGTTTGACATAGAAGATGCCTTGTAAAATATAAATGAATAAAAAAAGGGATAATTGCGTAAAAAAACATCCAACTTATCAGTTTTTTAGGTTAAAACTCTAAAACATTTTTCGTTGCATAGAAACTCTTGAACTAATTAAAATTCAGTAAATCAAGGTTTTATCAATGGGTAACCGGTTGAAACTAGTTGCCAAGTATTACGCATCATTTAAACCTCCGTTGATAATTTTTAATTGTAATTTTTAACTCGCCCGCCTGCCGACCCATGAATTCTTCAGAGCGGGCCGGCAGGCCGGGCGTACGGGAACCGTCGAAGAAGTGCCTCAACGCGCCGCAGCCACTACTTTACAATTTTTAAACGGGATTACATCATCAACGAGGGTTTAAATGATGCGTATTACTTGACAACCAGTTTCAACAATTAAAATTCATTCATCGTAGGTTACTTACCGGTCCACGTAGGATTAATAACCGGTTTTAACCGGTTGCCCATTTCAAAAACCTTGATTTACTGATTTTTAGTTTGTTTGGAGTTTTCTATGCAACGAAAAATGGTTTGAAATTTTAATCACAAAAAGCTAACAAGTTGGGGGGTTTATTCCACAACTATCCCTAAAAAAAAGCCATGTGACAGCCCCATATTTATTGGGTCACGTATCGTTACTACCTTATTCCAAGTCACTTATATAAATTATTAAGATTTAACTAATAAACCGATTTGAACGAAACCAATTTGGACATAAGGTCGATCAACCAAATATTTGGAATTTGGATTGGTTTTGGGTCCTAATACGTCCAACTCTCATGTGCTAACTCCTAACCATGCACACTTTATCATTTATCAACCAGGTGTTACTTCATGCATCATACACTACAACATTTAATCTTTAGGTCAATGAACCTAGGTTACTTTAATGAAAAAAATTACCATACATTCAATCATAAACAACAATTTAATTAGGTCAAATTGTATGTTGTATATAAAAGGGAAAATGTCGTCAAATAGTTGTGTACTTTTGAGTTTGTACTCATTTATGTAGTGTACTTTTTTTGTGCTAGTCAAACTTTCAAAAATGTTTCAATAGGTAGTTGGGTGACTTGGAAACCGGCAACAACCGGTCACCATGCTTACGTGGACGGTTTTTTCAAGAAAAAATGGCATCAAATAACTATGTACTTTTAAGTTTGTACACATTTATGTTGTGTACTTTTTTTGTGCACATTTAGTAGTCAAACTTTTAAAAGTGTTTCAATTAAGTAGTTGGGTTACCTGAAAATCGATACGTACCAGTTATGATACTTATGTAGACATATTTTATAACATAGAAGAATGAGAAAATTTCATATATATCCTTGTAAACTTTTAATATTACGCATATATCTTTGCAAAATTCCTTATTACATATATATCCTTCTAAATCTTTAAATCTCACGTATATATCAAAATGACTATTTTAAATTTATTTTATCATTAAAATTTTTTTTTGAATACATAAACTACCATCTTAAATTCCAACAAAATAAAATTTGAAAAATATAGAAATATTGTTTTTTAATTTAATTCAATGATAAATTAATTAAAAAATGATATTTAATATTTTTTAAATGATGTAATTAAATTTAAAATAGTCATTTGGACATATATGTAAGATTAAAAGGTTTAGAAGGATATATATGTAATAAGAATGTTTGTAAGAATATATACGTAATGTTGGAAGTTTACAATGATATATATGAAATTCTCCCTAGAATTAATGACTCTTAAACACGATGTTTATCAAATTCAAAACATATCATTTCCATTTGATAGATATCATGTTTAGGAGATGAAAATTAATGCTCTATTATATTGTTATAAAATGAAAGCATATTTTATTAATTTGATACATATTTTGTTTATGAATCTTTTTATAGTTTTATAGAAAAAATAAATCATCTAAGGTTTTTTTAATTTCAAATTATAAAAAATATGTCCACATAAGCAAAGTAACCGGTTAGTATCGATTTTTAGGTAACCCAACTACTTAATTCAAACACTTTTATAAGTTTGACTACTAAATGTGCACAAAAAAAATTACACAACATAAATGTGGGCAAATTTAAAAATACATAGCTATTTGATGCATTTTTCTTGAAAAACTCGTCCACGTATGTCGTATGCATGTGACCGGTTGGTGTCGGTTTCCAAGTCACCCAACTACCTAATGGAAACATTTTTGAAAGTTTGACTACCAATGTGCACAAAAAAAAATACACTACATAAATAAGTACAACTTAAAATTACACAACTATATAACGTCATTTTCTCTGTATAAGAAATTAAATTTCGGTGTAAAAGAAAAAATCTTATTAATATTGTGGTTTGTTCACGCAGGGAGTAGTAAAATCGTGTAGGGGAGTGGATCAAGCCACGTGTAGCCTGATGGTGTCAAGAAGGACTGTGATCACCGTGCATGCAATATTTGTGGGCTATAAAAAATCTTCTGAGCTGTACTGGATTTGACTTAAAAGCACGATGGTGACAAAGAATCAATCTGAACCGTTGGATATCATCTGAGGGGCTATTATATGCCATTTCGACGGTCACAATACCACCAGAAACATTTGTCTTTTTCACACCCTTCTCAAATACAGTTTCGATTTTCACTGTCATACAATACAACATCACGTGTGCGACGCGTGTCGCTGACGCCGACGCTTTTTCCCTCCGTTTTGGTGAAAATTAGTAATTTATTTTATCCACGAAATTCCATATTCATCGTCTTAAAAAATTTAAGGGTAAATTACAAATTTCGTCCCTGTGGTTTATAACAAATTACGGATCCCGTCCCTCTACAGAAGAAATTACAAATTCGATGTCTGTGGTTAACATTTTGTTACGGATTTAGTCCTTTGACCAGTTATTTTTTTAAATATGACAATTTTACCCTTCTTTAAATAATAAAAATAAGTAATGAACTTTTATTTATTTTACAAAATTAAAAAACAAAAATAAAAAAAATGATTAAAGCTCTCTCTCTCTCTCTCTCTCTCTCTCTCTCTCTCTCTCTCTCTCTCTCTCTCTCTCTCTTCTTCTTCACCACACCCAACTAGTTGAATACCCGTGCGTTACTCGGGTGATGTGCATCAGAATTAATATTTTTTTAATTAAACTATTAAACAATAAAAGTATGCTTTATTTAGAAATCCTATACATTGTGTACGAAGAAAAAATCGCTTATCTTAATCTGAATATTAACTACTACGCACAATTATTTTTTGATTTCTATACATATCTTGTTTAATACACGTTGATCTAAAACTTTTAATTTGGAAAATATATATTAGAATGAAGTCTATAAGAAAAAATTAATTATTATTTACAATAAAATGAAAACTTATCATCTTCCCATCAAATAATATGCACACACATATTTGCAAAGTATTACTTAAAATATCGTCCGATATAATTTTATAATAACAAATTTATTCAAACTAATAAATATGTTAATAAACAAAAACAGTTATCATAAAATAATGAGTAAATTACAAAGATGGTCCTTGTGATTTGTTTAAAATTATGAAAACGGTCCCTCAATTTTCAAAGTTGCAATGGTAGTCAATCAAACCACTTTTTACTTGCGGAAACGGTTCTTCTATTTCTAAACTTATCAAAAATGACGATTTTGCCCTTTTCTAAATTACAAGTTAGGTCCCTCTACTATTTCAAGTTTGGTCATTTTCTTACATTTTTATTTTGGTGTTAATTTTGAAATATTAATTTAACAAATTATGATTTAATTCTTCATTAAGTATGTGATTGTTATTATTATTATTTATATATTTTTTGGATAAATTTATATTTATTTATTAAAACATTTTTTTTTATTTATATACTAAATTTAGTTAATTTACACCTATTTTATGTATTCATTTTATTTATTAATGATTTATTTATTTGATATTTCATTTGTTAACATATTTGACCTTTTCATTTTACTATTTTATAACCTTTTTATATTTTGATTTAATTATGATTTTTATGAAAAATATATAAATTTAGCTTTTGTTTGTTTTAAATTAAATATTTTGTTTGGCTAATACATCTCAATTTTAAATCTAATAGTTTATGACTATTGATTTAAATATTCTGTTACGTTAATACGATTTAATTTAAATCTAGTATTTTATTTATTTAATTTAAATATTTTCTTATGCCAATACGTTTTGATATAAATCTAGTATTTTAATTGTTTTGATTTACAATTTTGTACATTAATATATTTTATTTGTTTTCACTTATATATTTTGTTCATTTTCACTTTAGTATTAACGTAACAAAATTGTAAATCAAAACCAATGAAAAGCTAAAATGAAATCAAAATGTACTGACATAACAAAATATTTAATTTGAAACAAATAATAACAAATTTAAATCATAACGTATTGGCGTAAAAAAATAATAAATAATAAATTAGAACAATAAGTAAAATTTTATAAATGTAATGAATTAGTAAACTTAAATCGAAATTTACATAAATTCAAAATTTATTAACATAATGAAACAGTTAAATGGAAAAGTATAAATGATAAAAAAAAAATATACAAATAGTTTAATCAATGAAAATTATTGTAAATAAATATTTAATAAATAAGTTGATTACATAAAAGATTCATAAATTAACTAATTAATTATATAAATAGAAATAAATTTTAATAAATATACACAAATTTATTTTCTAATATATATATATATATATAATAATAATAATAATAATAATAATATAGTTGATAATGAATCAAATCATAATTTATTAAATTAATACTTCTAATTTAAAACTAAAAATAAAAATTTAAGAGAATGATCAAAACTGAAATTAAATTATATAGTGGAGGGACCAAACTTGTAATTAAGAAAAATGGCAAAATCGTCATTTTTAAAAATTTTAAAAATAGAAGGACCGTTTTCGTAAGTAAATAGTGGTTTGAGGGACCACCATTGCAACTTTGAAGACCGTTTCCATAATTTTGAACAAACCACAGTGACCATTTCTGTAATTTACTCTAAAATAATTTAATAAATCTTAATAAAGTCGCATTGAACAAAATTAAACGTCAAGTATCATATCTCATTAGCTAGAGATTTGTTCAAATTATTGTGCAGTCATTCTTGATTATCACTATTGATTATCACTTCATAGTTACTCTTAGGGATGAGCATTTGGACCAAAAAAGCCGGCCTGGACAAAAAAAAACTCGAAAACCGGCCCGGACCAAACCGTTATTAATTAAATTGGTCCGTTTCTTTAAAATCACTATTTTCGGTTTTCGGTTTTCCGGGTTCGGTCCACCGGTTTTTGGTTTTTAACCTAACCCAAACCGGAATTTAAAGTTTATGTTATATTGTTATTTTTTGTAGTCCATAATAAAACAAATATTCTAAATATTATTTTTAAATCATATAAACATTATATGTAATAATTATTAAGCTCTTTTGTAGATATATAACCATATAAAAGTCTTTTTAATGATGTAAATATTTTATTTATAGAGATTAAATATAAAGAACTTAATATAAGTAAGGTATATTTGATATTTTATTTTGTTCAAAGAAAATTTGATAAACTTGATAATTTCACAAAGAGAAATAGTTGAGGAAGAAAGATAAACAAATTTGTACCGGTTCTAACCGGTCCAAGAACCAAAAAACCGGACCGGACCAAACCCGTATTACAAATATTGGGCCGGTTTTTGGTTTTCATATTTCCCTAATTTCGGTTTTCGGTTTTTTTTCGGTCCGGGCTGGTTTGGTCCAAATGTTCATCCCTAGTTACTCTAAATATTTATTTTTCTTCATGGTATACTGAAAAGTTATTAAAACATGCGTTAATTTTGAAACTTTAATATATTAACAACACAAAGTAATGATAAACTTATAATGTAAAAAAAAATACATATATGACCTTTTTTTGTGAGGTTTTAACTTTTATTGTATATACATTTTAAATAAGTTCTATAAAAAATATCGACAAAATACGTGGAAAAATCTGCCTTATGTGATTTGCACATTCCAAAGAGTTCCTTTCCAAAGAGTTCCTTCACTGGTATTTTAACGAATTTTAAGGATTTTATATAGCAGTAGTATAACCCTCGTGAATCAATCACTATAAAGTAAAAGGTTTGCGAAAAATCCATTTATGACAGAAATTACTTTTTAATAATTGTATACGTAAATATAGAAGTAAATCTACTATGAAAATTAATACAAAATCTGGATTTTTTCTTTATCTAGCATTTGAAGTGACTTGTTTGCGGCAACATTTTTCTGAAGATTTGTTTTCAAAAGAAGATTAGAAGCAACAACCAAAAGAAAATGGTAATGGATATTGTTTGTTATGATCCTAACCATCGGCAAATAATATGTGGATCCATGTACCACATCTTATTTGCCCATGGTTAGGATCATATCGTTGTTGAAGTTAAAGAATTAGATCAACTTTCCAAGAAATTTTTATATGATAGGATTGTAATGGGAGTCGAGGTCACCTTTAATTCTGAGATACTTGGATGTTGTGGAGACTTGAATTCATCTTCAATTGGCTGTGTGGGTACTATCTGACTTTTGAAAGTTGATGCAGTTATTTTTTCTGCATTTATGGGGAAGAAAAAATTAATTTCTGGAGATAATATGCATATGAATAGGAAATGGGAATCTTATCCTCATTTTCTGCAAAAAAGAGATTAATTGTTAGTTTCATTTGATAATATGCATATGAATAGGAAATGGGAATCTTATCCTCATTTTCCATTCCAAGTAGTTGTAAATATGTTATCCTTTCCATCAAATTGTTAGTTTCATTTGATAAATAGTTTCAAAAACATTTGTAATATCACATGTGCTGCGATAGTCAATCTTATCACCAACTTTTTTTGGATTTTTGTTACTTATGATTCATTTAAAGTTGATTTATTTTCTGAATTTTAAACAGTTATATTGCGTCAAATCAGCAGCTTTATTTTCTGAATTTTAGCCACTAATATTGCGCCACGTGGCCTTAATATTCTGAATTTTTACCAATGATATTATGCCACGTGAGCATTTTCTCTCTGCTCCGTCGGCAATATATATATATAATTACAGAATCCCAAACCACCATTTTTCAATATCTCACCATCACCATCGCCATACCTTCTCCGGCTCCAGCTCCATCGGAATCAGATGAGGAATCGTTTCATTCATTTTACGATTCACAACATTCTACGAATCCAAAGAAATTCGAATGCGTCAATCGGTTCCGACACATTAGAACCACCACCAAAAACCGTTCCACCGCCACCCCCACCCCACCACCACTGCCGCCACGTCGGTTGCCGATCTCTACTGTGAAAGAGACGTTGAAAACCTTCAATTCTGCATGGAAATCGGATTCTTCCACTGGATCATTCTCTGAGATCACCGTCTCCTTCGACGTTCTCCGATTGATTTCTCCTTGTAATTTCCTTGTTTTTGGGCTCGGCCACGATTCATTGATGTGGGCATCGTTTAACGCCGGTGGAAAAACGTTGTTTCTCGAAGAAGATCCGACGTGGGTACAGACTGTTATCAAGGATGCGCCGGATCTGAACGCGGCCGTCGTTAAGTACCAGACGAAGCTTTCCGAAGCCGATGAACTTTTGAGTACGTACCGATCAGAGCCGGAATGTGCTCCGGCAAAATCTTACATCCGGGGGAATAAACGGTGTAGGTTAGCATTGACGACTTTACCCGATGAGGTGTACGATAACGAATGGGATATGATAATGATCGATGCGCCGAGGGGTTACTTTGCGGAGGCACCGGGAAGAATGGCGGCGATTTATTCGGCCACCGTGATGGCGAGAAACAGGAAGAAACCCGGTGTGACGCATGTTTGTGAATAGAGAGAGAGAGAGCTTTAATCATTTTTTTATTTTTGTTTTTTAATTTTGTAAAATAAATAAAAATTCATTACTTATTTTTATTATTTAAAGAAGGCTAAAATTGTCATATTTAAAAAAATAACTGGTCAAAAGACTAAATCCGTAACAAAATGTTAACCACATACATCGAATTTGTAATTTCTTCTATAGAGGGACGGGATCCGTAATTTGGTATAAACCACAGGGACGAAATTTGTAATTTACCCAAAATTTAATTTCTTTTAACACTAATATTTTCTGGTTAACTCGATGTATTTTTTATTTAAAGACAAAATTTACAGTAAAGCATCCGAAAGTCTCAACCTCTCAAGAAACGGGAGGCCCAAAAAGAAAGGAACAAACAAACGGAAGATAAGAAACTAAACTAGAGCCTCAAAGGGGTTCAAGCACTATTTCTTGGTGTATAATTACATTACTTTACAAAATCATCTCTTAGATTTTGAAGGTTTCGTGTTATAATTCTACAAGATGACCTTTGAATATATACCTTTCTAAATATACGTGTATAATTTTTTTTCGTTTTGCGCTTTTCATGTCCTGAATTAGGTTTTCTTACTTTAAATTCAATAAATTATCAAACAAGTATGAAATTTAAATTATAGAAAAGTCCTAGTTTACGTGACCCGATAAATATTGAATGACCGCAAAGAATAATAACCAACTTTTTAAATTTTAAAGAAAAAGATAACATGTGTCCAATAAAAAGAAAATAAAAAATTCAATATTGAGTTTTGCTCCCATGTATCTTTATATATTTTATTAGTTATATGTAATTGTGACTTTTTACATATATTGTTTCTCCAATTTAATTCAAACATAATTTATTCAAATGCTAATTTTGTAGACATTTTAAAAGAAATATGATATTTATCTTGAGTTTCTATAATTATTGGTTTCTTACAATTTTTTTATTATAAATTTTTAGTAATTATCGTTCTTAGTTTATTGTAATATGGTAATTTGGTTTTTTTCTATTTTGTTAAAAAAAGAAGAAGTTCATGTTGTATTTCATTTAGTATAATGTTTAATAATTTTAATTGTTATGTCACTTTATTGTAATCTATTATTTCAAATACTAAAAACACCATTAAAACTATTTATCGTTTTATTATATGATTTTTTTTATTGTTATATTTATTTAAAACTTTTTGTTTGTTTTAATTTTAAGGTTAGATTATCATAAGCACTAAGATATGTAATAAACAAATTTGATTCATTTCATGATGAAATTCTTTAGTTAACAATTAGTGTTTTTCTCAACATTTTCCAAATCATTTATTTTATTATAACTTTATATTTATTTTAATTATCTTATATATTTTTAAATTCTATTAGTAGTTTCTTTATAAAAATTTATATTGTTTATCAAACTGACTTGTTTAGCTGCAACTGTCTTTTTGTTCTCTAACTGTCAGCCGCAACTCATCAACTACGACTGATATATTGTTCATCGACAACATCTATGATTAGGATGCATTTATCTCTAAAATAATGAACTTTATTTAGTAGCTCTTTAAATAACAACATTTTTATACGCGGTTCCATCAATGTAAAGTACTATTTCAAACTATGTTTATGATATTAAAAAATGTGCTTGAGTTTTGGTATATCTATGTTTTTTTCATTTATTTTTAAAAAATATATGTTTTTAATTATGATATATTTTTGATTAATTGAATATCTAATTTGATATTTTTTAAATGTACTGTGAAATATTATATAGATAAATATCAATTTATTATTATATTGAACTTCTAAATTCATGTATAAGTAATAATATGAAATAAAATTTAGCATGAACGAATTTTAGTTTATTTTTGGTTTTTTTTTTGTATTTTTAAAATTAATAAAACATAGTTTATTATAAATTTTAGTTTGATCAAAATTATAATTTATTTATTTAGTATTTTTTTGATTTCTTATATTTCAACATTGAAGTTGTAATATTACATTCCGTTCTAACGCACGGTTCTCACATACCTAGTTAAGAATAAAAGATGATTTAAAAGAAATTTCAAAATTGATATTTTTTAAAATTTTGAATGTATAGACATTTAAATTTAAACTTACTTGTATCTTAACTTTAGATGTTATGATTTACTAATTATTTATAATTGTTATAATTATTTATCTATGTATGAACATTAAAGAAATAAAGGGTTTATTATGATTTTTTTTTTTGCGTTTTCGTTTCTCAATGTCATAATTTTTCTAGAAAAATTCTCAAATTATTTTTGTCCTAATTTTTGTGAATTTTAACTATTAGAGTCTAACTGGTAAACTGGGTCTATCTTAAAAACTGAAAGACCGGTGTCTAATAACAATTTTCACTAAAACAAAAAGAAAAAATTAACTTAATAATTTTTTTGAGAAAAAATAATGTTAATGGATGAAAACGTAAAAAATATAAAACATGTTTGTTTTTTTTATAAAAAACTTAAAAATAACTAACAAATTGTTATATGTTAGAATTTTTTTTTACCATTTGTAAATTCATCATTTTGAAAATTTTTAAAGACATATATATTTTTGTTTTTAAAAATAAATTAAAATTTCCAACTAAAACAATAAAATATAAATCTAAAGTTTAAATCCATCAAATGTAAACAAATTCTAAAATTTGTCTTATAGTTAATTTTTTATTTTATTTTAGGTTTACCGTTTCATGAAAATAAAATTTTATTAAAGTTTTCCGTATAATACACGAGTTTTAACCTAATTAACTAATTTTAAAAAAGATAAAGAGTCAAGAGGTAGAGAGAGTAGCCGCACAACGGGGAAGAGTCAGCGGGGTCGCTGATGGAGGGTGGTTGTTCTCGTGCGGGGTGAAGGTGATTTGGCAAGCTGGTGGCTTGTCTGGAGGGGTATATCTCTTAGGCCATGTTTGTTTTTTTTAACAAGATCTTCGAATCTCTTATGTCTGTAAACTCGAAGACGCAGGAAGATGTTTTATATGGAAGTGCGTTTGTTTTTTTGTCTGCCCGCGTCTGTAAAAGTCTTCTTGCGTCTGCGAAGAGCGCAAACATTTAGTTTTAGGCCATCTTTTCTGACCGCAGATTTCTACAACTAAGTCTGCAGACCGCATATATCAATCTCTTAAAAAACAAACAACACCTTACTTTTGAGTTGTTGTATTCAAAACATTTTATTATGTTTATTTTTCTTCCTATTATATGTCTAATACATTGTTATAAATTTTAAAATGAGATAGACACTCCTAACTTGAAATCCTAGGTTCCTCTAGTGTGGAAGCAGTGGAACAATAGAAAAAGAAGGTAATTTGTACACAAACAATATTTTGGATTTATTTGATACAATTGGTTGTAGTTTTGAGCTTGTTTTTTTTAAACATGTAACTTTTTTTTATATAGAAATGGAACTTTTAATTTTTATAAATGCGTTTAATTAAAGTAGTTGTAGTTGTAAATTTTAGTATTGAATGACACAAAAGAACATTAAAAATAATCTAAAGTTGTAGTTTATAATTACTATAAGAGTAAAAAAGTAATTTGTTTATCAAAAGCTCAAACTCATTTCAAAACTAATTCAAGTAGCTTTTGTGAGATTTCGTTTCCGAACAAAAAACTCAATTTCCTATCAAACAAACAAAACTTTTGAGTTTTAGGTTACAAAACTAAAAAGTTGAAGCTGTTAAAAGCTACCAAAAGTTACATTCCAAACACAACATTTGTCATACGCAACAATTAAACATAAAATGACCATACTATCTTTATTGTAGTAATTCTTTAACATAAAAATACTCAAAACTTAATTTTTTAAGATAAATTGATCAATTTATAACGAGAGGATTAGTTATGAAAAATCTTCTGTTGGATATAAAATCACCCCTCAAATAGAAAACCTTATAATTTATTTGTATAACAATAAAGCTACTTACGTTTAATGGTTGTTGTTGTATTAAAAAAGAAGTTGATTAACTTGTATTAAAGGAGCAGAAGGTTAGAAAAACAGCAGTGCATTTGGGTTATTCGCCCAGCGTTAATCTCAATGCTTAGCTGTCAAACTGTGGTTAGCCTGTGACCACTGGCGCTGTCATCTTCCCAAAACCCGAAAAGGAAAAAAGGTGTACCAAATCCACTCATTTCCCCCATGAAAATATATAGGGTATTCATCTCACACTCACCCGAGTCCTACTCTTTTTCTACCCAAAAAACCCTTTCATTCCATCAAATTGAAGCAACCATCATACCATGGTTTCCCTTCAAGAATCTCACGATTCCAATCCGAGTCGATTCCCGATAACCCGACCCTATTACACCCCGCCCCCTTCGTCTGCTGCTTCTTCGCCATCCAGGTTCCAGAAGCATCTGGGTCGGTCTATGCGAACCGTGCGCTCCAATTTCTACCAGTCCGAATACACCAACAGCTGCTCCTTCGCCTCCGCCCAACAGACCCCACCCTCGCTCCTATCGGAAAACCTCACTGATTCCGTCATCGACGTTCATCTACACCAGCTTGCTACTGCTAACAATAAGCTATCCAAGTCCTCGTCTTCTTCCACCTCTTCTGACGATTTATTCGGATTTTCTCAAGTATTCAGTGATTTCTCCGCCTATAGTAGCGATATATCTGGAGAATTGCAACGCCTAGCCTGCTTGCCGGAGGATTCCAACGAGAATCAGCAGAATCAGGAGAAACAGCCGGAACCGGAGCCTTGCTTAGGGTTTCTGCAACGGGAGAATTTCTCTACAGAGATTATTGAGAGTATCTCACCGGAGGATTTACAACCGACGGTCAAGATCTGTGTTGATAGTCTCAGTTCTAACTCCGTTGCTGTGAAGAGGTCCGCGGCGGCGAAACTAAGGTTGCTTGCCAAGAATCGATCTGATAATCGTGCGCTAATCGGTGAGTCTGGTGCTGTTCCAGCATTGATTCCACTTCTCCGATGCGCCGATCCTTGGACTCAAGAACATGCCGTCACTGCGCTACTTAATCTCTCCCTTCTGGACGAGAATAAACCGTTAATCGCCGGTGCCGGAGCTGTGAAATCGTTAATTTATGTTTTAAAAACCGGCACCGAGGTATCAAAGCAGAACGCAGCTTGTGCGTTGCTTAGTTTAGCTATGATCGATGAAAACAAAGTGTCAATCGGAGCCTGCGGAGCGATCCCGCCGTTGGTGTCTCTGTTAATCAACGGTTCTAACCGAGGAAAGAAAGACGCGTTAACGACTCTGTATAAACTGTGTTCTATGAAGGCGAATAAGAAGAGAGCGGTGACGGCGGGAGTTGTGAAGCCATTGGTAGAGTTGGTTGTGGCGGCGGGAGAGGCTGCAGGGGAACAGGGGGCTGTAGGGATGGCGGAGAAGGCCATGGTGGTTTTAAGTAGCGTAGCGGCAGTAGAAGAAGGGAAGACGGCAATTGTAGAAGAAGGGGGAATCGCTGCGTTGGTGGAGGTTATAGAGGATGGTACGTCTGTGAAAGGGAAGGAGTTCGCGGTGGTGACGCTGCTACAGTTGTGTGAAGGTGTTAATAGTGCTAGAAACAGAGGATTATTGGTCGGAGAAGGTGCAATTCCGCCGCTCGTGGCTCTTTCACAAACCGGAACTGCTAGAGCCAAGCACAAGGTAAAATCTTGCGATTTACACCATTGCTGAATCTTAAAAGAGATCATCATCATTAGCTTGATTTTTTAGTTCATGAATTATAGATGCTTGGATCTGTGTTTTGAAACCCTGTGTATTGGCGACGAGCTTTCAAGATTAGGTTTTTAAAAAAGGGGATTTTAGCTATCTAAAAAGGGTTGAATGGGTAACTTTTAAGCAAAAATTGTTTTTATGAATAAAAAAATCTGGTTACTGCAAATTCAGATCATCAATTTCTTCCATGGATTTTATAACCAAGATTTCGTATATATATTTAATTTTAAGTTTGGGGATTCTAATGTTTACACTTTGTTTATTAAAGTAATCTATAAACCAAAAAGGAAGTTCAAATGAATTGTGGAAGCAAGAGGTTCCTATGATTCTTGGAATTCTTTTGGAAAGCGACATGCTTCATATTTTACTACTAATAACCATCTCACGGTTTACTTTTTGGGCTACCCTACTTTGCATTCATTGCAAGATGTACAACTTTTAATTACCAATTTACATATTACATTGCTTGATGTACAAAGCATAAAAACGTTTAGCAGGAAAAAGGGGTCTACATGCATTTATTATCTTTTTATAAATGTTGGAATAAAGATGCTTGGAAATTAGGATGCCAAAATCATGAAAATTATGGAAACGTAGATCATATCATCAAGGTAGTTGCATCTAAAGATTGCCCTAGATTTGATCGTTTGCAAAGCGTACATTGCTTCCTTTATAATTATAAATGCAAAAAGAAGCATCTTTCATGATCTTTTTCAACTTTTGCAGGCTGAAACGCTACTGGGGTATTTGAGAGAGCCAAGGCAAGAAGCTTCTGGTTCAAGTCCAAAATAAGCAAGGTATTATGCGTATTTTTAGATAATGAGTCTGTTGACTGTATATAGGAAATTTCTTTTGATGATTTTTGTACAGAGTGGTGGAGAGAATTTGGAGTCTCTATTAAAAAAAGCTAAAGTAGTTGTAAATTAAGATTAGTGAGAAGAACAAGAAGCTGACCTTTTGTTTGTGGTAAAAGATTAAGAGAGAGAGAGAGAGAGCTTGTAGCTTGTTTGCCTATTATGTTGATGAGTTGAGTAGAGTTGAGTTGTCATTCATATAATTCGGTTTGGTTTCACCCAAATATCGTCAACTAGTACTATTAGTGGATATGGTTTAGAAAGTCGTGGATATATAAATACTTATGATTGATCATACACACACACACATATATATATATATATATATATATATATATATATATATATATATATATATATATATATATATATATATATATGTTGTTGAGAGTTGAAATTGATGGTGTCTTTTGCTTTTCTGAAATTGTGTTCATATGTTCACAGGATATGTTGAATTGTTATAAGTAGTGAAGTATGCAATTACACTTGGCATATATATCATATAGTGGTTTGATGAAAAAAATGTGAGGCTGAGAAACATTATAACATTATTAGTGGTTTTGATTAAATTCCTATAGGGTTTTAGCTAATTAGTAATGATTAATGAATTAAAGGGAATATGATTGAATGGGTTGGGTTGGGTTTGGGGGGGTCCAGTATATATATAATATAGGGTTTCATTGGTGTAAAGTTTGTAGCTTTCCTTCAACTGCAGTGTTTGTTGGTCCTACAAAAACAAAACCACTGGCATGGCATGTATGTAATACCAACCCAACAATAACTGTCGGTTTACAAATGATACATACATGTAAATTGTAACATGTATGTATGTATGTACCCATGATGAAGATATCAAACCATGATGAAGTGGATCCGAACCTTCAATGGTATGGATATTGCATCAGGAGGATTAGGCAAGCTGGCAAGTAGTTGGTATGTGATGTGGTTGTCCTGGCATGGGGTGGCTTTATTTAATGCACGGAGTCTGTTTCTGAAGCTAAATAAAGTAGCCACTTGCCACCCATGTCTTGGTGTAAGCCTTATCGAGGGGACACAAACTGATTTCCCACGTCTCGAGTCTTTTTTCGAATGAATGCCGGATGCAAGTATCGACCGGTTGTTCGTGGTATGTAATATATTAAATAAATTATTGTGAAATTCATGAAATACCTATCGGAGAATGGTATGTTGTAACTTGTGATGCACAGCATGGCCATGGGTGTATGTGTTCAAGTTCAGCTAAGGATGCGGCTGCCTTTGTATTTTTTGTTGTGGGTTCATATACTTGCTGAGTTCATAGAAAAAACAAATATGTAATAACTTGCAAGACAAAACAGATTTTGAAAGAGAAAAAAAAAAAAATGCTTTTTGAGTTGCGAGAAAACACAGCAAACAATATCCCAACTCGTGTGTTCTTTTAGCGAAACAGAAAAGTTTGGTAACACATTTTCTATCAACCATAAAATAAACATCCCTAATAGGACGTTGAAAAGATCTCTCTTTTGGAGGATGGTGAATATTTGGTAAATGGTGTATGGATTCAAGTTTTAACAATATGCTTTTTGATTCTGTGGTGGTGTGGTGTGTGCATGGGTTATTGACTTGATTGTTAAATGCCATGTCCTTGATTACGTTAAATCTTCTTAACTTTTTAGAAATGAAAAATGCCTAAAGAAGTAGATGTAGATGATAAAGTAGGAATGTTAAGTTCTTGGTCCATGATGTTAATAAAAATTGGTCTTGGTATGGTTGGTTTGGTTTGGTTTTGCAATTTTTTTCATTATAAAAGTTAGTCAGGGACCAAAACCAAGTTGGTATAATTTTGGTTTGGTTCACAATTCTAATGCTTTTAGTTGACGAAAATAAGCCGGTTTTCTGTTTTTGTTTTCAACGAAAACAGGGCTTAATTGAAAACATGTTTAGTTTGACATTATTCTAATTTTATTTTTGTCATTTTCTAAATGTTTTCATTTTCTAAATTTATAATAGAAATTGGAAAATGCATTAAAAGAGTTTTTAACTATTTTTCTAATTTTCAAAAGTGAAAACAAGGGACATGGTGAACACGTTTTCAAAATTTTCTCCTAATTTTCTAGAAATGTAATAATGAAAATAAATTCTGGAAAAGTGAAAGTGAAAACAAATATCAATTTTCCATCAACTAAACACAACCTAACTTTTTCAGTATTTTGGTTTTCTGTTTTGTCCGGTTCAGTTTTGGATCAACACACCCTTTAATTCTACAACATGAAAGCACAAGATATTTAATAATCTATAAAGAATTAAAGGAGTAAATTGTATTATAATGTTAAATAATCATATAATAATTTTATATTATATTATCAAATGTGATTGGGTTTGGGGTCTGGGGTGGAGATCAAAACGTTTATCTTAAACTGGAAGATCTCAGTCCATGATTCCATGCCTTCATGCCTGAGGGTAAACGATGTACTACCCCTGTTAGGCTGGAAGCTTGGACACAGGAGATTATCGAACATTGTCCTGAACCCAGGCCTTGCTTAAAAAAGTCCCCCCCTTCCTCAACGGCTTTAATTACCCGCTCAACTTCTTTCTCTATCTAAAATTAATGGGGTCAATGAGTTTTGGGATAGAAAGTTGAGAATTGTCCGGTATTTTTAAAATTTTAGAATAGAAATAGTGGAGCGAGAAAAAAGCTGACATACTGTTGAATTGTTCAAAATAATGAGTCTGGAATGGGTATGTATACCTTTTAACATGATCAATTCAAGAATTTCGAAGTTTCGGATTTCCCATTACATTGAGTTTTTTTTAAGGGATAATTGCGAAAAAAACCCCAAACTTGTCAGTTTTTTGTAATTAAAACCCAAATCATTTTTCGTTGCATAGAATACCTTGAACTAAATAAAAATAGTAAATCAATGTTTTATCAATAGGTAATTGGTTGAAACCGGTTATTAATCCTACGTGGAACGGTAAATAACCCACGTGAAATAAGTTTTAATTGTTGAAACCGGTTGCCAAATAATACAAATCATTTAAACCCCATGTTGATGTAATCCCGTTTAAAAATTACAATTAAAAATTATCAACCGGGGTTTAAATGATGTGTAATAGTTGACAATTAAAATTTATTCCACGTAGGTTATTTAATGGTCTACGTAAGATTATTAACCAGTTTCAACCGGTTACTCATTGATAAAACATTGATTTACTGATTTATGTTAGTTCGGGGTTTTCTATGCAACGAATAACGATTTGGGATTTTAATCATAAAAAATTGACAAGTTGAGGGTTTTTTTTTTTTGCATAATTATCCATTTTTTAAATGAAGTGGGAAAAGTACAAGCTATTTTTAATGGTATGGTTCTTGATATTTGATTTTTTTTTTAAAGTTGATTCTCTACTTACTCTAGTCTTTAATGAGTTTGCTCTATTCTAGTTCGGGTTTCAATATGTTTTTGTAGAAAACTAGTCTATTAACCTATGTATTATATGTATTAAGTCAAAAAAATATTTGTATAATTAAAATAATATTTATAATAATAAAAGATATTAACATATTAAGTGTATTAAACTTATAATAATAGAAATTAATAATAACAAACGTATATATAATATAAGTACAAGTTTACTTTTGAATTTTTCATACTTTTTTAAATAGATTTAAAATTGCATTGTGAAATAATTCAAATTGAAAAGCTTGTCTTAAAATTTAAAATGATAATCGACAAATGTCAAAGTAGAAAATGTCAAGTGACATAGCTTAAAGGATGACAAGTAGGATGTTCTATTTATTTTTTTCAATAGTATTTATAAAAGATTATAGATAGATATTTTTTTGTATTTCAAACGATATGTTTTATACATATTATTCCTTTATAAAATTCAAGCTTTTTAATAGACCGTCGACTGCAAACATGTACTTTATCGGTTTGATTTTCGGTTTTCTTTTGGTCCGGTCTAATTTGCTTACAACCAAGTAAAACCATACGTAGATTGTTAGTGTTGTTGGATGATGAAAAAGAAATCAAGTAGTAGCGTATGATAGCAAATGGTAAGCAACTTTTAACACGCTGAAACTTTGAATTTTGAACGTTTATGTCGTCTTTTTGCCATTTGAGTGTTGTAGCAGAAAAAGATGGGCCTTTATTACTAAACATCTTTCTTTTAGATAACATTCTATTTTGTTTTAAATACTTTGTAAACTTCTTTTATACATATTAAATCCTTAAACTTTAAACTTTAACTCTATTCAACTATAAATTGAAAGGATCAATTGTCAAAAATAACTACAAGTTTATAACAACATTATATGTTTTTTTTATTAATAGCATAAAGTTTTATATCATTTTATATCAATGGATGACCTTGAAAGTTGAAACACATTTAGTAGGTCAAGAAACCATACTTTATTTTTACAAAAAAATAGTAACGTTTTTTCATAATTTTGTTAATAAAAAATTAACAATAACATAAAAAACAATAGATAATTAAATGAATTATAAAAACAAAAAAGTAGTTGTTTCTGGCAGTTTGCCGGTCCTAAATTAAAATGATAAACCGGCTAACATCCCTAGGAACCTCCCGGCTAACATCCCTAGGAACCTCCGCAGTCTTGCACTACTAAAATGATAAAGGCTATGTTTGGCAGAGAGCTTTTAAGAGCTTTCAGTAGCTTTTGTTTTTAAAAAGCTCTACTAAAAACTAAAAGTTTCGGAAGGAAAACATAAAGCTTTCATTTTCTAAAAAAAAGCTCTTATATAAAAAGCTAGTAGAAGTAGCTTTTCAAAAGCTCTAGAGCTTTTGGTCAAATATAATTACTTTTTTACCCTCCTACTAATCATAAACTACCACATTTAATTAATATTAATATCCTTTTACGTAATTTAATACTAAAAACTATAGCTACAACTGCTTTTACCAAACACATTTATAAAACTAAAAGCTCCAGCTCTTTTAAAAAGTTTCAGCTTTCAAAAGCTTCAGCTACTAAAAGCTCTACCTCTTTTAAAAACACAAAGTTACAGCTAGTTTTGCCAAACATACCCACAGTATCAATAGGAATGGGCTGAGGTACCGGGTTTACTCGAATTAAAATTGAATAATAATTCCAAGGTTATATTAGTAGCCTAATAAAAATGAATAGTGTCGAAAATAAGCCCATGATTATGGGATTTTAGTAACCCATTCAATAACAAGAGAAAATAAAGAAACAATTTAAAGAAGCCCATAATAATTATTGGATGTTAGAAAACCTTGATTCCCATAAATCTATCATTCGGAATGAACCTTTCTCAGTGGAGGAGGAGAAGAATATTGATAGGATTCCTATGTAGAGTTACCAAGAACTATATTATTATCTATTAATTGTATTATTTCGTACTCATAGATGTAGTGTTGTTAGGATTGTTCAATTAAACAAAACTAAGACAGTGTTTGGACGACAACTTTTTTGAAGCATGAATGAGATATATAATGTTGATCATACTGACATCATTTTATTGACTTAAATGATTGGATTTTTGTGAAGAATTTCCATCCTCATCATATCGGATGAATATATACCAATATAAAGTTATTTTGTCACAATACAAATCATATATATTTAACTTGTATCCATCTATACTAAAGCAAAACAAAACTTCAAAATTCAAATATACATACGTAAAAGCAAAAACGAGGACATGTGAAGTAATAAAACGAAACAGGGTCCTTGGCCAAAAAAAAAAAAAAAAGCTCAGATTCTTCATTAACATTTACAAACCGATGTTAAAACTTTGCACGGACAGGATTGAACCGTAGCTCGTCCACATTCTTTTGTGAATCTATATAATAAAGTTGCTTATATAACTGAAAATAAAAAGGAAAATAAAAAAACCATAGTTAGAAGTTGTCATGTTCTTCCTTCCAAGGATATGTGAAATTGGAAGAAGATGAAGATATTTATTATATGTCATGGTGACAGCCAGAGCATCAATGCCATGAATCCACAATCAAATATTGTGTAGAGGTAAAGACTTGCGGGAAAGTAACTAGTTTATTAGAAATTACATGAACGTATAAATCTTATTATATAATAAGTAACTATTATTTTATTCGTGCGTTACTCAGGTTATTTCGTTTAAAGACCTTATAATTTTTTTTAGTTTTTATAACAATATGATGTATGTTTGTATATTTTAAAAAACTTTATAATTTTTTGTAGTATTTTTATCGTAGAGGTATGACTCGACAATTAAGACTAATCACATTTGATTTTCAACAAAAACAATAAATGATTATGGTTTCTTAATTTTATTTATTAAATCATAAACCTTGTAAAATATTATTTTGATCATCATGTATAACTTGTGTTTGTCGTTGTATAAAGAGCTAATGATATTTGAAAGCGTTTTAAAAAAAATTGTCAATTAGTTATAGTAATTAAAAACTATAAATATAACGACTAATAATTACATTTTTGGATTAGTGTAATTTATAATTTTTTAATTATTTATTAACTTTATAAATATATTATAATTATTACATATTTGGGTCCATAAAAGAAATTTGAATTTTATTACTTATTGATATATTTATTATTATGTAATTATATTAAATGTTTATTATTATTATGACCTTTTCATTATATCTGTATTATGTTATTGAAATACTAATAGTTTTTAACATAAAGCAATAAACTTTATCATTAATTTAATTAAAATAAATACTCAATATTTAAAATAACAATCCTAAAAAATATATAATTAAAATATTTAATCATTATAAGTAGTTTTAAAATCTTTTAAGCGACATATTAATTTTTAACTGATATAACTGTTAATTAGTCGACATAGGAAATGTTTAAATTTTTTAACATGACAAACCAAAACTAGGTTGCTATTAGTAATATTTTTTTGTGATATAACTGAAGGATAAAATATTTAAATATTTTAGTTAATTAAAAAGTTATAAATTGAATAAAAAACGTCGACAAATGTGATACGCGAAGAACTAACTTCTCAGGTGTCCGTCAAAGGATTCGGAGGCAAGGGACAATAATTTTTTATAACATTTTAATGATATACTAACTTATAGTATTTAAATAAAAAATAAAATATTGTATTTGATGATATTAAGATCAAATTATTTAAGCAAACTTTGAAATTAAATAACCAAACCTTTAAGTTTACCCAGCACCCTAATATTAAGTTCAAGTTATTTGATAATATTAATGATATCCTACTTTTTAAACGATAATTATCACACGAGGGACTTTCTCGCACGAGAAATTTTTGTGCATAACAATCACCTCATATGATGCATAATTCAGCATGTGATTATATAAGTTCAATAAAGTCATACGAAAGATTGTGTATCAGATGTAGTATGCTTCTTCAAGGTTGTTCGATAAACAATTGGTTCTCCATTGAACTCTCCCCTATTCTGTGAGAATCTCAAATCCGTGATAACATGAAAAACACTCCAAACTGTACAAATTTATATATCAATTGCATAAATTTAAAAATTAAATTTGTAACTTAAAATCATTAATAGTCTTAAATATTAATAAAATATCATACTCTAACATTAAAATTAAATTCAAATTTCTTAAATTATACACTAAATGCACAAACTTCAACATTAAATGACACATTTTGTCAAATGCACAAATTTGATATAAAGTGGGCAAATTTTAGCATTCGTAAATATTTACATGTAATGCATAAATTTATCAAATGTATTAATTTTAGTATCAAATTTATAATTTTATATATTAGATGCACAAATTTTAGAATGGTTTTCACGGTTGTCACTAAATAGAAGGAGTCTATGTGTGTGTATGTACGTGTGTGTGTGTTTCTTGTATATTTCACCGTTACAATGCCTTATCTCAAGCCCATACATGATATGATACATTAAGAATTGACAAGAGGAAGCATTGTTTGGTCCCATGGAGTAAATACTATTACTAACTACCTAAAGCTTGGTCCATCCATCTCATTCACTCTTCCCCCATCATTTTCCCTTTTATTTTCCCAAATCTATTTTCTAATTTATATTACACAATTCACTAATGAACGTATCAAACGTATTAAAAATAAAGATGAAGATGCAACGAAACAAATAACGATATTTGCATAAAATAGAAAAGAAACGAATATAGGAAAAAACTAAAAATACTTTAATACGATGAAAACACAATTAAATGTTTGATGTGCGTGACGCATGAAAATACATTTATATGTAATACCCATACATATCAATAATCGTATCGTTAGATTATACTACAAAATCAAAAGAATACACAATTAACATAAGTAGAGCTAAAGCCAAGATCTTTTTGTACGGGAAGGGTTTGTTTGATCTTTACTGAACTTAATATATAGATTCTTTTAGGTTCAACTTTAAGGGGATGTTTGGCTTACGAAATATATTTCATTCCACGAGCCCTAAGGGTTTTTTCTGTAACATTATCTATTTAATTCATGTTTTACAGATTTTTTTTTAATTATAACATTATCTTTTTCATGTTCAAATCCAGACGACTCTTCTTTTATTACATTATCATTGTCAGATTGTGGTTGTGATCATGATTTTAGGCTAGCAAAACCTTCCTTTGGTTTAAGAAAATAAAGAATCAATAATTATTTCATCATCGATGATCCAACAAAATACCATAAGGACTTAGTTATATAATTATAAACACTAAGGTGTCGTTTGGATTGTATGAATTTAGAATGATGGATTTTAAAATGATGGATTTTAAAATGATAGGGTTTTAAAATAATTAGGGGATGAGTGGATTATGAAATGAGAAGAGGTGAGGAATATGAAATGCTAAATGAAGCAAAATCTTTTTCTTTTTAGTTTCTATCCAAACATGACAAAGGAGAATTTCTAAATCCAAATCCTAAATGGGTTGTTGAAATCCTCCAAACCAAACGACACCTAATTTGACTTCTAATTTTATACTATACCTAATATAAATTCTTTTATAGCAAGAAACCAAAATTTTTTTAAATTATACTAAATTAAATTACAAAAAAAAAGAAGGATATACATGAATAATTAGCTATGATAAACATTCATCAACAACAAACATTTAGCATTTGACATTCCTCCAACCTCATCTTTCATCATTCTTCCTCTACCCCAATTATTATATAATCTTTGAAACTAAACTTTTTATAATCTTTTTATTTCTTAATCCTACTTGTCATATCAAAATTCTGTCATTTTTTAATCTTGTCATATCAATTTTTAAAACCCAAACGACATCTTAGTTCAGTATTTTGTACAGATTCAAATTTCAAACACATTTGTAAATTTAAATGAGTGAGTGTGTGTATGAGTAATACCACTTATAACGCAGCGCACCAGAATATACCATTTTTAAAGGTAATTTTTTTGAATTTTTTTATATACATGTTTCAATTAACATTACACAGATGATATATAAAATTCACGCACATTCACACATCATAAGTGCATGAAATCATCCATCAAATAAATTCAAGTTCACATATATGCAAAATTATATAAGTGTACGTTCACATCTTTTTTTAGAAGTTAGGAGATGTGAATGTATGTGAAATTTACATATGATCTTTATAATGTTAATTAAATCATGTTTATGAAAAAAAAATTCAAAATTTTTTTTCGAAGATGGTACCTTCTGGTGCATTACATAATAAGTGATAGTCTCTCAAACTATATATATATATATATATATATATATATATATATATATATATATATATATATATATATATATATATATATATATATAGAGGATTGGGTTCACATGAGAACCCCTATATTTCGTGAGAACGTGAAAAATTACGCATGCACTTTATAAAATTTGTGCATGCACTTTATAAAATTGTGCATTTGATACTAAAATTAAATGTTTTCGATAAATTTATGCATTTCATGTAAAAAATTACGCATCTCATTCTATAATTTATCCATTTTATGTACGAATTGTGCATTTAAGAAAATTTATGCATTTGATGTTCAAATTTGTGCATTTACTTTATAATTTAATGAATGTAAGTTTTGAATGTAATTTTAGTGTTAGATTATGATATTTATTAATATTTAAGACTAATAATGATTTAAGTAAAACTTTTAATTTTAAAATTTATGCATTTGATGTACAAATTTGTGCATCTTAGTATGGTTCTCACGTTCTCACGGTAACAAAGGTTTTTACCGGAACCCAACCCTCTATATATATATATATATATATATATAAACTTTGAAATATAAAAGTGGATATATTGTGCATGGGTTGGGCCCATGAATTGACATGAGATGATAGATGTAATATGAGGACGAATCAAAAAGTGTGTTACTTAAAAAGTGGGAAAAAAAATAAACAACTTTCAGAATCATATTGAAAAACTTGAGCACATATATATGGTTTATATAACTTTATATGAAATAGCTAAGGAAGGGAGGGGCCTAGGGTTGTTTCAATAATGCAAATGAAAAACATCCAATATTGCATTCCACCGTATGTCTTTGATTGATATTTAGTCTCTTTGTACACACGCGCGCGCGCACGCGCGCGCGCACACACACACACATATATATATATATAGGGGTGGGTTCAATGAAGAACCTCTATGCATCGAAGAACATATATATATATATATATATATATATATATATATATATATATATGGTTCGAGAGGATACCACCCATTATGCAGCTCACCAGAAGGTACCACCTTTAAATAAACTTTTTTTAATTTTTTTTTGATAATTATGTTTTAATTAACATATTGAAGATCATATGTAAATTTCACATACATTCACATCTCCTATCTCCTAAAAAATGACGTGAACACACACTTATATAATTTTGAATGTATGTGAACGTGCATTTATGTGATGCCTATTTTCATGCACTTAGAGTGTTCGGATTTGCGTGAAATTTACATATGATCTATGTAATGTTAACTAAAACATGTTCATGGAAAAAAATTTCAAAAAAAACATACTTTTAAGGGTGGTACCTTTGGGTGCGTTGCATGATTGGTGGTACTAACTTGAACATATATATATATATATATATATATATATATATATATATATATATATATATATATATATAGGTGGGTTCAATGGAGAACCTCCATGCATCGAAGAACCTTGAAGAACCTCCATGCACCACCACAAATGCATCATAATTTCCCTGTAATGCATCATCATTTCCACGTGATGCATCAAATTCTCAAGTGATGCATCGATTTTTACATTATTTCCACTTAATGTATCAAATTCCCGGGTGATGCATCGATTTCTACGTGATGCATTTCAGTTTTTCTAGCGATGCATTGTGGTTCTCCAAGGTTCTTCAATGCATAAGGTTCTCCATTGAACCCACCCCTATATATATATATATATATTATACACACACATATATATTTCAAAAAAGTACTACTGAAAATCGAGTGAAGCAGAAGATACAACCCTTAACAACTTTTTTTAAAATTTTTTCGCAATTGTGTTTCAATTAACGTCACGCACATGATATGTGAAAATTAGATACATTCACTATATCTACGTCTTTAAAAGTTTTGTGAATGATCATTTATATTTATGTAAATAGTTATCTAAGTTAATGATCATTCACATGATTTTTTCTACCATCCAAAATATTTATTTTTCAACCATTATGTGAATAATCATTCACAAAGGGTGCGTTCGGTACTTTCAATTATTTAGGGTACACTCATGATCCAGATTATATACATTTGGTTCGTGAGAAGACCTAAAATATACAGAGTACTATGCGTACCTGTGAACATACGAGTTTTGAGTATGAACATGCCACAAATTTTTTTATTTGTTCATATTCACATGGATACAAATAATCAAGGCTATTTGTCAAAAAGTTACACATTCATACCTTCTAGCATTTTAAAATTCATGTGAACGTGAAAATTACGTTCACAACGATACATTTAATATGAACATGCACGTTTCACATAATTGTGGTTTATGTGTGATTTTTTGCAAGTAATGTTGTATTATTAATTTAAACAGAATTATGAAAATATCCAAAAAAGGGTTTTCGAAGGGTCTCTAATTTTATAAGGCTAGTTGAGTTTGTTTCATGTTCGTGGGTTTGGAACAAAATTTAGAGAACAATCAATGAAGAGTATTTCAGTTATTGGTAAAAGAAATCTAAAGTATGTTCGCATTATTTAAGATTTGATGGACAATACTTAAAATCAATCAAATTAGAGGTGTATAATAGTTGTATTCAGGATTTTTGAATATTATAAAAATATTAGACGTATTTTTAATTTTTATTTTACATTATAATGGTCATCTTATTAAAATATACTTTATGGGTTTATGTAAGATGAATAAATATATATGATATTATTTTTTTATTATTATAAAAATATAAAGTAGGAAGATGGTTTGACAACTCATCGTGAAAAACACTCTTTGAAAATAAAAGTCGCAGGTGCACGTTGACTTGTGAAAGCGTAGGTTGGACTTTATTTTGAATATAAAAAGCCCAATTCACGGCCCATTAACGCAGACGTGTCTTCCTGCACCTGTAAATCTATACTAGCTGTTTCTTAATTCTTCGTTCTTCAATCTTCATCAATGGAACCCTAACAACATCACCAAATTAATCTCTTTCCTTCCTCATATTACTCTCCATTCCGCGATCTACATTTTCACTGCTTCAAAACAATAAGGATCTGTTTCAAACGGTCGAACAAGCGTTAGGGTAAGTTCTGTTTTGTTGAATTGAAATGTGTTAATCATTTGTAGGTTTATCGAGAGCATAAGTATTAATTTGACTTCAATTGAAGTTAACCGTAGATTTTATGTGTAAATACATATAGCTTTTGTGGGATTCTTCAGAAAAATAAGTAACTTTGTCCTTGTTTGTGGCTAATTGTAATTTTGTTAATACAGTTATGATCTCAACATTTTCTGTGACTTTCGAAAAGTTCAAATCTGGAAGCTCTGATCATTACTATGCTTTTTGTTTGAGCAGATCCCCCGTTTTTACCTTAAATTCCTTGATTAGTTTTTTTTTTTTATGAAATTGAATTGAGCTAACCCGAACTTTTGTACCAACAGCTCTCCATTATTGCAATGATTTATGATCACCAAGAAAAAAATCTAGACATTTTTGAGGATTGTGTTTGATAGGTGTGAAAATGAGCAGAACATGTTTTTTGTTTTTTGGATATGACAATATTTACGGACATAATTAAGAGTCTCAATGATTGATTTTGCTGTTTTGATTACAGAAAATGTGGTCCATCCAAATATATTTTTTCTGAAAGTCTAGTTAATTTGAGTTGTCATGGCCATCATACTTAATGACTGTAATGCGTGGTTCTTTTGGGACATCACATCCAATTTCAGATCTTTTGACCCTTTCTATTATTGAGCATACATTGTTTTAGAGGCTAAAGGACCCTACATGCTTTCGGCTCAATAAATTCGTACAATGGGAATGGGTTCGTTGTATGAACCTTTCAATTCTTACATCTTGTAATCATGTCCACCGTAGCGCTGTTATTCAATTTTATTAACTACTAGTTGATAACGTGGACCAGGTAACTAATCAATGAAGAATGTCAGTACTTTATATAAAGCATAACTGTATTTCTTTGGCATGCTTGCACAGCATTGGTTATGTAACTGGTTTGTGTTTCAACAAGTTTCCTTGAGGATTAGCTTGCAAAAGAAAAAGGTATGATGGTCTCATAGTTGTGGTGGAAGCCCTATAGACTTTGGATTCAATACCTTACTGTTTTTTTGTTATAATCTTATAGCATTGATGAGCACAGGAAACCACAAATTAATGTACATTGTACTTGTTTCTACATTATTTCATGATGCATCAAAATGCTTTAATTATTTAGGCATACAGACATACGTTATGAGAGGTTTTACTTTACATATGAGCTTCTATAGCAGTCTGCTCACATCTCCTTATGAAATTGTTGTTACGATATGGATTAATTACATAAAAAGGAACTTACTTTCTGCCAAATCTATTTTGGGTTTCGTACTTTCATAAGTAAGGTTCTAAGGATTATGTTATAAGTTTAATGGTTTTATATACAAATACGTACTTCGAAATCAAAGTTTAGATGCCTATAGTATAAGCTTATATACAAATAAGGGGCAATTCCATAAAATAGAAATTGATTTTTGGTAAATGGTTTTTGTATGGGCCCTTAATGGTCAATTTTGAAAGTATGTACCCAAAAAATAAAAGATGACTGAAATTAAATTCCATTTTGTAACAATTAACACTCACAATATTTAATCGTATTGGTTTTGTTCAATAGAATACAAGGATGTGTTCATTTTTATTCTATATTAATAATATTTTTCACATTGGAAAAAGATGAGATTATAATTTACAATTAATTTCAGGTTAAGGATAAAAGTGTGAACTGTGCAGCACATAGAAAGGGGACCTGTGGCAGGAGCTGAGAAACAAGGAAGGACAAAGACGAAGGTGCTTGGCTCCAACAAGTCAAATAGGTGAGGATCACCTTAGAATACCAAAGATGAATGATGATAGAATTTCATGAATGACAAGAAATGGTTAAAAGCTCAATACCATGTGTGAATGAGTTGGGGTATACCATGATTTAGGGGTTAGTTTTACCGTAATCACTGAGTTGGGTTTTACCATAATATATGGGTTACTTTATATTGATTATTATGTTGGGGATAATACTTTCTAAATCAATGTTTAAGTGCTTATCTTATAAATTTTATAATCAAATAAAGAACCCAGTAGTCTAAAATAGAAATAGACTTTTGGTAAATTTGTTTTCTTATTTGGTGACCTATCTACTTATTTGATTATAAACGTAATACATACGCAATGGTGAGTCCTTATTGATGGTAAGAGGTCAATGGACCCCTTACTTATTACAAAATACAAGAAAGTATGTTTATGATTATGAGTGAATAATTTTTTTTATTAAAAAAAGGTGAGCGGATATCATATTAAATGATGCATAATTTTTATACACTTTTCCAAATATGATAAATGATACGAGAACAATATTTCTGGGGTTAATATTGCCAGAACCTATCGTGAGTTCACCATTATATCAGTTTAGTCAATTTAAGGGTGCATTTAGTATGGTGGAATGGAAATGAGGATAAATTATTAGTGGGAGGCTTGAATTATTAGTATAATTTCTGTATGTTATCAAGTTGAATCATATCTGGCTAAAATTCACTTTTCTTGTTTCTCTAGCATGTAGCAAATGAAGGGGAACTGAGTAAAAGATAATAACAGAGAAATAGAACCAAACAATTATATGGTTGTTGTATTATCATAATTCATGGTCTAAAAAACCATTGATTTTATCCTCATTTCCTTTCTCTTCAACTCCCTCCTACCAAACGTCCCCCTAAAGGTTTTTTAATCCTTAATCTTTCCTCTCTTTTTTTTACTATTCAAGTCCAAGTGTTTGAATACTGTAGAAGCTGATAAATGGTGAAAGTATGTTGGGGTTATCACCATAAATCGTAAGTTTTGATCATGTCAAATAGAACAAACCACTAAGAACATAAATATTAGGTATTTAACCATTAAAACAAATAAATAAAAGCATTAGACACCAAACCACTAAAAAAAAGGCACAGAATTGATAAAGAAAAACCTTAAACTGTTAATGTGGTGAAATTTTGATGGGTATTAACAATATTAACCTTGTATATATAACACCAATACTAGGTGTTAATTGGAATTGTTTAGTTCTATTTTGTATTTTTGTTGGATTTTTCTAGTTCATGAACATTGTCATGCCACATGTTGTATACCTTTGTTCCTAGATGAATCACTTGTTTATCCCTGTTAGTCACAGTTTCACATTTCTGGATTTGCTACTGAACATAAGGTCCCTAGACATTGATTTTAAAGTTATGATTCTGAAATAGAAACTGATTGAAAGTATGTGCAATTACCCCCCATGACTTACCTGGCTTTGTAAAAGTTTGAGGATTTGTTAAGATGCCTTGCTTTTTGATCATTGTCTACTTATCTTGCCTTACAAGCCTTCCTTTTCCTTTTTGCACATCTTAAATACATTTTTTTTTGTATTTTAATTAGGTAAAGTTTGATGCTTCACAGGATCCAGGTTATGGAACTTGCATTTTTAGTAAGCAATCATATTGGGGAATATGATTTCATAGCATTTTAGATTTCATACACAACAGCAGGAAATGGCATTTTACTCCCAAGACGATTCAGGTGATGATTATCTCTTTAAGATCGTTCTTATTGGTGATTCTGCTGTCGGGAAGTCGAACTTGCTTGCTAGATTTGCTAGAGATGAGTTTTACCCGAATTCAAAATCAACAATTGGAGTAGAATTTCAAACCCAGAAGATTGAAATTAAAGGGAAAGAAATCAAGGCCCAAATATGGGACACGGCTGGTCAAGAACGTTTTAGAGCAGTTACATCTGCATATTACAGAGGTGCAGTTGGTGCACTTTTGGTCTACGACATTAGCCGACGACAGACTTTCGATAGCATCGGCCGATGGCTCAACGAACTTCACAGTAAGTAGCTTGTTCATATTATATCATGCATTGTATGTTTATATTTACATTCCATGAGTGTTTGAGTTGGCTTATGCTTTGTTGAGCAGCGCACTCAGATATGAATGTGGTTTCGATACTTGTTGGGAACAAGTCGGACCTAAAAGAAGCAAGGGAGGTTTCAACGGAGGAAGGGAAATCATTGGCGGAATCAGAAGGATTATTTTTCATGGAAACTTCAGCCCTGGATTCGTCGAACGTAAGTGCTGCTTTTGAGACAGTTGTTAAGGAGATTTACAACATATTGAGCAGGAAAGTGATGCAATCCCAAGAGATGAAGAAACCGGAGCCATTGTTGTCAGGAAGTGGTAAAACGGTGGTGCTGGAGACGGATTCAGACCAAGATAATCAGCCTAAAAAAGCATGGTGTTGCTCGTCTTAGAATGATGTGAAATATTAAGGAATCATTGTTTTGTTTTTTTGGTTACGGGGAGTGGTTGGTTCATTGGTTCATTGGTCATAAAGAGGATAATTAAGTAATGTATATGATGTGAAATCTGATGATGGAGAAAGAAGAAAAAAGGGTTTTTGTTGTTTGTGTTTCTTTCTGATTATCAAAGTCTTATGTTCAGCTGATCCTAGTTACATTACATTTACAAGTGTTGTTTTTCCAATTATTTGTTTAGTATTTGACATTAATTGTTTCAAGTCTGATTTTTTAGATAAAAATAAGATGATGTTTTAGTGTTTCTTTCTTTTCATTCATTCATTTTTTATTTTGGGGGATAATCTAAGATTTTGTTTTAGTTTTTATTTGATTTAAAGTTATTATTAAATTGAATATATATTTAGAATCCGATATTGTTTTTTGACAAAGAATTCAGAATTTAAAAGTAAAGAAAAAGGTAAATTAAACAAAATTGTCAAACCAATTTTTGATGACGATGTGATTATGAATTATAAGGACTAAGTGGATGTTCGTTTTTTACGTTGTTCCTTTTGTGTGTTAACGAGCGAGGAACGTAGAAAACGATAAGCAAGGGCACCCTGGGTCTGCTTAATTTTAGTCATAACCATCTGAAAAAGTTGATATAAATTTCAAAATAAGGGAAGAAACGCTGATCTTTCTTTTTCAGGAAAAAAATAAGATCTTTTTACAAATGAAAAAGAAATGGGATCGGTAATCCAAACTCAGCCAAGTGGGAAAAGACCCAAATTTTAATATCAATTGCAGAGCCCCTACGATATGGAACTGTATGTAGACATGCACTCTGGTTGGAATTTTGATACGATCTGAATTGGTTTTAACCTGACTCGGTTTTCGATATTACGAAGAATTCCGACTTTTATATTAAATGGTTCGGATTTAATCTGATTCACAATCAAGATAGTATAACTGGTATAACCAGGCAGATATTTTAAAATCCAACTTTCTTCTTTAAAAAGTTGAATTGGATTGGAGACTTGGAGTTGTTGAAGGACTTGCTTCATTATTGGATTGAAGAATGGAGACTTATATTTGTATTCGTATTGCATATCGATTATATTTCAAACAATCAATTATATACAAGTTACAACAATCATAATATACTAGTTTATTATATTTTTAATATATTGTTTGTTATATATAATACAAAAATCCAAAATGTAAAGTTAAATATATTTTTTTTTTATATAAATGTATACATGGATGGTATTATTATTTATCATTACCTATTAATATTTTATATTTTTAAATGTATATGTATGAATATTTAGCTTTTATTATATTATAATTAATAAGTTTTTAGAGTATTAGATTTTATTGAATTTAATTTGATTTGAATTAAAAAAAGATTATGTAAGACACGGATAGATATAAATTATTATTTTATTTATAATATTTAAAAACTATGTGCCATTTGTCAATTTATTGTTATGTCACGTGGCGTCATGAGAATTGAGGATATTTACTATTTTAATAGTATTTATAGATTATAAATATAGATTTATATATAATTATAATAATAAATATAAACAAAAAGTTTAAAATCGTAAAATTCAAATTACAATAATTGAAAATGATAACTAATGTTAGAATAGCGATCATGGTAGAATGACATCCTATAATCTCTAAAATTAGATGTCCGTAATTGCCTTGCCATTTCTCTCTTCTATGTAGAAAGTTTCTGAATTCTGTTTGTGTGCAGTGTGTATATACGAGAGGCAGAAACAGAGGGAAAGTAAAACACAGAACATATAACTAACTTAATACATTATACACACATTGATTAATTACATAATGTTCCTCCCTTATATAGACAATGAACCAGTGCAAAGAACCAATGTGATGGTTCATTTCGGTAGTTAATTTTGGAGGAAAAATAACTACTAATAACTACTTAATGTCATCCGGTTTATACACATATACATACCGGAATTTTACACAAATAAATACTTATACTAAACTTATATATCTTAAAGTTTATTAACACTTAAAATGAATTTCCAACATTCACCCCCTAAGTGTTATAAACTTTAATATGAACCTTCCATCTTGAGCTTCACACAATGACGACAAAGTCATCATCTTCTTTGTTGACACCATGTTCAATTACTTCACTTTCCATCTTCAAAACCACATTAATTGTTCCATCTTCTTTGTTGCTTGTTCCTTCAACCACCTTCTTCTTGTCCTTTGTGTTCACATCATCAACCTTGCATCCTCGTGCTATACAATCCTCAAATCTTGGTTCATCTTGGCCAACTACTCTCTTAGTTGTGCCCACAACATTCAACTCACTTGAATGCTCCCATTGCCGTTTCTCGGTTCTCTTGATGAACTTGTAGTACTCTTGAGGGTGTACTAGGCATGCAACATATATTTCCTTTAACACATTTTGAAAATCAATTGGAAAGCCTAAACCGTTGGCTATTCCACCCCACTTGTTTCTTGATGTAACACTTTCAAAGCCTCCATTACTTTCAACGATCTTGTAAAGATCAAACAAGCATATTTTTGCTCCAAACAACTTAAATGACAATTCTATCTTTGACTTGGTAATGTTCTCATGATACCACCTTAAAGCTCTTTCACATGCATTTTTAAATAAAACTTTATGTGCCATAACAAAGTGGTTGTCATTTATCAAATCCAAAAGTTTGATAAATTCTTCAATACTATCAATCTTTAAAGACACTACTTCCCAATCATCATCCTCTTGATTTTCTTGTGACTTGACAACATCAATTGAGTTGTCAATGTCTTCAGAATACTTGTAAGATATTCATCTTGCCTTTTAAAACCACTTTCTTCAACAAAACTCTTCTCTTCATTTTCATGGTCAAACACACGTGACACTTTGCATGTAAGACCATCAAAATCAACTTCAAAACCTTGCATGATCAGTTGCTTCATGCTAAGTAAATTGATGTTGATTTCAGGGACATACGCTACATATGGTATTGCGTACTCATTGTGAGTTGTTTTCAATTTGATAACCCCAATACCATGTGTAAATAGTATGTTTGATTCATGCTCCTGAGTGTCCACTATGAAACAACTTTTTAATTTGTTAAACAAATCTTTATTGGGTGTCATGTGTTTAGAGATTTTGGTGTTCACATACCAATAGTTGTTCGAGTTGGTGTTGTCCGTTCCTTGTACTAGGTATTCACCATCAAAGCATATTCGTTCCTTGTATCTTTGAACATATGGTTTCAAAGGTTCGATCTTCTGGTTTGGAGAGGAAGGAGTGTATTCTTCCTCCTTTGATTTGTTCACCGACAGATCATCACAAGTTGGTTCAAGAATCTTTTCTTTTCCCTTTATTGATCCATTCACAGTGCAGTCCCATGAGAAGTGCCCTCTGGTTCGACACTTATAACATCTTGAACGCCTTTCTTTTCTCTCCAATTCCTCAATCCTACGGTCTTCTTCCCAGCGCTGCAAGTGCAGTCTCTTATCCCTCATTCTGCGCAACTTTTCTTTCATCCATGATCCACTTTCAGCGTCTCCTTTCAGTCCCAATCGAAGCCTGCTCTGATACCAATTGTTAGAATAGCGATCATGGTAGAATGGCATCCTATAATCTCTGAAATTAGATGCCCGTAATTGCCTTGCCATTTCTCTCTTCTATGTAGAAAGTTTCTGAATTCTGTGTGTGTGCAGTGTGTATATACGAGAGGCAGAAACAGAGGAAAAGTAAAACACAAAACATATAACCAACTTAATACATTATACACACATTGATTAATTACATAATTGTTCCTCCCTTATATAGACAATGAACCGGTGCAAAGAACCAATGTGATGGTTCATTTCGGTAGTTAATTTTGGAGGGAAAATAACTACTAATAACTACTTAATGTCATCCGGTTTATACACATATATATACCGGAATTTTACACAAATAAATACTTATACTAAACTTATATATCTTAAAGTTTATTAACACTTAAAATGAATTTCCAACAACTAATTGAAAACAAAATTATAGGTTCAGTTTTTTTTTCTTGGATAAAATTCGGTTTTGAAACCGGTTTTTTTAATATGGATAACAATCTAGTTAACCTTAACAAAACCATACCGGTCTTGAAAAAAATCCGGTTTCAAGATATTTTTACCAAAAAACTGATATCTTGTTTCAGTAAGAGAGTTGTATGGATTAGGGGTATGATCAAACCTGTACCAGTACCGAATATTTATTAGGCATAAAATTAGTATCGAGTACCTAACCTTCTTTTAGATTAAAAACAACAAAAAATTATGAGATCTGAGAAGGGGCCTTATTAAAGTGAAAACCTGGAACTGGTCGGTATCGGTACCGTATTTTCGGTATCGGACTGGTTAGAACCAAACTTTTTTTATTTATGACACAAAGCTAATATAAAAAATAATTCAAACCAATAAACAAATTTAATAACAAAGCAAATAAACAAAGTGAAAATCAAAACCAACAAATAAAGTTACTATCAAAATCAACAATGAATGTACCATCAAAACCAATCATTAAAGTTAATATCAAACCAACAAACAAAGTTAACCATCCGTGTGTATATGTGTGTGTGTGTAAATTCAATATATATTTATATGCAACGTAAATAGTTATATATAAGTCGGTAATAATAACAAATATAAATCTTAAAACATACATTTTTAATCGATCATCTACAAGTATCGAACTGGGTGATACCGATTTTTTTGTGACATAGCATTCATACAGACATACCAAACCGATATATAGCCTTAGTAATCTATAATTTAGTTAATAAATTAGTTATATATTAGAAGGTGGTGCTTGTGCAAAAAGCGGAGGGTGTTACTTCATGCATCACATCTACATATTATAATTGACCTAAAATATGTATTTTTTTTCATAACTCATCATTATAGTTTATTTGTTTATACACTTTTGTTCAATCATAAGATAAATATTTATAAGTCAAATGCATAGAGGTGGTGTATGAGAAATTAGAGGTGGTGCATGAAGAAATAGCTAAAAGCGGAGTGTGGCTATGACGAGGAGGCGTTGTAGCCTGTAGGCATGTGGTGGTGCACGACAACTCTCCTCTGGTCCTCTCTCTCTCCCTTCAAAGTTTCTACTTTTGGTTGCATATGTGAATTGAGTGGGTAGAAAATTTGTAGCCTAGAGTTGCCACTTGCCAAGGTGAAAATGGGTGGAAGGAAATAGTTATAGAATTTTTTTAATAAGAGGGTTGGATTCTTGGGTTTGATCGGTCTAATAAAATTTAAAATAAGCTAATAAATTAACAAATGGTTGAGTTTGAGTTTATTTTTAGAGTTTTTAATTTGAGTTATCGTTCATTAAAATAAATGTATACTACAAATCTAATTATTTTGTTAATACAATAAAATCTTTTGTGAACTTATAATAAATTTTTAGATTTTAGAATTACACCTGAAGCATACTTCAAACTTCGCCGGTTGCACAATCAAAGTTTCGAAAAAAAATTACAGTATGCAACACGATTAGTTGATTATTGACTCGGGGATTGGTTACCCATGCTACCGGTCCCAAAACCTTGGTTCGTCTATGTTGTTAGGTAATATAAAGTTAACGAATAATTATATAAAATAAAAATAACTCACGGTTAAAAACTAGTAAACTAATAATCTGAAAAAATAAATAAATAAATAAAATAATACATACGGTGGTGGATAAAAATGAAGTTTGCGATGTTTGGTAACATACCCATAATAAAATTCATTCACATAAAGAGGTTGAAACGATAGGGGATTGGATAAGGCCCAAAATGGGGCCACGGCCACTCACCAAAAACATATCACATTCTTATTTCCGAAATAACGCTATGTTTGGTACAGAGAATTAAGCATAGGGAATTGGAATAATTTCCAATTCCCTATGCTTAATTCTCTGTACTAAACGCACCCTAAGTGTTTGATATGTATTGTTACTAGGTGAGTATATTTAATTTTCTTTTATTACAAATATATAACTTATTGATATAAAATAACATAAAAAACTTATATAAATTATTGATATAAAATAACATGTTACAAGTTAATTATAATAAACGAATAATTAACATAAGAACGTGATCACATTTAAATTTGTAAATAGTATTTTCAATATTTATAATGTATCATTCATATGATTGATTATTATATATTATATTGCTATGGACAATATTTTGATTTAATTTTATTTTTACCAATAAATAGTTTAAAAGCATGCTCTCATATATGAGAAAACTTATACTTATTTATAAAATTGATTACGGTGGTAACATGAATATATATTTTTAAAAATTTAATTTAGTATAAAATTTTAATATTGAAAATAGATTTTAATAATTAAAATATTTGATTACATTGACTTTCATTTATAATGGATAAATCAGATTTTTAATCAGTATTAATTATTTTAATAATATTTAAAAGAATAATTTGAATTAGTTATATTAGAAAATTAGAAGAAAAAATGAGAAATTAATTAGTTGAGGAATTCACACATGTCACTAAATGTTTTGTTTTATTAATATACATCTATATACATTAGATATGATTTTTTTAGGTTTCTAAATTTCATATATCAAATCCTTGTTATGTTTGGTGGCTAGAGTAATATATGATCTTTAGTTTTAATTAGTGATGTGAGTTGTAAAATCATAAAAACATTGGAGTCTAACAATCCTTATTTTGATAGAAGTTATATAAAATTTAATCCGTTCTATTTATAACCAAAGTTCCAAACAAATTAAATGAATTGGATTATAATTCTAATTCTTTTAAATTTTATTATGCGACCAACCACACGTTCATACCTTTAGCTATTTCAAATTGTGTTTTTGGCTGTTTAACTAGATTTTCAAGTTTGCGATATAAAGATGGGATAAACCGATTGTTTGTTTGGTAATAAACTCGTTTATCCAGGTCTTTACACTTTTACCATACAAATGATGAAACAAACACCGTAAATGTCATTTCTCTTTCATAATGGTGCATCATCATTGTTATTCATTCGTTCAATTCAACCAAAGGTTTGTTACTCGATGCAAATATAGTCAATAAACTTAAACAAACCAATTGTAAAAATGCGTTTTCAAAAAGTGACTATGATTATCACATGTGAAAAATTGAAAATGTTTGGCAAAACCAATAGTAAAAGATGAAACAAACACATTTTTGAAAAACAAAAAGCTAAAAAATAATGGTGTAAGTAATTTCAAAACGATAAAAAGAATAACAAAGCCCCATATGAAATCCAATTACAGTTGAATAAAGGTCAAAAACTAATAATATGATGCTAAAGATTACATTGTTACAAGCAACAATCAAATTACACAGTAAAAAAAACAAGAAATTTTGTTCCTCTGTTCTGTTCTCTCCCCTATCTTCATAATCCGAATTTTAATTCTCCATCGTTGGTTTCATGAACCTATTGAAATTTCAAAGACACAAAGTATACAACAAATGCTTCTTCCAGTACCTCTAACCAAATGTACCAACTTCTAATAACCAATTTACGTTTCTCGCTCACCGATAACATCACATTTCTCAGTGTTTAGTTCACGGCACCGATTCCTGTATGATGTATGTATCATATTATACCTCTATTTGCAACGCTAACGTAACCAACCGACTTATTCTGTATGCCTTCTGAGGCTCCACTTCCAAACCCATAACTAAACAAGCCTGCAACTTCAACATCAGGAAACGGTGACCGCCAAGTGGAGTCTGCGTAAAATGAACCACCACCAATCTCACCATCATCATCTAGCCTTGTGCCATATGACGAGACCGCTGCAATGCTACCACCACCCTTCCTCCCATACCCAATCACACCATTACCACCTTCATCAGAATTAGAATTAGAACTACCCCAAATTGCTTTCCCAACTACACCATTTTCTTGAGCCAAGAAATTACTCGAATTCAGGGTATTGTTAGTGTAACTTTGATTCCCATTTCCCCATATTTCGTGATTCGTTAAGCTCACTACAGAAGCATTTCCGTCAGCACTACCATAACCAATTGGACCAGCAAACCGGTTTGGCGTTACACTGTACATGGGGTTAGCTGCACGCGCGTATCCAAGATTAGAACTAAAGTTTCCTAATACTGAATCTGTATTGGGTTCAATGTCATAATTAGACGGGCCAAACGGAGAATAGCTGGTTCGACCAACAGTAACAGGACTAAATCTATGATCAACTTTAAGTCCGTAACCTCCAAGTGAGCTTGAATTATAACCGTTAATATAACTACTAACTCTACTCAAACCGTAATTATTATATCCACTCATGCTACTCCGGTTTGTTGGCCCAGGAGACGACTCTTTAGGCACTGCTCGTTTCACCTCCACCATTTTACCATTCAGTTCATGGAAGGTTCTACGCAAGACATTTTCGACCGATTCCTCTGATTCATAAGTAATGAAACCAAAACCTCTTGGCCTTTGAGTGTTGTGATCATACATCACCACAACGTCTATGGTTTTCCCGAATTGATCAAAGTAGCTTTTGAAGTCACTCTCAGTGACTGTAGATGCTAACCCTCCGACAAATATCTTTTTCGTGCGAGTGGGACCTGGCGAACCTTGAACGCTGCTGTTTTTCCTGTTAAGGTTTTGTTGATCGTCTCTAGGAACAGCCTTCTTTGCCTCTACCTGAAAAAGTAAGATATGTTGGATCCATTTTCATAATTCACCTTTATAACATTGGGTTAATAGCACCAAAATGCATCCTACTCTCAATCAAAATTTCTATTTTGGGATTGTACTTTGTAAATAATTATGAAACAAAAGTCAATTTCTTTAAGGCAAATGGTTGTTATAACACAGAAATGACGTTAAATTTTGGAGTTTGTAACAGTTGATAGAATTGAATTGGAACTCACAGTTCTGCCATCTATGATATGTTTTAGTTTGACCACTCTTTCAGCAACCATCGGGTCCACGAAAACAACGAAACCGAAGCCACGAGCGCGACCGGTGGTTCGATCTTTCATTATAACAGCTTTAACTACTTCTCCAAAACTTTGAAAATACTCTTTCAAATGTTGTTCATTGGTGTCCCATGAAATCCCACCGATGAACAACTTTCCTGGCTCCATTTCCATCCTGCACAATTCTCACTCAATTTCACTCGAAACTAATTACAATAACAACTCACCAGATCTAATAACAACAAAATATTATTCCGAATCTTTCAAAAGCCATAAATGCTAAGATACATTCCGAAAAACAAAAGTCGGGATTTTTAATTACCAGAAACTTGACGATTCTTTATAATTGAGAAATGGGTAGTCCTGGATTCAATCAGATCTTCCACGGATCGATAACGGAAACTCAAAATTCCTACAAGAAACCGAATAATCGTGTTCTAGTTTACAGTTGGTAATCGTAAAGTGATGAAAGAGATAAATGAAATTAGCAAGTAAAGATACCCAGATGAGAAGATAGATTGGAGATCTGATTGACGATAGAAGAAAAAGAGAGGAGAGGAGAGGAGAGAAGCCCTCTTTTAAGGAATGAGAAATCAGATGGCGATGAGGAATAGGATGATGAAAAGAAAAGAAAAGAAAAAAAAAAACGACAAAGAGAGATTGTGAAGAAGAGAATAGGAGACGATTTACGTAAAAAGGGTAAGATAGTAAGTATAGCGACGACCATCGACATGGAGGTGAGGTTGGGTTGGGTTGGGTTGGGTTGGGTTGGGGTGTGTGAGTTGTGACTTCCTGTCCTTCTTTATTGTCCATGTAAATAAAATGTATTTTTATTCATTTTAAAAGGGTGGGTTAGTTGTCAAAATAATAATAATAATAATTAATTTTATCTTTAAAAAAAAATTATTTAGCGTAATCATATTTATTTAAAATAGAAAAGTTATTTAAAATTTTATATTGTATTAAAATAATTGGTTACCTTCAATAATTAAAAATAAATAAATCTTTGGTTACCTTAAACAAATAAAAATGTATAAATAAATTTACCTGAAATGATTAAAACATGAAATTTGATATTTTTTTTTTGCAAATAAACATTTAATTTATTTTTTAATTACAAACAAGACAATTAAATACCCTTTTGAAATTAACCCATTTTAAAAACGAATTTTGATAGAGATTCATACAACGCATGTTTTTATTAGCATGTTTTTATTAATTTATATGAACTGTTGTATCTTTTTTAATCAATTTATGCAATATAAATCGATAATAAATTATACTTTTGTGTTATTAATTATAAGAATATATAAAAGTTTGTTTTTAAAATCAATAAAAACTTATGGTTATTTTATTTTTTATGCAATTTGCTTTATAGATAAATTACTCGTTTTGATTGCTTATTTGTTTATACCAACCATGTGTTTAGGTAACATTTATTAATCATAATGTGGTGTCGTTCATGTTTTAATCAAATTAGATAACGTATGTATGTCTTCTATAGTCGCTAAGATGATTATTTTATTTTATTTTTAATTGTTACAACCGCTGAGAAATTAATAATTATTGTTGATTAAATAGAAGAAAATAACAAAGGTAAGAATATAAATATATGGGTTAATGGTGGTTAATACTTAATACTGGTTATGAATGCATTGTGATTTGTCAACTATAGGCCCCTTTGTGCATTTGTAGTCTTGAAATGGTGCATCATCGCCTACGGTAGCAATGGCATGAGGATATGTCTTCATATTTAAGTCTTGTACACCAAACAAATGGTATGATGTAAGTTTTTATAATGACTAATTTTCACCCTTTAGAAAAGTTTTTAGGTGACGTTTGGTTCGTGTGATGGAATTCAATGGAATTGGAATTTAATTTTAGCTTGTTTACAATTTTTGATAACTGATGGATTGGATTAAATTTTACGTAAAAATTTTCATCAGATTTCCTTATTTATGGGAATTTGACATTCCTTCCAATTCATACATGAATTAAATTCCAACATATAAATGAATTAGGTTCGGACCTACATCTCTAAACGATACTAAAAATCATCTTCTACCTTCACCATCAACCATATTAATAACTAAATTCTAATTTCCAATTCATTTGAATTCCATTCCGTGAAACAAACGCTACATTAATGTTTCTCCACTTCAGGAAAATGTGTTTTCTTTACATGAATGCCAATTTAGCAACTCTTCATATCTATTTGATTTCTAAACTTGCAAGCAAACATGACACACACCTCACCATATATTTTCTTAATCTCATGTCCAACTTTAAAATAATATTGCTTGTTAAACGTGAATTAATAAGCTTCAAAGGTTATATTGAATCTGAAATTTCTGTATAATAAGTTAGAAACGATATAATCTGTATAATAAGTTAGAAATGATATAATATTTTTGTCATTCATAAGAAGTAATTATTGGTGCATAGTCATCATCAATTTATTAATCCTATCATTCTAAACTTGTAAATTTTACTTTGAAACTTACAACCACCCAAATAATAATTAATTAATATGTTGGAGGCTTGGAACTCGACACTAAAACTTGAACTCGGCTTGATAAACTACTAGACACTATCGGACTTGGCTCGATTAAGTTCTGGAAAAAAGAAAATCAAAATATAAATATAAAAGATTCAATCTAACTTTATTTCAACAACCAGTAAGAATGGTGCAAATATAAGAATCTAACTTTAAGTTTAAAGTTATATAGCTTGATTTATACACTAGTGATAAAATAATAATAATATAAAGTTGAAGGGTAAACATGTAAACTTAAGCTCACGAGCTTATCGATTAGGCTCTTTTAATACTCAGGCTCGACTAGAATACTACTCGAGTAGCTCGAGTTCGGCTTGATTAACAACGAGTCGATTTTGAGTTTTTTACGAGCCGATCTCAAGTAGCTTACAAGTTGTCTCGTCTCTTCTTGTTTACATTCCTATTTCAAAGCCTAGATAGTAGATATACACACATAACTTGCTTCATTTGGAGGCAAGGGATGAACTCCACAATCAAATGAACCCTCTTTCTTCACTTTCTCTTTTAATTTTCAAAAAAGTTTCTATCATTTGTTGTGATCCTATTGTATTTTCAGGAGAAACTAAAAGAAACCTCACCTTCTGGATAATGGTTAAATTATGGATTTCATGTTTGTAAACTATGATTACATAAACTAGGACTTTCAATATTACTATAAAAGAATGAAAGATGCATCATTATAAATAGGGAAAATCATATAAAAAATCAACGTACTTTCAGCAATTTTTGAATAAGCTAGCCATTGCACCAAAAACATTTGCATAAAAGTTCATCAACTTAAAAACGTTTTCGTAAAAATCACTGCAATTAAAATGTTTCTATAAAAAAATCTTTAACTTAACGAAAGTTTACATGGAAAATATCTGAAAAATCATTAAAAAATCTCATAAAACAACACAATTCGTAAAACATTTCAAGTTGAAGGACTTTTATAGAAATTTTTTTGGTACAGAGACTTAATCGAAATATATCAAAAGTGCGTTAGTTTTTTATATAATTTTCTTAGAACATATACAAACTAAAATATAAAACCGTATTTATATAATTTGCTTAATTTTTATGAATGCATATTGAAATATAAAAATTGAGATGTATGCTGGTTGGAAATGGTTCATGGAAGTGTGAAAGACAGAAAGGATTGCCCATGCCTCATGTGAACCAACATCCAACAATTGGAAGCCGGGACACGTACTAGTACGATACGCATCATCGCTTGTACATCAAGTATGCTATTGCTTCTCTCTCCCTCTCCACAAAATTAAAATATGTCTCACTATATTAAAACTTGCGACTTCGTCTCCGTGAAATGACGTGATCAAAGTTGCATCTCAAAAACATCATCAACCAGGGCCTCAACTTTAGCCAACGACAACTGGGCATAAAATTAAGAAAAAAAAAAAAAAAGACGTTTGACTTGTAGTTATCATCCGAAAAACAATCCGAACTTTCATGATTTTTTTCGGTTTTATCATGTAAGTTTTTTTCAACCGACCAACCTAAAACACCGATCCATTAAAGTTTCTTTATCTGAAACTATATATAATAAGAAACTATAATCAATTGACATAATTTGAACAAATTTGATGAACATTACAAAATCCTACAGAATCATGAAAACGTTGATCTGCTAAATCAAATTTGTAAACACACCCTACAAAATCATGAACACGTTAATTTCATAAATAAAAATTCATAAACAACCCTATAGAATGATGAGAACGCTTTCTTAAATCAAGATCCTAAACAATGTCAATTAACCTTACATAGTCGTTAACAAACCTTATAAATATTGTGTTTGATCTGGGTTTTGAAACAAAAAAAAGGTACGAAAAGAGAAGAAGACTAGTCGATAGAACAACGATGAACCAAATCAGTTATGGCCATATTGATGGAGCGTCGATAGGGGATGAAACCAGTTATGACCATATCGATGTAGGGGTGAGCAAAAACGGAACTAAAAAACCCCGAAAAACCGGGAAACCAAGAAACCAAAACAAAAGGTTTGAGTTCGGATGTTCCTTCCAACCGAATCAGTTTTATAAATTAAGTTAATTTTAAACCCAGAAATCAATCTGAACCTATAAAAACCGGAATCCAATGACCCGTGGGTTAAACCAAAAAATCTAAAAACCAAACGGTTTCTAGAACCCAAAAACTAGGAAAAAAACGGTTTGGGTTCAGTTTGGGCTAGAAATCGACCCAATCGATCCTTGTTCCCCCCTAATCAATGGAGCGCTTGAGGGGGATAATATCGTTGCAAGTGAAATCGCAAATGGTAAATACAATAATGATGATGAATCAAATGGATTAGAACTTGTTTGTATTAATACCATGATGATGATGGATCAATGAAATAGAAGACGATAATGATGACTTAGTAGAATATACCAATGAAAAACTGAGAAACAATTTCTCGAGTAAAATTTATTTAGTTATTTCACGGTAAAGACAATATAATACTATATTTGTAAAAATAATCATAATAGCTAATTAAAGTAAATATTAAAATAATAATAGTATGGTTATAATATTTTTATTTTTGAAAATTTAAATGGTTTTTCGATAATAAATTTAATTTATTTATGGACATAAACAAAAATTGACTGGTTAAACAGATTATCGGTTAAAATGAATGGCGGAACCAGTAAATTTGAAAGTTGAAGGGTTAAATCAATAGAAAATGTAAATGTTAGAGTTTTGTTCGGTTGAAAAAAAAATTAAATGATTAAACCGAAAAAATATGAAAGTTAGAACAACTTTTCGATAATAACCTAGAATAAAATTTAAAAGGATTGAAATTTAAATTACGGTTATGTTCTATCAAAATATTTGTTTAAATGAATATATCATTTATAACACCTACCACGAGCCAAGCTTTTAAGTTTTAACCCTCCAACTTTAAATGATACAAGCTAAAGATTATTCTCATAAAAATCACACATCATGTGCAATTGAAATGAAATCATTTAAGTTTATAATTCTTTTTAACCAATAATAGTTGCACTTAAATAAAAAATCTAAACTCAGTTCCTCTCTCTCTCTAAGAATCATGTCTATCATTGTATAACAAAAAAACCCCATAAACCTTATATGAGATTTCATTATATTCTATTCCACGAATCCATTGAAACAAACGCCCCTAATAGTTTTGTACTTTAAACAAAGTAACAACAACATATAAAATGAATTCTAAATCCGGCCCAGGGGAATAGGGGATTCCTAATATATATCATACACAAACACATACATATATAGAAATTCTACGTATATGATTATTAAGCTATTTTTATAGAGTTAATTACAAAAATGGTCCCTGTGGTTTGTCCTAAAATTTGGATTTGGTCCCTGAACTTTCAATTTTGCAGAAACGGTCCTTATTTTCATAGTTTGTTTGCAATTTTGGTCCCTCAACCTATTAACTTTTCTAATATGACCAAATTACCCTTATTTTGATACAAACTATAGGGACCATTTCTACAATTAATTATTTAACTCTTTTTTATTATTAATTAAATAAATAATTTTTTAGTGTTACTTAAATTTAATAAACAATAAAAAAATAAAAGAATTATTTAATTATTCATGTTGGTTCATGAATGATTTAGATATTTTTAGTCTTAATTAATTTTAATTTACTATAATCAAAATGTAAACCAATCAAAATTTATAATCGAAAAAATCATTTATGTTTAGAAACTATTTTCTAGAAGTTTCGTATATAAAATATTATAAACATATTTGACTCTATAATTATTTATGTTGGTTCATCAATTTATGATAAAAAATATGTTTGTTGGTCAAATATGTTACTTTCTTCTTAAATAAAATTGGCCAGAGATTCTATTTTATAATTTGTTTACATTTATATCAAATCAAGGTGATAATGGTAAAGTGATAAATCTTAATGATTTAAATTTTTAGGGTGTCGATTTAATCGGATTAAAATGAAAAGTCAAATTGAAAGACGAAAAAAGATTAAAGACCTATATATATTTCTCGATTTTTATGTAAAGGTCTGACAAACCAAAGTTTGATGATAAAAGTTTTTAATCATGAATCTCAAATATGTTATATGGACCTAAAATTTTAAATCGTTTTTGGTGTAATTAAAAATTAAAACGATAAATAATGATACGTTAAATAAAAAAATTTGATTGTCTTAGACCATTTGGAAGTTTTTTTTTAACTCGGTCAAATTAAACGTTAAATTTTTATTTATTTAAGTTCTTTAATATTTTTAACTTTAATTAAACTGTTAGCTCATAAATAATTTTTTTTAATAATTTATTAAAGTTAATTAACACTAAAAATAAAGTAGAGTCAATTACATAAATGGTCTTTGTGGTTTGATCAACATAAATATTTTTTATTATAAATCTATGAACCGGTATAAATAATTATAAAGAAAAATTTTCTTATTTATGGAACCTTTAAAAAATAATTTCTAAACATAAATGATATTTTCGATTATAAATTTTGATTGATTTACACTTTGATTATAGTAAATTAAAATTAATTAAGACTAAAAATATCTAAATCATTTATGAACCATAAATAATTAAATAATTCTTTTCTATTTTTTATAGTTTATTAAATTTAAGTAACACTAAAAAATAATTTATTTAATTAAGATTAAAAAGAGTTAAAAACTAATTATAGAAATAGTCCCTGTAGTTTGCATCAAAATAAGGGTAATTTGGTCATATTAGAAAAGTTAATAGGTTGAGGGACCAAAATTGCAAACAAACTATGAAAATAATGACCGTTTTTGCAAAATTAAATGTTCAGGGACCAAATCTAAATTTTAGGACAAACCACAGGGACCATTTTTGTAATTAACTCATTTTTATATGATGAGAAGGAAATTGCAGTTTAGTAATCCTTGATGATTTGGATGGTTGGTTGTTTAATCAATTCAATAAGATAACAAAAGGAAAAAGTAGACTAGATTGATATGAAAGGAAAGCATCAAGAATATATTGAATACTAGACATGGCTGAGTGATGAATATGTGTATGATATCTCCAAATTATATATTATAAAATGGTGTCGTTCATGCATACATATAACAAGTTCTACATCGATCAAAGTGTCATATATAAAGGTCCCAATAACACATATTATATATGGATGATGAGGAATCCAATTGAATCGAATCAATCCTCGTAAGTACGACACTCATCGGTCTCCGGGTTGTCCTTGCAGTAGGTCTCCAAAGGGTCAGAGTCTTTGGCCTTGTCCCTAGCATGGCTAGACGCTGCGCTCAACTCCTCCACCTCATCCCACGCCGCCGCACATTCTCCGCTGACGGGGTCATCCGCACACGACTCCTTCGCTTTCTCGATGCTGTCAGCTATCTTTTCCGATAGACCCTCCGGTGCTGCTCTCAAATACACTATCCTTCCCCTTGTTCTTGAGCTCCTAAGCCTCGTCCCGGTGATGGGTGCCCATGAGGTTGTTGAGGTTTTTAGGGCACTGGGTGAGTCTGATGACGCCAACACTCTGGGGATCGACGACAGGGTAACAACAGCCATTGTTGCCATTCTTTAATTAAGCACCTGGTCTTTGATGATTATTGATCGAGGGAGGGTATCAAGCAAGGCTGCTATTATGAATATATGCCTAATGGGATGGGGGTATATCAGTATATGGTGTGGGAGAAGATGAAGATGAAGATTAGATATATAATTTGAAAACGTATCGATTTTGGAGCACTTGTTTCTTATCATCTCTAAACCAATCACAGCCTTCCACGTCCTCTCCAAATTTAGATATTTATTTCTCTCCGCATATCGTATTGATTTTGAGAAAAATTAGTCGTAAAATCGAGTGTACTTCTTTTGTCTATAAATTTTCCTTCTTTCACATGCATCCTTGTACTTCTTCTAACAAAATATCTTTTATATTCGTTTTATAATATTTGCATCTTGCATATCTACTTGTTATTTAGGGTTTAATATAAAAAAAATTCTAACATGTTTTCATGTTTTTACGATTTAATCCCTTCATGTTATTTTTTCCTAAGAAAATTTTCAAGTTATTTTTTTAATCCGGTTTTCAGAATAATTTCTCTTTTTTCATAGTCAACCCTATCTTTTTCCACATCACTATTTTTCTCCGAAAATTTCACAGCTTTTTTGAAAAAAAAATAAAAAAATTCCAAAAATCATAAGCAAATATATTACTTATGGATCTTATTGGTAAAAAATAATACGGATCTACTAAACTGGAAAAACGTAAAAAAAACATGTTGATTTTTTATATTAAACCCTATTATTTATTTAATATATAGCATAACAGTAATTATAAATACATTTTTTATATAAGTTTAATATTAAATATTTTTATACGATCGTAAATGATTTTTCTCAAAAGCAAGTTAGCTCATGAAGTTGAAATCTGTTGGATCATGATCCGATTCAATCCGAATTCATTAATTGTCAGACTTACTTAAAGATCTTAAAGGCTTAAAACTCAACCATTTAGTCATAATTGATTATTATAAAAATTAAAATTTATAAATTGATATTTATATTTGTTTATAACTCTAATAAAATAAATTAGAGTTCTAAACGTTATCCGTTAATTAATATGTTTTTAAAGGTTTGTGGATTACGTTTCAAAAACTATAATACTTTTATCGATTATGAAAAAATGATCTTTCGTGACATGATTTATACTTGGCCTTATAAAAACAAAAAATTGGTTTGTGCATTGAACCATTGCTTATGCTCTAAAATACCTATATACCTTATATATCATTTTTCCCCTTTTATATTTCACTCTCTTCTTCTACTTAAAAGTTAAAATACACTGCTGATTTCTATAAAGTATAAAGGATGTATTCTAGTGTAGTTTCGTAACACATCACCTTTCCAATTAGTAAGGGTTAATTATGTCAAAAGATAATATAGTCATTCTTTTTTTTAATTTGGGTAACATATTAATTTTTTTCTATTAAGGTAGCATACGTTCCAAATCAAGTCAATTAAGGTAACCATATCGGATTGAAAGGTAAAAGTTACTGACGTGACAGTTTTATTGTACAGTCAGCATTTTTTTATAGAAATGACAGTTTAATTGTTATATGACGTGTACTATTTTATGCAATTTAAAATGACTTTTTGATAATACCTTGTTATTTTGAGCAAATTTGTAAATAATTAAGCAATATTATAAATTAAAAAATTTGATGACTGGATAAAGAAACCGTCATGTCAGTAATTTTATTTTTCAATCTAATAAGATTACATTGATTGACTTGATTTGGAAGTATATAACTTAAATAGAAAAAATTTTTGTATGTTACCCAAATTGAATAAACAGTAAAAATAGATTACCTTCTACTACCAATATAATTATTGTTATTATTTACAAATAAAAATAATGAATAATGTTAATATTGTTGTTATTAAAGTCAAAGTAATATGGACTTTTCTTCTTTGACGATTATATTTGTATGTATGTATGTATAAAGAAAGGGATGGAAGTTTAATGGAGAACTTTTATGCATCCAGATATAAAATAACTTATAATATCCATTAGATCAAAAAATAAATGTGTGTATTAAATTAATAGTAGAAGGGTAATAGTTGGATAATATTATGCATCTTGTGCATTGCAGAAACAAACAAGGAATGACATTTTTGGGAAATGTGCATATCTCATTAAATTCAATATTTTAACAAATAATCAAATAATAAATGCTAAATAAATCTAATTCATACACTTCCAACTTTAACAAAAAATAAACAAATTTATCTATACATCGTGTTCAAACAAAAAAATACACAAATTCATCAATGCATCGTGTTCATCTTATTCATCGTTCATCTATGCATCGTGTTCTTCGTTTATCGTTCATTCATCATTTATTTTGTTCATCATCTTCATGTTCATGTTCATCTTTTTTATGCGTCTTCGTTCATCATCGTCTTCATGTTAATCATATTCGTTCATCATCCATTTTGTTCATCTTCTTGATGATGGTGGTGGTGGCCGATAGTGGTGGCTTTCTAGCGGCACAACCGTGGAGGTGGTGGTGGCGGTGCACAACCACCACGGTGGTTCTAGGCCAAGACGAAGAGGGAGGGAGAGAGACAGTGTGTGTGTGGGTTGAGAGAAAGAGGAGAGAAAGTGAAAGTTGGAGTGATTTATTGAAATGTAATTAATATTGATTTAATTTCCATTTTTTTTCATATATTTAATTTCAAATATATTTTGTATTCCTTAAATATCAACATTAATACATTATCTGATGCATAAAAATTTTCCGAGGGTTCTCGATGCATAAAAGTTCTCAATTGAACCTAAATTCATATATAACGGTTAAATCATTTTACATTTTAAATAATCAAACAATTGAATTTTTTATTTGTTTATCAAACATTTAAACAATTAAATATTCTCGTATATATTTAATGAAAAACAAACGCTGCCGTGAATTTTAGCTTCGAAGCTTTCAAAAATAAGCAACCTGAGTTGGAAATAAAGTGGGAGGTAGAAATGGGTAGTGGCGCCAAATGTAACTGAAAAGACTGTGTACAGGCAATCATTACGAGAAGCGGAGGCTCTGTTGGCCGTCGTTTTCCAAGTTACTATTACATCTCTCATTCTCTCTCGACACTCTCCGTGTGAAGACATGGAGGAGGATTACGCAACGATGACGGAGAACGACCGGAAAAACAAACGCAAACTACGACAAGGCACCATTTCCATTGATCTCACTAGCTTTTTTCCTTCGCCAAAGAAACTTTCTGATGGTGAATTCAGAATTCTGTGTGTGTGTGTTTGTGACGTTGAATTTCTGTAATAGTTAAAATTTTTAAACTAATAGTTTTTGTGCAGGAAACTCGTACTGCTTGCGCCCTAAGATGAGACCCATGAAATGTAAGCTGAATCCGTCCAGCTCTCACTTACTCTTCAGATTCTCATATCAACTGATCGAATCTTTTCCTTCTGTTCTGTTAATATCTGTTCCTCAGGTGGTACGGAGGTAACGACGGTTTTCAATTCACCACCAACTACGCCAATCAAATTATCACATAACGATGAAAAAAGTGACAGTAATCATGAGAAGCCGACCAAAGTGCAGGCTAAATTTAGGACCAAAGTGCAGGCTAAATTTAGGCCCAAAGTGATGGATAATTCACCAATTACAAAATCGACTCCTAAACCTATAACTCCTTCCCCTTCTTCCGGTGGTCGGAGAGTGGGTTCAAGTGTGAAGTCGAGTTGTAGAAGACGTTTAGATTTTGCTTCTGGCAACATCCAAACGAAAACTCTGCAGGTTCGTACTAAGGGAGGCTTTTGCTTCACTCGGAAAGTCACCACATACATATCCGGTCACCAGCAGAAAAGTACGTTCCCTTCCATCACCACTCTCATTTTTAAGTTGCATTACTGTTTGTTTCATAGCCATTTATTAAGTTTTGGAGGGAACGAGATACATTTCGAATCAAGCTGCCTTACATGGAATAAACACACATTCAATACGTAGGTTTTCAATGTTTAATCAATCTAGTTATCAAGTTTTTTCTAAATTGCAAGCTCAAAAGTGTAATCATGAAACTGGAAAAAGTGAGCATCAATTTTTGAAAGTACAATATTATACCGGTTGTTAGTTACTTGTATGCTGGATTTTTAGAAGGATAAACACCAGTTATATACGTGTCAGTTAAAGGATTGGCTTTGCAATGCAATGAGAAAGCTGAAGACAAATGGTGGAAGAATGAGCAGGAGTTATTCCGACAAAGAGCTTTCTCTTTCATCCGCTCCATGCGCCTTGTCCAAGGTAATTACTGACCATAAGGATGTGGATGTAGAAGCAAGCCTAGTTAAGCAATATACAGCCATACAGGAGTGAATAAGTTACTATTATTTTGTAATTAGGTGAACAATCTGATGACTTCTTTTAATCAAAATGTGTTTCGTGTCATGGAAATGAATATTATAAATTCAACAGAATATTATATGTCTTGCCTTATCTAACAGGCAATAGGTCTTTCATGGGTTGGAAAGGTTCTGTAGTGGACTCTGTTGTTGGCGTATTTTTAACACAAAATACAGCAGACAATCATTCAAGGTGAGTTTAGCATTGTTGTTGGGTAAATAAATCTTGGAGAAATCATGAATAATTCATTGTTATGTTGCCTAATAATTCTTCACATATACGATATTAAACAATCTTGCATAGTTCTGCCTTCATGTCTCTGGCTGCAAAATACCCCAAGGAAAATATCATTGGCGATTCTGAAAATGACAACCTCACTGATCATTCTCTAGACTGGAATGCAGTTCGATGTGCTCAACTTGACGAGATCTCGCATGCCATTGAAGAAAGAGGCATGTACAATAGAATTGCAGCACGAATCCAGGTAATAGTATGTCTCAACTGCATAAAGATGGATAAGAAAAATGTATAGAAAATGAATTTTTAACTTCTGCAGATGTTCCTTGATAGCATTCTTGATGAGAAGTCTGGGCTTCTTGATCTTGAGTGGTTAAGAAAGGCAAAACCTGTAAAAGCAATGTAAGATTTCAATTTCGTCATTTCTGCAATCCAGATCCTCTACCTTGATGGAGTATAAACCGTAACCTCTTCCATTTTCTAATACGGAACTTCTTTTCCCATATGATTTGAACCAATGTCAACATATAAGAAAGCAAAGTTTAATGTGTGCTTTTTTCTTATATTGAATATGTTGGCATTTATGACATCATTCTGTTCTAAGATTCTCTCTGTTATATTTTAAATACTGCTAATTGGAGCAAATGGAAAATAGTATGAAAGTATAATGACTTTAGTGAGTAGAGTTTTGAAAGG